>ML681994.1:49062675-49298924 GCA_007922195.1 Podocnemis expansa | reverse complement strand
CGGGGAGCAGCCCGGGCTGCGGGCTCAGCCCCGCACCCCCAACCCGCCTGCAGTATTGGGGGTCAGCTCTGGCCGGGGGCTGAGCCACCCTGCAGGGGCTCACCCACCACCGGTGCCTGCAGCCCCCTTTCTGGGGCTGCAGGGTGAGCCAGCAGCGGCTCACCCCCAGGGGGCTGCAGCCCCCTGCAGCACCTAACGAAATAGCACGTTCACACTGTGAACATGCTATTTCATTTCCTGCTTTTTTCCCTATTTTGAAATGACTTTTTGCTAATTCGCATTGTCATTTCGAAATAAGGTGTTATTTCGAAACAAGTTGTTTTGACACAACTTGTTTCGAAATAACCATGTGTGTAAATACAGCCAATTCAGTCTGTCCTAGGAAGGGTATGAAGGCATGCTTTGTACTCCAAACTGAAAAACTGCACTTTTGACCGGGTCACTGCTGAATTTTGGGGTTATACCATCTCACCAGAGGAAATTCAGATGGAACCACGAAAGGTGAAAACCATCCATAACTGGACAACAACCAGGAACCTCTGGGAACTTCAATACCTCCTGGACTTTGTAAATTTTTATAGGAGATTCATCACCAACTTCTCCCACCTCATAACTCCCCTCCTCCATAAAGCTATGTGATTTGCTTGATTGCATGAAGCTCAGCTTGCTTTTGAACAGTTAAAAACTGACTTCACCACAATCCCAATCCTAGCACACCATGACCCAACTCATTCCTTCATAGGAGAAGCATAAGCATCCATTGTGAACCTGGGGGTAGTACTCTCACAGCAACTCAGACCTCAATCAGTTCTGCACCCATGCATATTCTATTTCTGAAAACTTATCACCACAAAGGTAAGCTGTAAAATATTGGGCAAGGAGCTACTTGCCGAGATAATTTAAAGAATGGTGTCATCAACTTGAGGAAGTTTGGCACTCAGTACTCACTGACCATAAGTACGTTGATCACCTTCACAAGGCCTGAACATTGAACTGGAGGCAGTTAAGGTGAGCACTGCTCTTTTCATGGTTCAAGATCATGATTATCAACTGCCTGAGAAAGTGAAATGAGAAAGTGAATGTTCTACTGCAGAAGGGGGAATACTACCAGGAAAGTGAAGAACCAAATTTTGCATTCCCCTACCACCTTAAGCCTGGTAACTTTGCCAATGCCACCGCTCAGTGAGATCTGTTGTCCCTCATCTGATCAACCTTAAAAGAAAACCTACTTGCTGAAGGCACACAGTCTGTGCCACTGGGGGCTAAGATGCACACTTCTGGGCAGACTGGGATAACATGCTTCAGTGAATACAGATTTGTTCCCCCCCAGGATAACCGTGACTTTAGGTGCTGCAGCTGTGCCATAATGCACTGTTAGCAGGTCACTTTAGCTGCCAGAAGACTTCCCACATGAAGACACATTTTCTTCTGGTGGCCCCACATAGAGGCTGGCCGAGGTCTAAGCCACTGTGGATTCCTGCAAGTGCTGTGCAGATATCAAGACAGCCCAAATCAGACCCTTCAACACAAAAGTAGCTTTGGAGTCTATGGCTAGGCCATAAACTGAGATTTCTTTGTGGAACTCCCAGCATCTGACCACACTGTAGTCTTAAATATTGTGGACTGCCTCACTGTAATGGCGTACTTCATTCCCTGCAACCAGCTACCCTCTACTGAGCCTACTGCATATCTCTGACTGAACAACATGGTCCAGCTCCTTGAACTACCAGACCACATACTTTCTGACCAAAGTCTACAGTTTATCTCTTGCTTCTGGAGCAAAGATCTCAGGCTACTGGATATCCTCCTATTCGCCTCCTACCATCTCCAAGCAGATGGACAAACAGAACAGGTGAACCAAGACCTGGAACAGTATTTGAGGTGCTTCATAACTGATCACCAAGATAACTGGCCCACACTCCTGCCATGTGCAGAGTTTTCTTATAACTCCCACCACGTGTCCATGGGTTGGAGCCCCTTCTTTGCTAATCATGAGTTCCTCCTCCATTTCCACCCCATATTACTGGAAACCATCCTGAACCCTGCCACCAATGACTGGGCCCAACAGATTCATTTCATTCAGGAAGAGTTCAAGAATCACCTAGAAGAAGCGAAGAAAGCTTAGAAGAGGCATACAGCCATTGACAACAAGAAATGCTGGTATTTACAGAAGGCCAGAAGAGGTGGCTTGCCATCAAACAAGGCAACCGTCTTCAGATTGTACTACTAGATCCTGGAACCCCTCCCACTATGACAACAAATTAACCTGGCTTCAAACTCCAGATTCTCCTGTTGCTCAAAATATACCTCGTTTTCCATGCTTCCCTTCTGAAACCTTACACAGAGAATACCTTCCCTGACTGAATGACACTGCTGCCTCCACCAGTCAAAATCCAGAGTCACAAGGCAGATGAAGTACATGCCATCCTCAGTTCCCAGCAGATACACAGCTGCCTGTACTTTCTAGTGGACTGGAAAGTCTATGGCCCTGAAGAATGCACCTGGGAGCCTGCTTCCTCTGTCCATGGCCTTGACCTCATGGAAGAATTCTACAAGACTAACCCAGGTAAGCCTGGACTGTTACTGTCCTAAAGGGAGACTTGAAGAGGGAGGAATGATGTAAGACCCTGTAGGGCGGGAACCATGAGGGTAGTGGGCTGATGACATCTCTGCATAGCCCCAGAAGACTTAGACTAGTCTTCCATGGGAGGACCCTGAGAGGCTGGGCTCAGCAGGAAGTATCTCCCAAGCAGATCTGAGTGGGAGCCTTTCACAGCCCATTGATTAGCTGGTAACAATACTTAAACTAGGCAGTCATGATGTGAAAGTGTCTGACCAACAATATAAACTGCCTGCCTGTCTCTACTCTGTACCCTTCTCACGAAAGACTCTAGACTCCAGCTTTTGGCTCTGGATTTTCCTAGATTTTGCCCTTCAATTTCTGTCTGTACTGTGACTCCACCTGCATCCTGACACTTGCCGTCAGTCTGTCCTCTCGCTTGTCTTAGATTCTGACTTCTCAACACCTGATTCAGTCACTAGGTCTGACTGTCCTTGTCTCAGTCACGGCACAAAGGAAAGTTAAGGGCTAAACTGGGTTTGGCCACTGTGCATTGTAAATGAGGATGAGCACAAGGCACATTCTTCCCTTCTTGTGTCCTTACACAGGATTCAATCCCAGCTGCAGATCTCTACTTCTTCCCTAACACAGACACTGTTTCCTCCAAAGGAGACAGGGAGGAGGCAGAGCCAAGTCCTTCTGTTCAACACTTCCTTCACTACCCAGTTCTGAGGAAAGCATGTCATGTGTGTTGTAAGGGAATGGGTTGGATGTGTGTAGACGGTGGGATGTGTGCAGAGAAGTTTGTGTAAGAGAACGGGGTCTGGCTATGACAGTGCTTCCTCCTAGTGCTCCCTGGTGGCTGGGGAGGCTCCACACATCTCACATTGAAGGTCAGTAGCCAATATGGACACCTGATCCTGAAGAGACTTGCCCAAACAGAGCTGGTAAGATCAGTCTTATCATCTCACTCACAGCCCTGGGGTATATCTACACTGGAGGCTCTTTTCAGTTGACTTTGTCAAATTGACTTAGAGAGTTCACATTGAAAACTCCTGTTGACTGCCTGCGGCCACACTCGGAGGTGCTAGGTTGACCCTTTCTGGTGACCAGGAACTCTGGGCGGGGGGCCAGGAGGCCATTTAGGTTGACTTAAGGGATTTCCCCATCTACATTGGCTTAAATCGACTTACTAAAGTCAACTTAAGCTGACTTTATAAAAGCCCAGTGTGGCTGCAGAAGTCTGTAAGTTGACTTAACCTTCCTTAAGTTGACCTAAGGCTTCAGTGTAGACATAGCCCTGTGTATTAATTAGCAGCAGAACTCGTAAAAAATAATTGTCCATTTATTTTTTTAGTGACAAAAACATCCTTTTCCTGACACTTGTTCACAATGTTGCAGTTTTCATAAATGAAGCTAAATTCTTCACAAAGCCAAGGCTGGGTTTGGTTCTGAGGCACTGGTGTGGGAAACCAGGAAATCTGAGTTCATGTTCCTGCTGTGCCCCACACAGCCTTCGTGACCTTGACTAAGTTATTAACCCTTTGTTGTCTCACTTTCCTTCTCTCTGCATTCTGGCTAACCAGACTTCCTGACCTCACAGGAGTGTTGTGAGGGTACATTTATTATTGTTGGGATGACTCAAGACAGCTGTACCTAGGGAAATTAATTCAAATTAAGGTAGGGCATGAATTAAAAGCAAAATGTCTTTTGGTGATTAACTCCCTGTGCAAAGTCTGTTATTCCAGAATAAAAGCACACACACAGGGAGTTAATTAAGAGTAACTCTCCTGTACCAACTCCCTGTACAGGGAAGCCCTTAGATAATGAGTGCCAAAGAAAAGAAACAAGAATCCATTATAAAATCAAAGATGTGTTATGTCCTTGAAAAATGTTCTCCTGTGACAAAGTCCAGCTAGTTCCAAACCCTTCAGGGAGATATGAGTGGGTTTTCTTTCAGCATTTGTTCATTGATGTTACTTTTTATAGTGCCAGCCCTACCATTTCTCCTGGTTTGTACAAGGCAATTGTATTAATGCCTCTGCAGTGTTATTGGTTTTAGTTTCTCTTCCTTGCCATGTAAGAGGTTGCTGTAATCACCACCAGCAGCCCTCTGTGAACACTTCTTGCTTCTAGTGCCATTGAAGCTGTCACCACCTGTGACAGGCTGCTCCCCAAATCTGGTCCAGTGTGCTACTGTGACCCCCCAGATCTCCACTCCTGAACCCTGACTCACCCCGCTTTTCTAGGTGACCACTCACTCCAATCCATACCAGCTTCTTGCATGTGATCAGGCCCAGGCAGTGGATGTGCTCCCTCTTGCCACTCAGGACAGTCCCCTTAACAAGCATTCCCAGCCCCAGATACCATAGTGGAAACTTCTGTCTTGCAGAAGTTGGGTTCCTTCTCCAATCACCATATACTCATGTATGACCATTTAACACTGAAGTGGATCATGCCCAACCTTCCTCACTCATACCCTCTGAAGTCCACACAGCCTTTGATAAAACAACTACTAGTTTATTGGTCAGGATATGATTTTAAGTGAGTATATAGAAAATCAATGCACGGTCATTTTGATAAAGCAGTCAGTGGTTGCCATGAGAAATTAAAAGATAAAACACACCTGCTACCCTGTAACACTACTAGAAATATGCTCATCTCACCTCTCAAGATTGGCTGTGATGGTTTGCAGCCATCATTGCCTTTCCCAACATAATTCTTCTTGTAGATGTTTCAAGATACAGTCTCTCTGGCCCAAGCCACCGGCTTCTCTCTCACTCAAAGGGTATGTCCACATAGAAGGCCTCAAAGAAACCCAGCCAGATTTATCATTTAACAGTGGGGCCATAGGGTGAGACAAAATGCCTTAAGCATTGCTCCAGAAGGAGCTATGCAAAATCCCACTCCTGTCTTAAACTTTTACAGGCTGAAATAGCCAGTGGCCTCTCTTACAAGTCTCTTTTTAGCCAAGGGTAGCTTTTACCCTTTAACTAACGCAAACAAATTTGGAACAATCAGAGAGCAGCAATTCACAAAAGACAACTACTTCATATTTTGCTTCAGTAGAATTACAGATATTGACAGATTTGTGATCAGATTAACCCCAAATACCATTACCCACTATGTCCTGCACCCACTATGCTAATACCTAATTGTGCTCTTTGTGTTCATTCTAATACAGGACCCATGCAGATTAGTTGCCCCCCCCCCCCGATGCTGTTAGGCACAATTTCTAAGCCTGCCTTACACGTTAACTTGATTTAATGATTTATAGTGATTTTATAAATCGATTTAACTTAAATTGATTTAAGTGCCTAAGCATGAACATAGCCAAAGTAACTACATTCCTTTTAATTCCTCTTGGTCTCTCCATCTCTTCCTGGGCTGAGGTGCTACAGGCATTCAGATAGCCCCACTGTCTTTGTCATATAATCCTCCTGCTTCTGTGCTTGAGATATTCCTGAGAGTCTGAGCTATGTATCATGCTCCACATCATACATGATGCTGCAGGAAACATGATACCATGGTAATCATAACAAACAAGGAGTCTGGTAGCACTTTTAAAGACAAAACTCATGCAATAAATACATTTGTTAGTCTTCAAAAGTGCCACCAGAATACTTGTTTGTTTTGCTGGACTAGACTAATATGGCTACACCTTTGGAACATTGTAATCATGTAGAATATATTATGAGGATTCATAAAGGAACCTTGCGTGGCATAATTGGCATCAAATCATACAATCGTAGTGCAAAAGTGAACAGGGAAGTTACGTAGACCATAACCTTGGGGCAGAGGCGGCTTTAGGGGTAGGTGAAGCAAGCAGATGCCTAGGGCCCCGAGCAGAAAGGGGCCCTATTGCCTGCTTTGCCTACCCCAAAAGCTGCATCTGCCTTAGTGGGCAGCCAAAGGAGCTTGCTGCTGGGGCAGGGGCTGCAGCTGGGAGCTGGGGCTGGCAACAGGGTGCTGGAGTGGCAGTGGGTGGGGCTGGGCTGGAGCTGGTGGCAGAGGAGCCAGCGCCATGGTGGGGGGGGCAGGATTGTGAGGGTGGGGCACCATGGGCTTATTGGGGCCCCCACAATGGGCCTTCATCTAGGGCTACCAATAGCCAAAGGCCGCCTCTGCCTAGGGGCACATGGATGTGCATCCTTGGACATTACCTACAACTTGTCAGTGAAGTGGCTTCAGATACCTCGTGAGCTGCTGAATGAGGTGCAAAATGGTTGGCAAGAGCTTCCAGCTATAGCATGGCAAGAAGGGTAAAAATGCTTCCAGTCAGTTCTATGGCACCAGACTGTGCTGGTACAGCTGGCATGAGAGCAGGAGAAAACTGTTTCTCAGACATTACCTGGAAAAGAGACCAGACTGATGAGTGCATTGTTTTGTTCTCATTTCAGCATTGTAATGCTATCTGTCAACTCCCTGCACAGTACCTCAGGGTTTCGGGGAAGTTGCATGAACATTTAAACCAGCTTCAAAATCAGTGGTTGTATGTACCATCTACTGTATTGTCAAAACACATTTTTCTGCATTACTAAGGAGCATAGGCTATTCAGAATGTTTGTGTGCAAAGCACTTTCTCTTTTATAAGGTTGTCTCAAACCAAAAGGGGTCATATCCTCAGTAGATGGCTGCCAAGGCATACAGGAAGCTATGAGCTACTTCAGAAGTACAGGGCCTACTTAGATCTGAGATGATCCACTGCTTTGGAGCCTTAAATTTTCTGCTAGTTCTAAGAGGAGGAAAGGGTGGACCTCAGCCGCTAACGGAATTTTGTGGAACTGCTAAAGTACAAATTCCAATTGCATTTTTCTCCATGTGAGTCATGAGGGTGGCTGTCCACTGAGAAAACCTCTTATTTTCCCTTTAAATAACAGAAATCAAGATAGATCCTTCCATCTTCTTAGTCATTCCTTTTTATTTATTTTATTTACTTAGTGGGTCATGTAAGGTTTGACAGGCAGGTACTGGCTACTAAGAACTTGATTGGAACTAAATGATGTCAGACTGAGAAGCCTTTCCAGACACAGTTGCCACAGCACTCCAGTGTGCAAGGCACCTTTGGCATAAGGGCAATGTTTGAGGGACAATGAGGAATGCACAGCTCATTTTCCTCCTAGCTGTCATTGTCCATTCCACTCCACTGAGGATTGCACTTATCTGTTGCTTTGTGGTCCATGTAACCGCCCGGCAGTTTTGTGATGTGCTGCAATGGCTGCTTGTTGAGCCAGTCATCATAATTATAAAATCACTGCCAAATCAATGTTATTTTTATTGTCTTGGAAGTGCATCTTGTAGAAAAAGTTATGCCAGTCACACAGTTTCCCACCCAACTGTTTAAGGGAAGACATTTTGACAGGACATTGCAAGGGGCATGAGGCAGCCTGCAGCACTTTTCAGTAGCTCTGTTTTCCATGTCCTTATTTTGATCTCTGATTAGCCTATTTATAAAAGCATTGGCCAAAGTCCCTGTTGGTGGTTTTGGTGGAGCAGCAGCAAGTTACATCTGCAAAGAAATTGGTTCACAACAATTAATACAGAACATTCAGAAGCACTGTTTTGAATCCTTCATTATTTAAATCTTGACTCTATTAATAGTTCACAAAATTTGACCAAGACAACAGTTAGAATTTTATCACGTTTAGATTTATTTTTTTGTTTTGCTGGTCTGAGGTGCTTTTATGCCTCCTTCAAACTTCATCATGACCTTCAGTTTTCATGAGTTACATTCTGAAATGAAGTAAGTGCAATTCCCATTCAAGATAATAGGAGTTGCTTCTTTTACTACAGGGGTGAGTTGGGCCCAACATGTGCCTACCTGCTCATCTTCTCAGTGCACATCATGAGAATCAGTAAATTAGGAGAAGAGCCAACTAACAAAAGTAAAAATGCTTTTGTAACGACAAGTTTGTCTGTGTTCAGCTTAGGCACACAAGTACCCTACTATGTTCATTAAAGCTGGGGATAGCACATACACAACTACGTGGGCATCCAAACCCCAGCCTGCGCTGGGACATTTTTCTGCCCAAAATGGGTACACATGGGACGTTTTGGGATCCCCCATCTGATAACTTAGTACTAATTTTATTAATTTTTTCATAAACAGTTTTATATCACTGAAATTTTATTGTGTATGCAACTGGTTATTGATGCTCAGACAGAATATACATTTAAATTGATGTACATCAGAACATAGTTCTGGTATATATTTGAACCCTATGTGATGAAAAGGTGGTTAGACTCCTTTTAGGACTCTTCATATAAGTTGGTTATTTAGTACTACATATTTCAGTGACAGAATGTACATAGTAGTTTACAAGTCCATCCAGCTTATGTGCGAATGAATAAATAAATAATGTTAATCCTTCTATGGAGTTCAGCCTCTCTCACCTGCCATCAGGTTTCTTGGAAGCATACTGGCCCTTTAAGATCTTGTTCTCCTAGTTCAGCTATCCTCAGCTCCCTATGGGTATGTCTACACTGCAGTATAAGCTCAGGGTTCAAATTCAGGCTCAAGCCTAAGCATCCCTTCTTCCACACACAAAACATACGAACCCAGCACTCAGACCCAAGGTGCCAGGGCCCCCACGGTGGGAGATCTAAGCTGAGCCAATGTGGGACCCAGGTTTCAAACTCTATTGCTTTGCTGTGTAGATGCAGCCCCACCAGACTCATGCTTTGGTAGTCTTCCATCAGTGTCTTACGCTCTCACAGGGTGACTTTCTTTGGCCTCTAGATAGTCAAATTTTCACACAAGGAACCACAGACAAACGGCTACGGTAGTTATATTTTGGGAGGGTGCTAGGAAGCCTGGGATAGAGGTTGTTGCACTTGGACCTGCATAATGCAGCGTAGTTGCTGGAGTCACAGGTTGGGCCCCAGGATTCCTAACTGTGGTTACAGAGGAGTGCAGATGCTCAAGCCATAGGATAACAAACCCAGGGTCTGTTAACTAGAGTTCTGCTAATCCTTACGTTCCAGAGTAGACATATCCTAAGTCATATTCCTCCCAGATCTTGTGACAGGGCCATAAGGTGTCCAGTTCTCCTCTAGCCTGCAGAGTTCAGGAAAAGGAATTCCACTGGCTTAAGACCTCTCCTCCCTCACCCACCAGTATCATGCCAATCCTCAAGTCTTCTGATCCTGCTTCTTTGGTGGCTTTCTGAGTCTCTGCCAAGACAGACTAACTCTCAATCTCTCTGGCAGCAACCTCATCTGCCTGCTCTGCAGCTCTTTATCACAACTGTTGTTGGCCAATCAAACAGCTACAACTGGGAAGGATGCAGCTCTAGCCCCTTAGTGGCTATGGCAGAGGAGAGTTTATATACCTCCATCACACCTGCCAAGCCCATTTTAGATCACATGACATCCCTACTCTCAACACACTCTAAAGCTCATTGAGAGCTACGGAAAGACTTTTAAACTGACTTCAGTGGACTTTGACTCTTTCACAATATATATCATCTGGCTCCATATTCAGCCAGAACCTGTCACCTGATATAGGCTGCGCTCTGATATAACTCAATGAACTGGTTTGTGCAGAAATAAAGAGTTTTACACTATTTCTGGTAGCCATTCACATTTTTAGAGCAAGAAAACACTATGCCAGATACAGTGTTATGCTCTTGTTTTTCTCTTATGCTAGCAGAAGCAATGCAAACACAAGGAGGGTAAAAGAGCCCTCTCATGCAGGACTAGAATTTCAAAACATAATGCTTAGCAATCAGCTAAAAATACTTCAGGAGATTAGCCAATTTCCTGTAGTTAATACCAAGATACAAGGTGTGTTGTGGATTTCAACCAAGAAATGCATTTCCTATGGGATAAAATGTCTACGATATTTTCCAAAGTTCCTTCATAGTCTTATAAAATCCTGATACATTTGTATTTCCATAAGTTGATCACCAGCTGGGAACAGGTAGAAAAGCTTCTTCTTGGCACTTGGTTACGGAAAATAGTCCATGCACATTTCAGTGTTTTTTCTTTCTGTTGCTTCAGTTACAGGCCACTGCTGGAAAAATATAACCTACTAGATGGATCTTTGGCTTGTTCTAACATGGCCATTCCTGTATGATTTAGAAGACTAATCCTGTAAGATATGGGGTGCTCTTGAATCCTAATTTTTTCATGAGCTTCCAGGTGCACTCCCCCCAAGATAAATCTGAGAAGTGTTCTTTGGGTAGATGATGTTTCTGATAATGCATTGTGTGCATGCAAAAATGAAAAAAAAAAAAAGAGGAGGAGGAAATGGTTGACTTAAAAAATGTTTGACTTCAAAAACGTACAGGGTAATTTTACTTCCACACATTTTTCTGAACAGAAACATTTCTGAGCTGCTACCACAAGATGAGCAAGGCTTGTAAGAGAGTAACTCTCAGACAAATGGACTGCAGCTGACTCAGATGACCAGATGTCATAGAACAACAGGCCAGAAGTAGTGAAAGAGCCCTCTGGCTGAAATCCTATACTCACTGAAGTTAGTGGGAGCTTTGCCATTGATTTTTAGCATGGTCAGGAAGGGGATGAAGGAACGTACCTCACCCCTCAAGGGCTGAGGCAGGGATCTCTTTGGTGGTCTCCTTGCGGGTCCAGGACCTGCTAAAAATCAATGAGGGGTGGGGATCTGCAGAGGTTCTGCTCTTGGTTCCAGACCCCACCCCCCCACCAGGAGACCCTCTGGCAGCTCCCTGACCCATGTCCCCCCTCACTCCCCAGCAGGAGGCTACACCCACTGTGGCTCTCAAAATACTGGGTTATTGAAGGAATTTTAAAAAGTGGCTCTTATCGTTTGAGTTGCTGACCCATGGGTTAGCCCAAGGAAAGGGCTGTGTTGAGCCTGGGGAAGAGCCACATAGTGGTAGGAACATGGAAAGGACATGGCAAGTTAGCTCAGCAAATCCAGGGGTGTGGTGGGGGCAGAAAAAAACTAACCCCAGAAGGGTGAAAAAGATTGTGAAAGCCCACTCTCCAGAGGAGTTCCAGAGGAGCAGCCGCATTAGTCTAGATCAGCAAAAAAAGCAAGGAGTCCTGTGGCACTTAAAGACTAACAGATTTATTTCTTGCATGAGCTTTTGTGGGAGAAAAATCCCGCTTTGTCAGATGCTTTGAAGATGGGGTAACTTACAGAATAGAATTTGATTGTGCTTGAGTGGGCCAAAGGAAATGTGTTTTGTATTATGGCTTTAATAAATCAGAATCCAAGGGGGAGGACACATTATTGGAAAGGCTTGGTGTGTTTACACTTGTCTGAAGGGGAAAATTAAGGCTTGAGTGATGGGATGCCAGGAGTGGTTAAACTGATCCCCTGACAGTCACATATCCTTAGCTAACACTGGCAGCCATAGAAAGGCATCTCAGGGACAGTCTAGCTAGCAGCATGTACAATTTTGAACACTTGGCAAGCTCTGACTTCAAACAAACAAGTGAATATGTGCTACTACCTGCATTTAGAGACGTGTTCATGGCACTGACTTCTCTTGTATCAGATGCCATCATAGAGGTATCTCACACATATCTGCATTCCGTCACTCATCTCGTATCTGCAGTTGCATATATAGTACACAAATACAAACACTTTCCACTTTCTCAGAAATGTATTGATTCCATATGTTGAGGGGACAGTGGACATTATTAAAAAATAAGCACAAACTAAGTGTTTATTCCACCTTACTATATTATGAGAAGCTAATCAGATGAGAATACAGAGAAATATTTGAAAAGAATATTTGGATAGACATCATGTTCTTTGTTCTGTGAGACTAAAAGCACAGTAGGATTAAATGTGACTAACTTCAATAGAAGCTATTCTTATCTCATGATGGAAGGTTTAACAAGTATTTCTCTCATTAACATTAATGGAAATTATGAGTATAAATTCCTTATGCCTCGCCATGAGACTTTATCCCCAGCTCTGGAAACATGCAGCAAAGACGTAAATCTAAACAAATAAATATGTCAGGCAAAACCCTTGAACATTATTAAGATATGTACATTTAAAATACTACAGACTATTAGCAAGAAAAATATATTGGAAAGCTGGGGAATTCAGAGTTGAAGTTCTACAAAGAAATTTAATTCTGATCTTAGATCCTTGCCCCGTCATCTAATGGAAACCTTAGTATAGCTAAATTGTAAATATTACTGATGTATTTCAGCCACTGTAGACAATTTTCATGTCAGCAACTATAAAAGAAAATGTATCATATACCTCAGTTGTATTTCACTGAATTTCAGGGACTGTGGGAAACTAATTCCATTTGGAGAGAGCAGAGGTGAATATCATATCTGCTTCCAAAGGGCAGGATCTCAGAGCTAGCCAGGATATTTGTAGCAGACAGCCATACTCAAACGTGTTATCTTCTGTATATTTACTTCCCCTTCAAATTTGCCATAAGTCCATTGTAGGGATGCCTGACATGTTTTCTATAAAGTAAGACTTCTTAAAAGAAGGCTGAAGGTTAAGAGGAGGATGTCTGGCTGTGCTTCAAGACCACAAACTGGTGATGATACTCGTAGAGACCAACACAGTTGAGTGCCAGGGGAAAGAGCAAAGAAGTGAAGTCCTCTCTGTCAGGCAGCCCCTGCCAACAGATGATATAAATCAGGGTTGGTCAAACTTACTGACCCTCCCAAGCCCTCTTCGCCACTGGGCAGAATCCTCTAGTCCTACCACCCTGCCACAGGGCAGAAGCTCTCCCCCTACCCCCTCAGTCTGATAGGTGGAGAGTGTGGGGAGGGAATAGGGGCATCGTGAGTTCCACTTTAACTGTAAAAGAGCCACATACGACTCACAAGTCAGTTTGGCCACTGATGACATAAAGCATTGTACAACCACCACACAGAATTGTCTTCACTTCTAATTCCTCATGCTATTTTAAATGAAAATAAGCATCTCTTAAATACTGTAATGTTACCATAATCAACTCAAGTAAAAAAACCCCAGATGCCCGGGTGCACCTTGGGAGGAATAAACGATGAAGGTAAAATCAGAGTTATGTGGGTCTGTCTCACACACATACATGCAGACACTCACATGAGGGTAGAGCCATGTGTGGATAAAAATATGTGGATCTGCCCTTCATTTTCAAGAAGTGGTCTGTGGATATCCATGTTGTATCCATAGATGCAGATTTCTGTGTATTTGCAGGGCCATAGCCCTGCACGGAAAAAAATAAGTGAACCGATGTCTGATCTGCATCCTCAAGAAATGGTCTGCAGATATCTGTGGATGTAATGTGGATATCCATGGATTTGCAGGCCTCTACATAAGGGACATTTCTTCACCACAGTTCAATTGCTTGTTACTTTTCTGCAATGATAAAATTGTAATTTTCCCTTCCAAATTTGCACTAACATATCACATGTCAGTCACTACCTCTGTATTTCTCACTGCTTTAGCCAAAGGCACTGAGCAGAGTAGCCCATGTTTAATGTAATTATTCACACTTTTTCTCCATGCTTTTTAATGTCAGTAACCTCCTTTTGGTCAATTTCTAGGTGCCTTTTTCAACTGCACAGCACCATAAAGGTGGTAGTGCATTCCAGTCTTACAGCCTTTAATTATGAGAGTAATCCTATTGATTTTGTGTTAATAAGGATGGCAGAATCAGACCTTTTGGGAAAATTTAGCTCATGCTAGTATTATATTCCTTTGACATCACAGTGTATATGACTGCTGAGAGAGCAGAACAGCATAACCAGTCTAATTAGGGAGAGATGGGGGCCTAGGAAATGAGGGCTTAGTGCAATAATTCTGTAATGGGCCTCCAGCATTTATAGCAATTGATGCTGCATAAAATAATTCAAATAACAGATGAAGAAATAATTTTTAAAACAGAAAAATATCCCTTTTGCAAAATGTCAGCTACCATATTTGGCACATTGCTCCTGCATGAGATATCATACTTGTAGCTGATAGTCAGAGATAAAACATTTGCCTAGCAATGATGATTAGAGGTCTGGAACATTTGATTAGAGATCTGGAATAATGATTAGAACATTTGAGCTATGAGGGAAGATTGAAAGAGTTGGGTTTGCTTAGTCTAGAAAAAAGGAGACTGAGAGTGGGTATGATAATAGTTTTCAAATACCTAAAAAGTCATTATGAAGAGGAAGGAAAAAAATTATTCTCCTTAATCACAGATGATAGGACAAGAAGCAACGGGTTTAAATTACAGCAAGGGAGATTCAGTCTAGACATTAGGAAAAAACTCCTAACTGTCAGAGTGATTAAACGCTGGGATAAGTTGTGTAGGCTGGTTGTGGAATCTCCTACATTGGAGGTGTTTAAGAGCAGGTTAGATAAATACCTGTCAGGGATGGTTTTATAGGGGTACTTGGTCCTGCCATGAGTGCACTCAATGACCTGTCATAGTCCCTTCCAGTTTCTATGCTTCTGTGATTCCAATGATTTGGGGCTGGAAGGAAAAGCCAGCATCTCTGTTGTAATCCATGTTTCCATAATATTCTCTAACTCCAACCTCTGCCAAAGGAACTGCAACAATATGCACCAGCTAGAGATCTACCTTCCTATGAGATAAAAGCCATCAAGCTAACTACACTTCTCTTCTCCCACCTTCTGTCTGTCTTGTCTGTTTTTTAGCTCATAAGCTCTATAGAGCAGGGATTGTCTCTGACTATGTGTTTGTAGAGCACCTAACACAATGGTGCCACCATCTCACTGAGGTCCTCTAGGCCCTACTGTAATATAACTAAATAACAAAGTGAAATATTAACCATAAGGTAATAGACCTACGTAGCTACCAGAATCTCTGACCACCCCACACAGGACTGGGGGGGGGGGGTTAAGGTGGCTAGGTAGACCTATTAGCTACACAGGTTGCATCTGGAGGAGCAGCCAGTGATCTGGTCACTAACTGGAGGCAAGTGCAGCTGGGCAGGAACTGGAGAGAACCTGTATAAAGTGCAGGAGTTGTGAGCAGTAAAAAGGTGTGGGAAGCTGCAGGAAGCAGTCACTCCCTCAGAAGAGGGAGGAGGATTTGGAGCTGGCACACCTGTGAGAGGAGGGGGACCAGATGTGATAGGAAGCAGTCCAGGGAAAACACAATGATGGCTGAGAGAGGAAAGCCCAAAACTGCCGAACTGAGGGTCCATGGATGGGAACTTGGAGCAAAGCGTGGGTCTGGGTTTGTTTACCAGCCACTGAGAAAATGGCACCCCAGGACAATGACAGGGGAAACTGCCTGTGACCCTGTCTGGGTCTAGGGGACTGTTTATGATTATCTTTCATATCCATATTTCATTTTTGCAATAAGCCATATGTGATATGCCATGTTTAGTACCTTTTGAAAGGTTGTAATCTGCTAGGAATGATTGTATGGTTTATAGGTAGGTGTCAAATCTGCATTAGAACACAGGAATATGCTTGTTCTATTTCTGTTCCAACTTATCAGATTCTAAGGCATTCCCAGACTGGGTGGCTACAAAGCCATCATCTTCTTAATGGCCCATTAGGGAAGCTCCCAGCTGCAGTGGGACTAGGAAGAAACCTGTTCAATGCGTCACCCAGACTGACCATGTGACTCAACTCCAATTTGATTTGGCAAGGACTTGGAGAGCATGGGGAAAGCCAGAGGTGATAAAAGGCAGTGGCCCCATCTCCATTTGGTCTTCTGTCTTCAATCTCCAAGCTGCAACCAACACCTAGCTTTGGAACTAGTCTGCTGCAACCGAACAAAGTAGTGAAACCCACTCAGGTGCTGGGTGTCTACCAGAGGAATTGGACGAACCTTCAAAGTACAAATTCTTCAAGCACTTGCTTTATATGGACTCTAAATCATTTGTATGTATGTGATTCCCTTTGACCCTTAAACATCTCTCGTATTGTTTTTCTTTTCTTTTTATATTAAACCTTTAGTTGTAGTTACTAAAAGACTGGCTGGCAGCATGGTATTTTGGGTAAGATCCAAGACTGTATTGCTCAGCATAATATGTTTGACCCTTTGGGGTCAGGAGAACCTATTTCTTTAAGAGACCCAGTGGCTAGGTGGGGACAAGAGGAGCTGATGTTCAATAAAGGATGCTGTTTCTATTTTGTTATGCTTAGTGATGACCAGAGTGGGGAATCAGAAGCATGTTTTGTTGCTGACTGGAAGACTGGTTTAAGTACCACCCATCAGTGGTTTGAGGGTTTGGTCCCTTGTTTTGCAGTTTGCCCTGATTTTGGCACATACAGAAGGTTGTCCCAGGAGGCCTGGGTCACAGTACTTAGGCCTGTTAGGCAGAAAGGACTTTGCTACTCCAGAAGGGGGTAACACTGAGTAACCTGGCTAGAGCTCTGAGTCACGAAGAAGATGCTGAGGTTCTTGGGCTGAGAGAGGAGATGCAGACCTGTGAGAGAAATGGAAAAATGCCATGGAAGTGGGCATTTAATGTCAATACCGAATCCCCAGAGTGACAGGGATTAGGCACTGGCCCAGCAGTGACTGGTGTACTCCATGACAATAACAAACAAGACAGTCACCAGCAATTCTTCATTGCTTCTGATCTAACAGCCTTTAGGCCAGTCACTATCACTGTGATATTCCTGATTAAAGTCATACATGTGACAGTTTGTCAGCTGTTCCTCATAAATGCACTTGCCACAATTTCTTTTGTAGAGAAAGAGGGGCTGATGCAATATGTCAGCGATTAGTCATTTTTTGTTTTCCTCTTTCTCTATCTCTGATGTTAATAATATTAACCAATTTTATATAAACCTTCAAATGGCATAGAAGTTACATTGCATCTTAGTTCTAGAACTACACTAGCCAGTGTGGGTGTGACAGTCTGTACCCATACGTCTGCCCCTTTTTCAAGACTTGTAAGGCATCTGAAAACTCATGATTTGCAGATCATTATTGTCCTGGTAAAATATATGTGGCAACATAATAGGTAAAGTTATTGAACTGTACTGTATAATCAGGGGTTAAAGTATAATTTGGTGGGCCCTGGAACCCTCTTATATTTCTGGGCCCCCTTCATGCATATCCAGGCCCCCTTCAGGCACTTCCAGGCCTCCTACACCTATCCCCAGCTATTGCACCCCCCCAACTCCCCCCCCCCTCCCCCCCAAATGCCTACCCCCTCCCCAGCTACTGCCCCCAACTACTGCCCCACCACCCCACCTACTGTCCCACAAATGCCTACCCCCTCCCCAGCTACTGCCCCCCAGCTAATGCCCCACAAACACCTGCACCCCACCCCAGTGACTGCCCTCCATCCCAGCTACTGCCCCAGAAACACCTACCCCATCAGATCACTCTTTCCCCTTGTCTTCCTCTGCCCCAATCCCCATTCTCTGAGCTCCCTGCCCCATGTCCCCACTCCAGCCCTCCTAACTGCCCACCTCCCCTGTCTTCACTTCACGCCCTTCAGCCCCCCAACCCATTCCACACCTCCCCAGCCCACCATCCCCAACCCTTCTTCCCACCCACCCATGCTAAGTTGCCAGCTGCCGAACTATTCCCAAAGCACTGCCCCCAGGGCCCCCTTACCTGCACTGCTGAGGTGGCCTATGAGCTGAGCAAGGCCAGGAGGAAGGAGGCTGCAGCACTGGCTGGCCAGTGAGAAGGAACATGGGCCTGAGACGGGGTCTGGGCCATGTGCACCATCCAGGCCCAGCAGGAAGGGGCAGGGCCACCACAGGCTCTGGGGAAAGGCGTGTTCCAAACCTAAAGAAACCAGGGCATATTCCAAACCTAGAGAAACAGCCACAAACCAGTTCCTCAGAGGCAAAAGGCAAACTAACATCTTAGTCAAGTGCCAATGAAATCAAATGGACTATCAACTGGTTAAGTGGACATTTCTTGACAGGAAAAGGGGTGTGTGAGAGAAATTTACATCTTTGCAAAGAAAAAGCTGAAGATTCCTGTCACCACACTTTCTATCTCTTGAACCCCAGCTGGAGATGATTCTCAAAGAAAAAGAAAAGCTCTAAGAATGGTCAACAGATGCCCCAAAGTATTCCTCCCTTTCTCTCTACCCATGGTAGCTATAACACCTGAGAAACAAAGAAACAAGTTGCGAGTGAGTGAAGGATCCTATCTGAAGGAATTCAGTCAGTAAAACTGCTAAAGCATGTGGTGACACAGACCTATTGCTTTTCATTTACTTAGCTCATTAAGGTAGATATTAGTTTGTGTTTTATTTCTTTGTAAGCAATTCTGATCTATGCCCTGTTATCTGTAATCTCTTAAAATCCATCTTTATGTAGTCAATAAACATCTTTTATTGTTTAAGCTAAACCAGTGTGTTTAGACTGCAGTGTTTGGGAAAGTCCATTTGAGATGCGAGGACTTGTGCATATAATTTTCTATTAATAAGATGACAGACTTTATAGCCTGAGGGCTGGATCCAGCCCACCAACAGCGCTCATCCAGCCCACAGAGCTAATGCCTAAGCTGTGCTTGGGAGCTGTCTGCAGCAGTGAAGAGCAAACATAAGGGGCCAGCAGAGCAGGGCCAGGCACACAAGTGCACATGCTGTGACTCACTCACATCATTCGAGTCACAGCACAGGGGAACAAAGGAAGCATTCCAGCCAAATCCCAGTTCAGCTCTGCTCTGATCTGCCAAGCAATTAGCGTCTCAGTCACAGGCTGGGTGGAGGTCCCCTGGAGAGCCACTGCATCTCCACCACATCCAACCTGTGCACTGTCATTCAGCATGCTATTCTGACTGACAGCACATGAATCACAAATACGAAAAGGAAAAAGTGGGTGATGGCCACATGGAGAGCGAGTCAATCAAAAGCCAGCCTGGACTGAGCCCAACCAAAGGCCAGCATGCTGAATAACTGCCAGTGAGTGGGTGGAGGGGAAGGCAAGAGCCCAGCCTGTCTGTGACTGAGACAGATTGATTGCTTGCCACCATGTTATAGGGGAATGGAGTCTGGGAGCTACACAACAGGGGAGGGGAAGGGTCTGGGAACTGCACAGCTGGAGAAGGAGTCAGGGAGGCAGCATGGTGAAGGTTAGGCTACAGGTCAGGGAAACTAACACCTGCGGGGCTGGGAAGGGAAAGGTGAGCCCATGCAACGCTCTGAACGTAGCAGGGGAAAGGGTTGGGGAGCCCACGTGGCCACATGGCCTGCATCAGGCATCCTGCCCTCTAGTGTGGACCCCCTACCCCCACCCCTTGAATGAGTTTGACATCTCTGGTTTATATTATCCAGGATAAGGCTGGGCTGGGCAGTGCAAGATGCACATTTCTGGGTGAAGTCTTGGACTGAGAATTTGCTGGTGTTGCTCTGTGGTGTGATTCAAGAGTGGCTGCCTATAACATTCTTACTGTTTAGTTGGGAATAATTTACATACTGGCTGCTGTGGTTGAGCACATCAGGAGTGGTTGCTCTCACAGCACAACTGTATAAAAAGCATCCCAGATTGGAGAATTCAGGGGACACAGCCATTCAACAATCTAGATTGTACCCTGTGTAACATCACAGTGGGATTGACGCTATTGTAGAGGATCAGAGCCAACAGAAGAATGATTCTAGCAGGAGTAGAATTGATTAATGCCTGATTATGTGTTGTACATGTTACTGCGGCTGCCTCAAGGTTTCCAGTTTTAGTGCTTTTATTTTTAACTCGAGTAAACTGCCTTGCTGATGATGCCGCCTATACCTTTTAATGGGACATCCTGGGCCCCACTGATATGTCTGCTGGTGCCTTCTATTGATATCAGTAGATTAGCTGTACCATTATTGTTACAGCTGTGTTCAGTGTGGCCCAGAGACATTTTTTTTCTAATTGGCTTTGATGAAAATTCACACATTTAGGGGAAGGGTACTGAGGAGTTGCGTCCCCCATCTTTAAAAAGACAAGCAAATCCACATCGCTTGGGTTAATTTAATGATCATATAAAGAGGGTTGAATTGTCAACCCCTGCAAATAGGAACAATGAGCCTGATTCCCATTCCAAGTCAGTGGAAAAACTCATTCATTTTAGTGATGCAGGATCAAGTTGAATATGAGCATGAGCATCTCTGCATTACCCCACAAATATTCCTTAAGTTGGATCCAGAAGGATCATCAGTATGAATGAGAGGATGGTTCAGTTTCCAAGTCAGTTCAGTCCTGTCGTCTGTGGCTTGATCCTGAGACATGATTTCCTGTTGAGTCAGTGACGAGAGTTCTAGATCCTATCGCATCTCAAGGCTGAGCTGTCCATTAGACAGATACAGAAGTAACCAAAGAAATCCAATTCCTATTGACATCAGTGGTAGAATTCCTATTGATCTTAATGGCAGAAGAATTGAATGCTGTGCTGATGGTTTAGCAGAAAAGGCAGCAGCAATCAAAACCAGGTATACTATTATATCTACATCTATGTCCCGACTAGCAAAAGTTAATTTGAACCTGTTAGTTGAACTAACCTCAAATTTCTTAGTTAGAACTAATAACATGGACTAGTTCGAACTAACATTAGCTTGAAATAGTACACTTTGTTAGTTTGAACTACCTTCCCTTAGTTCAAACTTTTTAAGTTTAAACTAATGGTTAATTCGAGACTACAGTGTGCTTAGTTCAAACTAATCGCTGGTACTTACTAGTTTGAACTAAACATTCCTTAGTTTGAACTAAGGAATTTCTTAGTTCAAACTAAGGAAATGCTAACACAGACTGAGACCAATTTAGTTCACATTAAGTCTTGTTAATTTTAACTAAATTGGCAGTGTAGACATACCCTATGTTTCCTCTGGTGTTATACCAAAAAGGGCACCCAGGAGAGCACCCCCTAATAATAAGAAAAGACTAGCAGAATCTTATTCAGGGGGAAAAGGCAATATGCCACATTTATTGTAAATAAGTATGAATAGCAAAAGGCAGTCACACACACACACAGGGGTTATGTTCACATATAGAGGGCTTGTTTCGAAACAAGCTGTTTTGAAATAGCCCTTTATTTCGAAACACCTTATTTTGAAGGACAAAAACAGTGTCCTCGAAATAAGGGAGCAAAATAGCATGTCTACAGTGTGAACATGCTATTTCGCTTGGGGAGGGGACTGCAGGCACCCATAGGGTGCAGCACAGAGGGGCGCTACACCATGTGGGTGCCTGCAGAGGGCTGCAAGCAACCACGGGGTGAAGTGCAGCCCCGCGCCTCATCCCACGGGTGCCTGCAGTCCCCCTCTGCCAGCCAGGAGCCACCCCTCAGCACCCTGGCCAGGGTGCTGAGGGTTCCCTGGCCAGGGTGCTGAGGGCGTCGCCATTCCTCCCAGGGTGCTTAGCACCCTGGGAGGAAGTTCAAATATTGTGTCAGAACACTTTGTTCTGAAACAACATGTCTGCACAGGGTTGTTTCCAAACCACTGGTTTCGAAACAACCCTGTTTTGAAAAAAAAAAGTGGTTTAAATTGTTTCGGAAGAAGGCCTGCCATTTCGAAACAAGCAGTTTGCTTGTTTTGAAATGGCTGTGCGTCATGTGTCCATGACATTTCTTATTTCGAAACAACCTCGTTGTTTCGAAATAAGAATGCTGTGTGAATGCACCCAGGGTGTGTTTACACAGCAGTCTTATTTCGAAATGCCATGTGCACACAACGTACCATTGTGTCAAAACAACGGGTTCCATTGTGTCAAAACAACGGCGGTGTTTTGAAACAACTTAAACCCCATTCCCTTTCGAAACAACATGGTTTCGAAAGGAGGTGTTTTGAAACAACCCCGTTGGGACATGTTGTTTCAGAACAAAGTGTTCTGAAACAACATTTGACCCTCAGCACCCTGGCCAGGGAACCCTCAGCACCCTGCCCGGGCTGCCCCCAAACCCTGCCGTGGGGTCGGGGGCGCCCGGCTCAGCCCGCCGCTGCAGGGGCTGGGGTGAGTGCGGCCCCAGGATTCCCCGGCTGCAGCCCCCTGAAGCAGGTAACGAAATAGCAAGCCCACAGTGTGGATATGCTAGTTCGTTTCCCGCTTTTGTGTTATTTCAAGGATGGTGTTTTTTATTTCGAAATAACTTGTTTCGACACGAGCCCTCTGTGTGTGAACATAGCCATACACAAGAAGTTCTGCAAGCTGGTAAGATATAATTACCAGTCCTTTCATGTGTTGCTTGAGCCAGCCTAGTGGCCAGCCAAGCTGGGCACAAGGAGGGAGCCAGGCCTCTGTCGGTCGCGATCCGATGCTCCAAGATGACAGTTGCAGAATGAGACCCCAAAGGTTTCATGTTCTCACCCATCTTTTATACTTGCAGGCCTTCATGTAAGTCTATGGGATTTGCTGTGTCATGTAGCCTCAGGGTTGCTGTGAGATCACTGGTCACTTCAGACTTGATTGTATTTTGTTCGTTTCTTTCTGGGGTGGCTCCTTCTGTTTGCTTTAATGGGATGTCTGCATTGTTCAGCCAGTTAGATGGTACTTGTGCTTCATCAGGACAGCTGGCAGTTGAGATGGCCTCTTCACACACATGCCCTTCATTCACACAACCTGTTCATACATTTCAAAGAACATACACAGCATACGCCTAAACCAGATCTCATCAAGTATCCAAAATGGTCTTCAGTGTTTAAACAGGAGTTCCAAACTGACAATATGGAGGTCTTGTTGGACATTGGTTATAATGTCTTTTACACAGGGTTACAAAATTATTTTACTTTTGACACTGAAGGACAGATACACAACATTAACTATCATATGCTTTAAAGAGCAATGTAATGTATTATCTGTCTGTCCCACTACATTATCTGTCTGTGCTCCACATTAGTGCAGAGGTTCACAAATTGGGGGTGGTGTGCTCCTTGGGGGGCACAGAAAATATTGGGAGCGGGTGAGACTCTTTAGGGGGAAAAGCTCACATTCAGAGCTGGACAGCTGGAGACTGGCGGTACAATTCCTGCGCCTGACTTTCGGCTTTGACAGTGGTTCCACCACCACCAGCAACATCAGAGAAGCAAGGGTGGCATGGTAGCACAGGTCCATCCTAACTTCTGCACTGCTTTTGGTGGCAGTGCTGCCATCAGAACTGGGTGCCCAGCCAGCAACCGCAGCTTTCTCTTTTCATTTTATATAGAATTGTCTTTTTTCCTTCTTAGTGTCACATTTACACAGCTCACCTTCCAAAAAGATCAGTGGGGCTCACAGCTCCATTGACAATGCATTGATGTCTGTTAAGCTCTGCTAATTTACACTGCTGAGACTCTGCCCCAATATCTACAAACTAGATCTTTAAATGACTTGATATTTCCTGTTTGAAGTATGGAACAAATACATATTTCACACTTCAGTAACTCTTGGCAAATGCTTACTTCTTATTTTTAAAATTATAATTAGTAGGGTATGCAAATAGAAATCACAGTATTAATCATTATGTTGCTTTGCTATCTGTCTTAATTGCTTCTTTGCACCTCACCTTAACCATTTGTCTTGCTTTAGCAATGCCCCCCAGCAGGCTGCTGATTTTTTTCAAGCACATTCATATATGACTTCTGTTTAGCATGTGTGTTGTTCCATGACAAAATATTTTGGGAACCATTTAGCTTTTTTGAGATTTCTCTGTTCTGAATACCTGGTCATATAATCAGGAGGAGGTCCCCCCCCCCACAAAAAAGAGAGTACCTACAGCCTTATGAAAAGATGATGTGAAGAGCGTTCTGGCATTAATCAAGTGATCTGAAAAATTTAAACATAATTTTTCTCTTTCAGGAGTATAGTTTAAAAGATGATGTCGATTAATGTGCTCAGTTCAAGTGCCCTTGCAAGCAATTCCTTGCATCAGTTTCATGTTAGAGATCTTTCCACTGGAAAAATTCTAACACTCTGCTTTGTCATAATAAATATAGTTTTCTAGAAAATGAGAGAACACAGCAGAAAATCTCTTTTCTTAGTCTTTGTCTAAAAGAATTCATATTCAGTGATGCTGAGCTTGATTTTCTACATAGCAGCCCTGATCCCCCAATAAGCTCCGGAAAGCTGTAACTGACTGGAAAACACATGCAAAAATAATGTTTACAAAAAATGTCAGCATTTTTCATAAAAAGGGTTGATCAAAATGTCCAATTTTTGAAAAGTTTCAATCTGCATATAAGCTGACCAAAACACTGCCCCCCTCACCAAAAAAAAAAAAGAGAAGAAAGAAAGAAAGAAAGAAAGAAAGAAAGAAAGAAAGAAAGAAAGAAAAGTTCTAAATGATTTTCATAAAAATTTCACTTGAAATATCAAGAATTTGTGGACAGATCCCTTTACCTCCACACAGCTCCATTGACTTCAGAACTGCGGACGTCAACCACCTTGAGCACGTCATAGAATCAGAGTCAATATTCCAAAGCAGTAGCTGTGTAAGTCTACTTTAGTAAAACAAACAAGAAGTCCTGTGGCACTTAAACACTAACAAATTTATTTATTGCATGAGCTTTTGTGGGAGAAAATCCTACTTCGTCAGATGCCTTGAAGATGGGGGGACTTACAGACTGGGAGGAAATAAACGCAGGGAAGTGTAAGTAATGGGATCAGGTCACACTGTAGCAGCAAATCAAAACAGTTGTAAAGATTCAAACACTGGCGAACTGCATACAGAGGAAGATGAGGTCAAATCACCTGTTGTAATGAGAGAAAAATCCAGTGTCTATTAAGTCCTATAAATTTGATCTCAGCAGCTTCTCTTTGAAGCTTGATCTGGTATTCATCTGGCTGAGCACAGCAATTAGCAAATCATTAATGAAGTGATCAAGAAGACTGAAATCCTGACCCACTGGTTTTAGAATGCTGGCACTTTCAAAGACTAATACATTTATCTAGTGCAGGGGTCTCAAACTCAAATCACCACAAGCACCATATGAAGACTAGTGAAGGGCAGCATGAGGACTAATACATTAGCCCAAGGGTCGCACCACAAAACCTTTTTATACAACAGTATTCCAAATATCAGTAAAAATACTGTCATTGTGGGCCACAGGAAATAGCTTTAGGGGCCACATGCAGCCCACAGGCCATGTGTCTGAGACCCCTGATCAAGTGCATGAACTTTCTATGATAAATAAATTTGTTAGTCTTTAAAAGTGCCAAAGGACTTCTTCTTTGTTTTAAAGTCAATATTGTTACTTTTAAAATCTAAATGGGTTGAATTTTCCAAATAGTGCCCTTATAACCAATTTGGCTATACAATTGTGCAATACTTTCTGTGGGCACACTTTTTTTTCCCATAAACGTCACACATGCAAAAGCTGTGCAAGCTTGGGAAAGTTTTTGAAGCTAGCAGCTGTACAACTGTAAACCATGCACTCAACTTCACCTTTCGGTCTATATATAAAATTTAATCTTTGTTTTGCTTTACAGTTCTTTTAAAAACTTTAAACCTTGCAGGATGTTTTGGTTTTTTTATTTTTTTTTAACATTTTAAAATAAGAATACAAGAAGCTTAACACTCATTCTGGGAGGTAATTGAGTCTTTTCAAAGAGCTTCGTTCTCTGTATTTTAATTCCATTGTTCTTCCATGACTGTCAGTACAGCCCTGTGTCATGCAGCTCTTTGACACTTCCCCTTGTGTTTCATTTTTAGCTGTACACAATGCTCAGCAATTAGCTGTTTTTCTCTCTCACCTTTTTTTCTCTCCATCTCCTCATTCATGTTCTAACAACAAGAGTCCTGTGGCACCTTATAAGACTAACAGATTTCTTCAGGCATAAGCTTTCATGGGCTCCAACCCACTTTGTCAGATGCATAAATAGAAGAATCTCTGGTAGAGCAGAGATTTACCTCTGTATTTGGCTCTGGTATGACTATCGCTGGAATAGTATGTCCCATTCTGGTGTCCACTCTGCAAGAAAGTTCTTGATAAACTGGAGAAGGTTCAGAGCAGAGTCACAAGAACAATTAAAGAATTTAAAAACATGCCTTAAAACGGGGGACTCAAACTCATATCACCACAAGAGCCACATGAGGATTAATACATTAGCCTGATGGCCACACCACTGAAACTTTTTCACACAAAAATATTGATAATGGTAGCATTGTTGTGGGCTGCAGGAGATAACTTTAGGGGCTACATGTGGCACACAGACCATGAGTTTGAGACCCCTGCCTTAAAGTGCCAAACTCAAGGAGCTCAGTCTATTTAGTTTAAAAAAGAAAAGGTTAAGGGGTGATTTGATCACATTTTATTGCCCAGGTCAGTTGCACCAACCGCTGCAACTGCAGAAATCACAGAGGATGCAGAAGGTCATGGCAGCTGTGACTTCCATGATCTCCATGACAGACTTGCAGTATTATTAGGCTTTCTGACAGGGGCATCATTAGCACTGGGCACATGGGTCTGAGACTGCAAATGTGCTAGTAAATACCCTGAGCCGTGGACCCCAGCAGGCGCAGAAAGCTTGCCAACCCTGAACGTTGGTACCTTGGTGAAGCTCAGCTGGGACCAGCTGGATCTAGCACTTTTAAATCTCCTACTCTGTAGTGTAAGAAACCAAAGCCCTTGCACTTCCCGAGTCAGCCTGAGTGGCCCCAAGACACACAGAGGCAGAGGAGGTCACATAAGCATATGCTTTTCTTTACCTACCAGATCTGGTGGAGCAGTTTCCCTAAGGAAGCTGGCTCCCCAAGAGTAACAATAACATGGGTTATATAGTACAATTTAGGAGAACGGGGTGAGGGCTGGCACAGAGCCAATTACAGTCTGGATTTCGGGCTGTTAACCTTACATGGCATGTCACCCCCCACCTGGGCTAAGTGTGAGCTGTTTCCTTATATGGGGTATTACCTCATCTGTTGATCCATGGCCCAGGTGACTGACCTCAGGGAGGGGGACAGGTGAGACATGACCACCCTGGATCCCTGAAATGGTGTCTTAAGGCCCACAATGGAGTTTGCAGATTCACGTCATCCCCTTCAGTAGCATTTAGCTGATGCATGTAGCCCAGGGCCGGAAAAGAGGATGAAAATTTAAATCCTGTCAGGAGCACCAGGGCCAGGCCAGGTGCTGAGCATGGGGGTCATGGGGAGCCCTCCAGGAGCAGCACTGGCACCACAGGGCGCGGGTGGCCCACCAGGAGCAGTGCCAGGCTGTGCCCTGAATGAATTTATTTTGGAGCAACACTCCTGCTTTCTGATGGGATTTCTGCTACATCCTGATTGCATTCAGGCCAGAAATGCTGAAGAACAGCTCTTCTTCACTGGAATATTGGCATTGCTGCTTTTGGACCTAGCTAGAAACCAATAGATTAGTTGGAGTTTTTGATGCTTTGGACAAAGATTTATGTGCAGGGAGAAAAGAGGTTCCAGCTGCATCCGGAATCCTTCGGCCCATCCTTTGCTGAATCTTGCTTCTCAGTGCTTTACTACCATTGCACCAGAATAGTCTGAAAAGCTCACAGTCACATGGAAACAGCTCCTCAGCAATTTCATGGTGGTTATTCAAGAATTTTAAAAAGCAAGATCAAAGGCAGAACATAGGGCATGCATTTAATTTCTATGTCCATTGTATGTGTATGGCTCAAATGTGTGTCTCTCTCTCACCATCAGATGTTGTTTCCACAAAAGATACTACCTTACTCACATTGCCTCTCTTGTTTTAAACCAGGGCAATCAGCTCCTCAGTTTCTCAAGGTATCCTGTGTGAACAGGTCAGATAAAGCCCATGACCTAAACCTGCAGCAACAAAGGCAATTTGGCAAACCCTCTAGTTTTAGTTAGGTCATTATCAAGGATATAGCCAGGTGTCCCTATTGATAAGTGGTACTCACTGAATCTCTAATTTAGAATGTGGGGCTGAAATGTTGGCCACTTAACTTCAATGGAGCCAGGACTTCTCAATACAGCTTATAGCTCCTATATAATTTACTTCTCTGGCCAAGTGATTTACCATGACTTTTCAGTTGCTGGGCACCAAATTTGTGAATCAGGCCACCTTATATTTCAGGGGAGATGCTGTCTGGACAGTGTGTGCAATTATTCTATGCCAAAATTATTTTGCTTTTTGAATTAATTGATGCTACTACTGGTATTAATGCCAGTGTTGGATTAATCAGTGCAGGGGCCCCAGGCTGCCCCCACTGCAGGACTCCCCTGCCAGGGGCCATCCCCTCCTGTGCCACACAAGCTGCAAGCCCCGGCACTGGGCCGGCTGGGGCGAGAGAGGGCTCCTGCCTCAGCCCCGCTCTGACCAGTCTGCCTCAGGAGATGGGGAAGGCAGCCTGTGTGCAGCAACCCCTGGAAAGCCAAGGCGGGGACCTTGTCTCAATTCAGTTGCCCCCCCCAGTGGACCAAAGAGGCGCTGGCCTGTTTCTGCCCCCCCCCCCCCCCGAGGGCAGGCCAGCCCAGGGGTTGGGGGTAGAGTACAGAGCCAGTCTCACCTCTGGCCCAGGGCACTGCCCTCTCCCATCTCCACTACAGTGCCAGCAGGGCAGGAGTGCTCTGAGCACCCCTGCGCTGCCAGTGGTGAGTCGAAAGAGGGGCCAGATTATTGCAGGGGTTTTAGGGGCTGGAGCCCAGGGCCTCCCTGTTTGGCCAAGGTCTGGGGGCTAAGCCCCTAAAGCCCCTTTGATAATCCAGCCCTATTTACTACTACCACTACTACTACAGTACACATGATACAAGAGACAGACTAAAGTCGTTATCTTAAGAGACCGTCCCAAAGACTCTCCAGACACAGTGAATACAATTCCCCTTCGCTTTGATTAGAACACCACTTCCATTAAACAATCAACTCTCATCAGTCTCTTGTGACAGATAACACCATCTTGTCATCTCCACTGAGAAGCACAAAGCCAAAGGCAACTATCTCCGACTCCACCCACTAAAACATTATCTTCAATGGAAATAGCCGTTCAGGAACTAACCAGTGATCGCACACATACAGTATGATCCTGGCTGCCTTTAGCTGGTAGTAACTGAACTGGGAAAATATGTAGTGAATTTGAAACTAAAGGGGATGTACATGCAGAGATCTTTATCTATTGTCTTTATTTTTCCAAAATGGAAATTAAGAGACATGGAACTTACAATCATAAATAGCTAAAAATTAAAAAAGAAAAAAACCCAAACTCAGAACAGAACAAATTAGCTAAACATGTCCCTCCTATGTCAGACACAGTTCATCTCTTTTAAGAATTCATCTTTCTCCCCTCTTAAATTAAATGTGATCCTCTCAAAATTGGCCAGACTGCCTTAACCATTCAACTGCAATAATCTAAGTAAACTAGATAAACAAGCAATCTTATGGGGTATGTCTACACTTAAAACTGAATTCAAATTGATTGTCATCAATTTGAATTCACTTAAGTACATGGACACACTTCCTCAGTTCGACTTGATGAAAGCTGACTTCAAATTGGTCAAACCTCATTTGACTTCAAAGTCAAGGTCTATTTGAACTGAGGAGTTCAAATCGAGCCACTGTGGCCATGTCAGTTTGAACTCACTGGAAGAAAGAACAACCCTTTAGCACCAGGGGCCAGCAGCCCCAAAGGTGCCTCCCCCCAGCCAGATCGGGCAGGGGGCGAATGGGGTTCCTGTTCACTGGCTGGGGACAGGGATCCCAGCCAGCATTCCAGCCATGCTGGCAGGGCTCAGGAAAAGTCCCCCCAAGAGTGCGGCTTCTCCACAGGTGGCTTCCCAGCGCACAGCTTCCTGGGATGGAGCCTGGAGACCAGCAGGGCTCCAGCCCCGCTCCCAGGCAAGCCTGGCTTCAGCCCTGGGGGGGGGGATTCCGTTCCAGGCAGGAGCAGCCCTTCCGGGAGGGGGCAGGGGGAATCCCTTTCCCCCCACCGCCTTGCATTGAAAGCTTCCCCTGCCAGGCTCCAGCACTCTAACCCTGGCATGGGGTAAAGCATCCCCTTCCCAGCTCTAGCCACACTGCAGCTAGAGCTGGGCAGGGGATGCTTTTCCCTGTGCCTGGCTCAGAGTGCTGGAGCCTGGCAGGGGATTGGCTGTGGCAGTGGCTATTTTCCAAGGCCATCTTGCCACACTTCTTATGGTGCCCCCCTCCAATTCAAACTGGCAAGTCCAGTCCATGGACGTGCCAATTCAAATAGGATTTTCTAGTATGGCCCAGTCTATTTGAATTTACTGAATTCAAATTAATAATTATTAATTCGAACTGACTAATTCGAATTCAATAATTTAAACTGAAACTCCAGGTGTAGACATAGCCATGGTGAGCTTATTGATGAACCCTTCTTCTCCCTGCTCACACCTTATCTTTGGTGTCTCCAGGGGTGTCGCTGCCCCAGGGAATGAGCTGGGGCATGGGCCCAGACCCCGCCCCCTGCCAGGGACAGGGCAGGGACCAGCAGCCGCAGCCACAGGGTTGCCTAGCCCTTTGAAGGGCTGGAAGCAGCAGACGCAGACGCAAGCAGCTGGGCCCTGGATCCGCAGCCAGGGACAGGGCAGGGAGTGGCAGCCGCAGCCACAGGCAGCTGGGTCCCAGGTCTCCGGCCCGATCTCGCCAGATACCAGGAGAGGTGGGGCCCCACCAGGACCCAGGGCACTGTCGCCAGCATTCGGGGCATGGGCCCCGTGTGCCAGGCGCCAGCAACACCCCTGGTTGTCTCTCCTGTTGTAATGTTTAAACATGGGTGTTAAGCTCTTCAGGTCAGAGTGTTTTCCTTTTCTACATTCCGTAGTAGGTGTCTTACAGTTCAGATACTACTGACCAGATAGTTCCCTCTGTCCATGGATGTCTCCTTCCCTCTCTACTGCCGGAAGCATGCCCACCTTCCCTCAAGCATACGGACTTTTTCTGTGCAGTGGGAGGCAGTTTGGCTAGGGGAAGAGCATTGTCCATCTCAGGACCTGGTACAAACACCAAAAGAAAAGGAATGTAGTCAGATATTGCATTAAACTTTCTAAGGACCTTGCTACACACAGGATAACCCAATTCATGGGAGTGGAAAATGCTGTGTCAGGCACCAGCTGGAGTGCCTTTGGCAGCAGGCTATGGTAACCAGGGAGCTGTATCAAAATCATAGGAAGGACAGAGCCAATGCAACTACACAAGTCTTCTCCTAGGCCAGAAGTTGGCAAACCAAAAGATAAGAAGAGCCATTTTTAAAAATTCCTTCAGTAAGCATGTGGTTTAAGAGCTATAAGGGCTGTTGCCTGCTAGTTAAGAAACTGAATAATGGAACAGAGGTATGTACTGATTTTTAATAACAAAAAATGATGTTTATGAATGCCAACAAACAATTTACATATACATTTCTACAATGTATGGTGTGTTTTAATCACAGTTCACTTTTTAAACCATACAGCTTTTAGATTTTTACTGAAACCTAACTGTCTGATCACACATTGCAGAATGAAGGCTTTGTTGATGTAAATCATCAATTCAAAGTTACTTTTGTTAACATTTAGCAATAAAAGTGAGGTCTAATTCTTGGGAGGAGACAGGTGAGAAGAGAGGAAAAACAACTGCCTTCAGTACTGGAAAAAATACAAAATGTCATATTCCTACACACAAAGTACTTCTTTCATTTTAGCTTTGTCAATGTAATTCTTATATTCAATATTGTATAGACTGATTTTCAAAGAAACTTGAAGGCCCTTTCAAGCAAAAAGTAATTAAAATATATACTTATTAGATATGCAGAGGTCTTTGGGTACACAGAGAAGTGAAACAAAGTGTTCAGCAATAACTCTAGTGTTGTGTCTCTGCCTTGGCCCAGAACCAGATGTACAAGAGAAAGTTGTCAGCAACAATGCAGGACACAGATGTGGGGTAATCTTCTCAAACAACCTCCTATAGGTACAAACTGGATCGATCCTTGAAGCATGGAGGTTGAATACCCCCTCGTTAACAAATTCTTTTAGTGTCAGCTATAACCCCTTTCTATAGTCTCGTTACCCATAAGAGTGTCCAATTTCATTAGAATCTTGCTCAAAAAATTCTATCACTAAATTGAAATACTTGAGTCACAATTTTCACTAAGTACTCTTCCTTTATACAGCTTCTCTTTAAACAAAACAAACAAACAAACCACCTGTGTTCAGCCATATTGTCTTGTTTTTTTCCCTCTTAGGTCACTTTCAATTTTCTCCACCATAACTCATCTTACCTAACATAAGCTGAGTACACCACATGAGCCAAGAGAAACCTTACACATGGTCCCGAGACTATTTTGAAGTTCAATAATAGTACAAAGATAGTAGTAATTTAAGACTATGAATAAAGCTGAGCCTGAGAAATAAAATTAACAATCTTCATTAAAAGGATATTTATCCTTTTGCATAATGGTTCTATGATAGCCTTACACATGACTTATAGACCTCTTCAACGTAGAGCACTACTTTCTGTGCTTTCCAATTTTAAAGAATTAAAGGTTTGGATTCCACAAAACTCTGGCAACCAGAATAGCAATTAAAAATCCTCCCAAAAACAACAAACAGCGAACTAATCTTTGCAACTAGTAGTATGGGGGTTTTGTTTGTTGGTTTTGTTCTTAAATCTAAAGTTAATTTAAAAGACTAAGTGGTACAAATTCAGAGAAAATTAACCAAAGCAGTTTAACCTACTGCTTTTCTTCATTAGCAGCCACCCCCCCTACCCTCGGGCTGTCTTAGGGGTTCCAGGACTCCAGGCAAAAGTCAAGGGTGGGGCCTTCCATCCTTGCCTTTACTCCCCCCCCCCCACCAGGGAAGCTGCCCATCTGCTAAGAGGCAGCTTTAGCCCTGCAGCAGGAAACTCGGGGGAACCCCCACCTGAGCATGTTCTATCCAGCCCCTAGCCCACCCCACCCTTCACTTCCCCCCAGTTCCAGGAGTCCCCGTGGCCCCCCACTCTCTTACTTACCATATTGCACTGCTGAGAGAATTCCCTATTTCATTCAGGCAGGTCAGGAAACTCAGAAGTCCTGGCTGCACCTAAGCTGGGGTGGGGCCTCCTACATGCAGCTCAAGGGCTGGGGGAGGGGGAGTTACAGCCCCCAGCCTTGCCTTCCCCAACTCTTTCAGGGCTGGAAGCAGCTTTTCAGCCTTAGCTTCTTCAGCAGGAAGCCTGGATGGGCAGCCCCCTGCAAATCAAAAATATCTGATTGGACTCACATTAACTAGGCTTTGCCAAAGGGGAGACTGGTCCCTAAAGAGGGCACATTGAGCATCTCTGGCTGTTGGGGGGAGGAGGCAGTTCTGTGGGACTCTTGGTGGGTGGGAAGAATTGGAGCAATCAAGAGGATGTTGGCCTAACACTCACCAGGTTCACATTGAGGTGCCCACAGAGTGCTCACCAGTCAGGCAGGTGACTAAGCTGCAGGTCCAGGGGATAGCACTGGGGGGAGCAGCTCTGGAGGATATAACAGGGGGCGGGCCTTAAAATATGGAGCTGTGCTGCTCTCATATCTCTCTTCACAGCCAGGCAGCAGTGGACATTCTCAAAACATGTTATGCCACAAGCAGTACCAGGAGAGCTAAACTAGGGCTGTGTGGAGGGCCCCTTCTCCCTGACTTCTTCACTGCTGCTGGAGGCAGGTTTCTCAGCCTTACTGCTTCAGCCTCTGCAGCAGGAGTTGGGGGCAGCAGCAGCCCCCACTCCAGCAATTTACATCTATTCTAGCCTTTAGCCTGTACCCACACATACCCCAGGAGTCCCCCTGGCTAGGTCCCTCCTCTCCACCTTCCCTTACTTACAACAGTGCAATTCTGAGATAATGGGAATCCCTTTGAGACTTTTTCAGACAGGTAGATTAGGGAATTTAGAAGCCCTCACTGCAGCTGGGCTGGGGGGGGTGGGTTCCCTGCAGGAGTGTCGCTGCCCCGGGAAAGGACCCAGGGCACCAAACCAGGCCCCGCCCCCTACCAGAGACCACACCCACTGGTCACAGGCCACGCCTCCAGCTGAGGACAGGGTTGGGAGCGGCCAAGGCCGGCAGGGCCACGGACTCCTGGCCACGGTCGGGGCCGGAAGCGGCAGCCACAGCCGCAGCCACAAGCTGTTGGGCCCTGGATCTCCGGCCCGATTGAACCGGAGACCAGGAAAGGTGGGACCCCTTCCAGACCGAGGGCACTGGTGCCGGGATTCAGGGCACGGGCCCCGTGTGCTGGTGCCAGCGACGCCCCTGGTTCCCTGTGTTCAGCTCTAAGGGGCAGAGGAGGGGCTGCTGCTCCCAGCCTTGCCCTTCCTCTTTCAACCTCAGAGCAGTGGGAGGCTGGGGGAAGCACCCCACCCCCATTTCTAGCAGCTGATTCCAGGGAATCCAGGCCAGCTATTAGTCTGCCCTTATGCCTGGCCCCAGGAATTTCTCACCTCCTTTACTTACCAAGTTACTCCTGAGGGAATCTTTCCTCCCTTCTACTGCTCCCTGGAAGAGCCAAAAACTCAGAGGAGATTATTTACAGACACAGCTGCCCAAAGGAGGATATTCACAGACACATCATCAGCACCTTCCTCACCCCCTGCACTGTGGGATCTGTACGCCACTGGGCTGGCCCTCCTGGCTCCCACAGCTCTGCTCTCTCCCCCAGGCAGTCTCAAGCCCCATGCAGCTGGCTCCTGGCAGCCAACCCTGCCATCTTACATATGAACCCAAGCCACCTCTCTGCTCCTCCAGCCCACACCCAGCTGCTGAGGCCCTCCCTCACCCAGCACAGCACTTAGCTGCAGGGCCATACCTGTCCTTAAGCAGAGGAGTCCTCAGCTGTGATCTGCCTCCTGCTCTGGCTGCTCCAAGCTCCTGAGAACAGGGCAGGACAGGCTATTTAAATGGCAAAACTTGGCCCCAGATCTCAGCCATGGAGCAGCAAAGCAGCAGCTAAAGAGCCACTTGTGGGTCCAAGAGCCAGGGTTGCCAATGCTGGCCTTAAGCAGATCTCTGTGCCATTTCCAGGGAAGATGATTAGTTTCTTCCGCACAGAGGTCGTCACCCTGCCCAGAAAATATCAAAGTACCTGGCCCCTACACAAGCATTTCCACTGAGGCATCCAATCTACAGAAATAAGAATAGAAGTAAAACAACAACCAGTTTGAGTCTGCCCCACTTGTGCTGAACCAGTTGGATTGAAATGAACTGAACAAAGCCCTACACTGAACCTTTCCCTGTGATTTCCTCCCTTGGGGATAGACTGTGCCCTTTGTGACTGGCCTATAGGAGTTCCTCTTCCATTCAGTGGCTTCAGTGGGAGGGATGGAGTTATGGCTTGGCCACCTTCCTATCTCCTTTGGAGCACTAGGCACAATAGGGAGATAGCATCCCTGCACTTCCCAGGGCACCCAGACCACAACTGTGTCTTTCTACCCTGGGAATCTTACTCAGGCCTTGTTTCTGCAGGACTTGGATTACCCCAACTCCCTGATTTTGCAGTGGCTTTGGAAATCCTCTCAGCCCTTCACAAAGTCAGACGCCACTCCTGTATATTCACTCAGTGCTAACGCACAGTGCACATTACTGCTGCATCACTGGCAGCGCGCACAACACACCTGCTCTTCCATGTGTCATAGGGATTGGGATGGAGACCCAGAAGACATAAAGGAGAGACTAACTTAGTAAGAAGCATTTTATTCGTATTACCAACCTTTTCCTTCCCTCCAGGGCATATTTTTTGTTTTCTTCACCTCCTTTATCCTCTGCCATGAGTGCTGGATGCTGATAAAATAATCTCTTTTCCGACTCTAGGCAGTTTCTTTTCACATAATTTCCTTTGGCTCTTGAAGACGTGCCTTGTACTGTGTTGAATATAGTGTGGCCCACCCTTTTCCACACGGTGATTTCGATATTCATGGCAGCCTATCTTAATCAGTGTGCTGCAAGTAAACATGATTAAGGGAAGAGCCATGTAGAAGACACCATTCCTTGCTGCTAATGTTCTGCTCTCTGTGTGTGTGTGTGTGTGTTCTGCTCTCGCTCTGTGTGTGTGTGTGTGTGTGTGTGTAAAATAAAGATTTCCACAGTGCGGTTTTAAAGTTTTCCTTTTTTCCACCAATAGCCCCTTTTAATTTATTCTGTGGTGAAGTTATAATTGCATCATTAGGCCTTTGCATAGTACGGTGATTATGACTTATTTATGTAGCCCTATACACGTAGAGTGACATGCTTTAGAATAAGAACAAATAACACTTCCTGATATATTAATCAATTCAGGGCTGGATTAAGACATGCTGAGGCCCTAAGCTGTGCCATGATTCAGAGGCCCCATACCATAAAAATAAAGCAAAAGAAGTATATTACGTTATAACAGAAAGGGTAATGAAAAAATAAATGATAAACCATTATATTTGCATATATACACAGGCAAAGACGCAATGAAAAACAACTAAATAAAACATACATCTTGCAAAAAGCCTTATTTGCATTATCAGTTTCTATTATGAGAAATCTTAGCTATCTCCAACATATTTAGCAGGCCTTCACAATGTGAGGCCCTAAGCCATGGCTTACTTGGCTTGTGCCTAAATCCAGCACTGGCTCAATTACATTATAGGCCTTCCTCTCCCACATACTCTGCAGCCCCAAAATTTTTAAGAACAAAGTTAAAGGAATCGTGAGATCAAATCAAACTTCAAACATATGACTTTGTTGCAGAAAAAGCAGACTGACTGAAAGAAAATCTCTGCTGAACAAAAAAATATCAATTAGTCAAACAAAGAGAATGTAACTAATTCTAGGTGCTGTACGTCTGAATCCTCCCATGTGAACGCCCCTTCTTTGCTGCTATGTTCCAGATACGTAAACGGTAGTACACCCTTATGTGGATTAAAGTAGATGTAGTTCTTCACCTATACAGGAATTTGATGGCTTAAACTCCCCTGGACCTGTGAGTCTAATGTTTTGTTGCTAATAACATTTTAGCACCCACAGTTCTGAGGATTGGCACTTCTCTGGAACATTCTGTCTTATTTTCAAAACGAGGGCCTAGACTTAAGCCCCAAAACACCTGGCTCTGTCTTCTAAAATGCCAAACACTTGGCAGTTCTTTCTGAAGGCAATGGGAGCTACTGAGTAACCAGCATGTTTGAAAGTCAGGCCATTTATTTAGGGAGCTAAATAATTACTGAACAGTAATCTTGTTCAGGCAAAAGTAGCTGAAAGTCTATGCATGGATACTTTACATCTTACCTACTGCTGGACCTGTTTGTGCATCTGAACAGCTCACTGTGAAGGACCAGACTTGTGGCAGACCAGTAGGTCCATCTACATTTTTAGAGCCATTGAGCCAAAATCTTAGACTAGTAGAGTGGAACAGTAAGCTGCCTCTTCACACTCTAGGGGTATGTCTACACTGGAGCCTTAGGCCGACTTAGAATCATAGAATCATAGGGTTGGAAGGGACCCCACGAGGTCATCTAGTCCAACCCCCTGCCAAAAAAAGCAGGACCACTCCCATTAGATCATCCCAGTCAGTGTTTTGTCCAGCTGGGACTTGAACACCTCCAGAGATGGAGATTCCACCACCTCCCTAGGCAACTTATTCCAATGCTTCACCACTCGCCTAGTAAGGAAGTTTTTCCTAATATCCAGCCTGGACCGCCCCAGCTGTAACTTGAAGCCATTGCTTCTCGTTCTGCCCTCTGTTACTACCGAGAACAGTCGAGCTCCCTCCTCCTTGGAGCAACCCTTCAAGTAGTTGAAGGTTGCTATCAAATCCCCCCTCAGTCTTCTCTTCTGCAGGCTAAATAAGCCTAGTTCCTTCAGTCTTTCTTCATAGGGCTTGTGCTCCAGCCCTTTGATCATTTTGGTTGCCCTCCTCTGGACTCTCTCTAATTTGTCCATGTCCTTTTTGTAGTGGGGAGCCCAAAACTGGACACAGTATTCCAGATGTGGCCTCACTAGTGCAGAATAGAGGGGAATGATCACATCCCTTGATCTGCTGGCAACACTTCTTCTGATGCAGCCCAGTATGCCATTGGCCTTTTTGGCAGCAAGAGCACACTGCTGACTCATATCCAGCTTCCCATCCACCATGACTCCCAGGTCCTTTTCTCCAGTGCTGCTATTTAGCTGATCACTCCCCAGCCTGTAGCAGTACATGGGGTTTTTTCGTCCCAAGTGCAGGATTTTACACTTATCCTTGTTGAACCTCATGAGATTCCTCTTGGCCCACTGCTCCAGTTTGTCTAGGTCTCCCTGAATCCTGTCTCTGCCCTCTAGGGTGTCTACCATTCCCCCCAGTTTGGTATCATCTGCAAACTTACTGAGTGTGCAATCTATCCCATCATCCAGATCATTAATGAAAACATTGAACAGAACTGGCCCCAGGACCGACCCCTGGGGCACACCACTTGTTACTGCCTGCCAACTTGACATGGAGCCATTGATTCCTACACGCTGAAACCGTTGTTCTAGCCAGTTTTCTATCCACCTTACAGTCCACGCATCTAACCCATACTTCCTTAATTTGCCAATGAGAATGCTGTGGGAAACCGTATCAAAAGCCTTGCTAAAGTCAAGGTATATCACATCAACGGCTCTTCCCGCATCCACAAATCCAGTCATCTCATCATAGAAGGCGATGAGGTTGGTCAGGCATGATTTACCCTTGGTAAATCCATGCTGACTGTTCCTGATTACTCTACGTTCCTCCAAGTGTTTCAGGATGGATTCTTTGAGAAGCTGCTCCATGATTTTTCCAGGGATTGAGGTGAGACTGACAGGTCTGTAATTCCCTGGATCCTCCTTTTTGCCTTTCTTGAAGATAGGTACTATATTTGCTTTTTTCCAGTCCTCTGGAATGACTTAAATGACTTAACCTTCCTTAAGTTGACCTAAGGAAAGCTCTGTCCACATTTGGAATTTATTAAGTCGACTTAAGCACTTCCTTAAGTCAGCTTAATAACACCACCTCTTAAAGTCAACTTAAGGCTTAAGTCAACCTTATTAAGTCAACTTAAGCCAGTGTAGACAGGACATAGTCCTTAAATCAACCTTGTTAAGTTGACTTAAGGGCTATGACCCATCTACACTGGCTTAAGTCAACTTAATAAGGTCAACTTAAGCGTTAAGTTGACCTAGCAGCTGCCAGTGTGGATGCAGGCAGTCTACAGGCGTTTGGAATGTGGATGCTCTAAGTCAACTTAACAAGGTCGACTTTAAGTCGACTTAAAGTTGACCTTCTTAAGTCAATTTAACTGAGCTTCCAGGATAGACATGCAGCCCTGACACACCAAGGTGACTGCTTTGCCAGCTGTTGCTGAAAAATCTGGAGTGTTTGTATGCACAATACTGCTGGTTTAAAAGACTTTTGAACTGTTACCTACTATTTAACCGAAAGGATTTTAAAGAAATGCTCCTGGTAACAAAAGAAAAAATGTTTTCAGTGTCAATTGTGGAAATGAGCTTTGGGACATCCATCTAACGCTCTGGCAGTGGAAACTTATTTCCTCCAGCACATTTTCTAGTGATTTGTCTAGTGGAATGACTTGGCATCCATCATTTTCTTTTGGAGACTATTCCACAGCCTACTACAGCTCACCATTAGGCAGAGCTTTCTGGTACTAGGCTACCTTTTCCTTTCCTTGATTCCTTCCCATTATTTCTCGTTATAAACTCTTCTGCCATCCTAAATGTACTCCTGAATAAAGACACTTTAATGATTAAAAAAATTCCTCATTCCTTACAAGCAAATTAGGATTCAGAAGTGGATTAGAATTTTAAAAAGAATGAGTCAGTCTACATTCATATGCAAAAGCTTAGCCTGTGCTTTAGAAGTGACAAACAACTGCAATATTTCAGTCAGTGTTTGAAAAACCAATACAAGAAAGTCCAAGTCACTTTCTTTTATTGGCATGTCAGTGGTAGTGTGAATAGTGTGTAACTTCTTGTTGTTTTACAGTTGGAAGCTGTGGTCTTTACCCTGACCAGAAATGAACAACCAAACACAACTGTCTGATTAAGATTTCTGAATCCTTTTGGTTTGTAGAAATGTAAGACAAAGTGTAACATTTACAGGAAGAAAACAGAAAAGGTTTCTGTTGCATCTGGGCTGTGGCTCCATTTCCTTCAGTGACTAGCCCTCTTCAATATATTCTTCCCTTAGACCTGATCATTCAGAAACTTAAGCTACACAGGCAATAAAATGAGGTAATAAAAGTTATGAACATAAACTAAAGCACATTAACACAGCCCTGCCCCCTTATAGGGTATTCTCAGTTACACTGTGTCTCCACTACCACATACATTGGTATAATTTATGTTGTTTAGGGTTACAAATAAGTCACCCTCCCCCCCAAGTGATGCTGACCTAAGCACCCACATGGACAGTACTATGTTCCCAGGCAATTGTCTCCCACCAACATAGCTGCTGCTGCTGCTTGTTGGGACGTGGCTTAATTAAATCAATGAGAGAGTGGTCTCTTCTCAGCTTAGAGCACTTATACGAGAGAGCTGTAAGCTATCTAGTATAGCCCTAGTCTTAGAAACAAAGTGGTCTTAGCTGTTAGTTATGATTGCCTTTCATTCTTAGGACTCCAATTTGGCACATGACTGAAATGTTCATTCTCTGAACAGACAGAATTATGATGCGCCATTGTTGCAAACGTGTAACATTGGTCCTGCAACTCCTATACACATGTGAGTGAGAGGGATGCAGGTTCGGCTTTGCACCACATATATAAGGAAAGAGTTAAGCTGAAAGCACATCTGCACTACAAAATTTAGTCAACTTCATTTAAGTCAACATCCAGCTGCTGCAGTTATTAAATCAGTTGGGTTTCTCCAAACCATGCTCATTGTGTCAGTGAAGTACATCCTCCCTAGCAGTTCTTATACTGATTCAGAAAGCAGTGCATTGTGGGTAGCTATCCCACAGTGCAACTAGCTGCAGGGGGTTTTGGGAAGGGCTTGCAATGCGGCATGGAACCAAAACATTGTCACAGAGTGGAATGAGAAACATGCCTTTGACTTCCCATGATGGGTTTCCTCCCTCCATCTGTCCCTCCTCCCACCTTGATATCAGTGACAAATACCACATACTTTTTAGTGCCTTTTTTCAAAAGCCTGGCTTAGCTGCGTAGATGTCATAGTCTGCAAAGCATGGATCCCGCTCAGGTGTACACTCCTGTTGTGAGCATTACCAACATCTTGAATGTGAGCAAGGCAGCGCAGGGCCTGACCCACTGTGCCCCCCCCCCATGGCCGCGCTCTCCCCTGCCCCCTCCCCAATGCTTTCAGCACAAAGCTGAAGTCAGCGAGGACTGGGGGGGGGGGCGGAGTGAAGAGCCAGCCTCTGCTCCTACCTGGCTCTTCCCCACCCCCAGAGTGGGGAAGAGCCAGCCCAGGGATGGCGCAGGCCAGCCCAGAGGCTGGGCTTCTCTCTCTGGCCCTTTCCCTGGGCTGCCTGTTCTACCCTGGGGGCAGGGAAGGCCATCCCAGAGGCAGCATGGCAGAGCAGAGCCCAGCCCCTGGACCAACTCCCACCCCCCCCAGCATGGGGGTCCCTGCACCCCTCCTGGGGACGAGCCTGTTCAAAACCTGTAACATCTTATTCTGCATGACATGCTTGTTATCCTGGGATGTCCTCCTGCTCTCCATGTCCATGTCCAGCTTTTCAGACAATGAAATCCTCCAGTTTCTTAGATCTGTGTCAAGTGTCGCAGCGCATCCATTACCTCACTGAACATGTCAACACATACTCTCTTTTTCTTTCTTCTAATCTGCAAAAGCCTCTCCATCAGTGTGGAGGATGTACTGAAGGCCAAGATTTCCACTGTAAGGCATACAAAGTACAAGGCAATCATATTCAGAGCATACCCTGGGTCTAGTGAAAGGTTGCAATTTAAAAAATGCTCCTCTTATTACACTCAAGTGCAAACCAGCACATAATCCGTATCCCTAGCTAGTCAATGACCTGGTTCATTATTCTGCCATGGTGAGCACAGGTCAGAAGCATGGGTGAAGGTCCTTGTGCTGCAACTTGTAGGCAACCTGCATTAGGTGGACAGTGCCCCCTCCCCTGGTCAACATGGACAGAGTTTCGTGTCCAGGGATCAGCATTAAGTCACTCCAAAAAGCAGTCTCTGTCCAAAGTGGTCTGGGGAATGAGAGTGGGTTTGTAGCTATGAGAGAACATAGGAAACACCCTCTTCCCTTAGTGCTGCTGGTTATAATCACCTTGGGTTTACAGATTTTGAGTTCAGTGATGATACCTCTCTCCCAAACCACCAGCACATTAGGAAAACCTTGACTGAGGGACCCAGGAACTGGAGATCATATGTTCTGTTGTTTGTAGGAGGAGCACTGGTAATGAAAACTTTCACTGACAAAGTGAGTTATTCTCCCACGAAAGCTCATGCAGTAAGTAAATCTCTTAGTCTTTAAGTGCCACAAGACTCCTTGCTTTTTTTGCTTTACTAGAGTAACACAGCTGCCCCTTTGGAGCTTGTCTCTCCTAGGTCCCTCTGTGTGATATCAGTTGCCTGAAGGTAATAGAGGAACAGAGGTAGCAAGGGAGCAGAAGCTGCAAGCACCTGGGTACCAACCTAGTCCTTTCCTGCTATGCTGTGTACTGCAGTGACACCAGCAGAATTAATACTGGCATGGCATAGGAAAGTGTCCTACCATAGTAGAAGAAATAAGGCTGCCTTCCCAGAAACCTTCTGGAAAGGATTGTGAAGAACTTCAGTGAAAGTTTCCTGGAGAGCTCCAGGGAGGATTCCCAGGTCATCCTTCCAAACCCTCATCCTAAACAGTCTTTTCTGGAGGAGGGGTACCCTTTGTACAATTGGACATACCACTGGGAAGCAAATACCAAATGCACCTCACGTCTATTTTTCATATTAAATGTAACACATAACAGCATGTAATACCTGCAATTCAACCAGAATTTGATACTCTCCAGAGGTGCCTTCCTGAGCATCACACTCAGCCATAATATGGTCTTGCACCTGATTGGGCAGCTTTGAAGTTAAAAATAGCTCCTGCCTCTTGGGGAGAAAGGACTCTCTACTCATCCATCCCCCATTCTCCTCCACCACCTCCTTGTCCAAAATGTCCCCCTTGCTGTTGCCTGAGACTCAGATTACTGTGACATAGCCACACTATCATTGGGGAGTGGTGGGGTGCAGCTGAGAATCACATGCAGCTCTTTGTAGAAGTGGCTTGTCTGTAGTGCAAAACCATCAGACCAACAGTTCACCCTTGTCCTCTGGTATGTCTACTGAAGTTCTTTGATTTGCATGCAGCACTGCCGCATGTCCCTTGTGTAGCCCACCTCTCCCATGCAATCTCTTTGTTGCTGTCTAGATTTCTATGACTGCATTAGAGCTGTGCCTAGATAGCCTCTTCTCACCACAGTTCAATAAAGGCCCACCACCCACTGTGTATTCTGGGCTCGAGGGTGTTTGGGGTGTTGAGCCGCCATGATCAGCTGGGCTGATGAACTCTCCATACTGATCAAACAAGAAATGGAAATTCAAAATTTCCCAGGGATTTAACAAAGGAGGGGCTGTTGCCTGTGTACCTGGTTGCTGTGCAGCAGAGTTGAAAACAATTTCCAGAATGGCCGTAGCAAAGCATTGTGGGGTACCGCCTGGAGGTAAATGCAACCAACTTACACAATGCTGCATCTGCAATAAATCTCTGTTTCTCTGTTAACCCATCAACATTGAATTAAGCGCTATAACTCTCATGGAAATGAAGCAATTAAGTCAACATAACAGGCAAGTTATGTCACCAGAAAGAACCTGGTAGTGTAAACACATTCATTATTAGGTTGATTTAAGGCAGCTTCCCTTGACCTAAGTTTGTAGTGTAAACCAGGCTGAAGTGGAGAGGGATTATTAGTAAAGCAGTTGTGCAGCTATTTGTTTAAGCCAGCAATGGAGTTGTAAATTAGAGTGAGAAATCAGAGCTGATAGAGTATGTAACTTGAACTCCTGGGCTGAGCACAGGTATAGTAGAAAGAAACTGCTATGTTAGTGTCATGGCTAGCTGAGCATGTGATAGCCTACATGCCTCATCATCAATTTCTTAGTATTCATGTGGGAGCTCAGGAACATGGATTTGTGTAGCTCAGCTTTTCCAACCACATTCCTTTGGATCAGTGTGAGATTACTGACAGTCCTTCTTGCAATCCAGCTGAATCTTTATTCATATTCTCAGGACACTCAATTCACATCACACTGTAGAAGCTGCTGGAGACCATGGGATTAACATGCATTAATCTCAGCATAAAAACAGGAGTCTACATAAAAACTATAAATAAAAGCCTTCCAGTGAAAAAAAGATTTTTTCCAGCCCAGCTACCACTTGGCACAGCATAAGTCTAGGTGAGTCTGGTTTGCACCAGGGAGACGGCCACATCAGAGGTGTAGGTGGGTGAGGAACTATCTTTAATTGGACCAATTTATATTACCTCACTCACCTTGCTGCTCTTACATTGTGGGGCCAACACAGTTACAGCAATGCTACATCCTTCAGATGTGTAGTCACGTTGCTTAATGTACACTGGAAGGTGTTCAGATATTAGGGGGATGAGCAAGATATAAAAATCAGAATGAACAGAATGGAATAAATTAGAATAGTTAACAGTGGCACACTCATCTTGGCAACTGGCAGCCCCTAACGCTGGCTCTTTGTAATTAATTAATCACCAGGGTATGCACAACCATCTGTGAGGAATGTGCCTAATATGCCCAGCTGATGTTTGCATTCAGAAAACCCCAACGAGCTAACTGAAGGTTTAGTATGATACTGGCAGAGTATTTTGCAGCAAGCATAGTTTTTTAGTTTCTCAGCCTCTGTATTTCTCCTACTGCTCCCAAGTTATTACCAAGTCAGCTACGTAGAGTTTGCATTTCGTGTCTTGCTGTGTTGAAAGAGGAAGCTGACAAACATCCCCATCTCAAGCTCCCATCTCTTGGCTGACTCTCTGCACCACAAATCCCTGCTATCTGCTGCTTCCTGGTGATGCAAGAGCTGCTAACACCCTTCAGACATGACAGCACAGTCAGGGGTTAAAGTGTAATTTGGTGGACCCCGGAACCCTCCTAAATTGGCGGGCGCCCCTCATGCCGGTTGGGTACCCCCTCATCCACCCCAGCTAATGCCCCCCACATGCCTACTCCCATCCCAGCTACTACCATCCCCCACCTCAGCTACTGCCCCCAGCCTCCATCTCACTGCTGGTCCCCCAAGCACTGCCCCAGCCTCCTCCTGAACCCAATCTGTCGCTGGTGGTCCCTGTGGTCCCCCAACCCCTCACCGTGCTGTCTTCCCCCACTGCCTCGGGTCAACCTCCTCCCCTGTGCCCTTTCTCTGCCAGGCCAGCTTTCCTGTCCCCAAAAACCAGCCTCACCAGGGGCCTCTTACCTGGCCACCATGGGGAGCAGGCTGAGGCTTTGGCCTAGAGCCTACTCTAATTGAGCATGTTCAAAGCCTCTGATATGCTCAGTGAGACCAGGCTGGGGGGGTGTGGAATTTCCTGCCCTGCCAGAACATGATGGGGCTTGCTATTTTTAGGGGCTCAGCATTTGGGCCCCTGAAAACAGAAGATGGAGCCAGAATGCAACTTTCTAGGGCCCACTATTTTTAAATGGTGGGCACTGGAAGGCAGCTTTCCGGCTGTGTTTTCTAATTTGGGGGGCCCCAGAATGCTGGTCACCTAAAAATAGTGGGCCCCGGAATAGTGTTCCACCTCATTCCAGCTTACTTCAACCCTGGAGCACTGTGTCTTTTGTCAGCTAAAACACAGTCTTTGCCTTTGGAAAGAGGCCTTTCAGTGACTGTTTCCTGCCTAAGAACCAGCTTTCTGAGCAGGCCAGCACAGCACTACTAACACTTTGTGATGCCAAGATTTCAGGTGAGGGAGGGGTTACTGTCCCTGGCTCCATCAGCCTCAAGTCACTACTCACACAGAGCAGGCACCACAATCGAAAATCACTTCAGGGCTGTGATTCATACAGCACCTGTCACCACAGGATTGTCAGTGGATTGGGTCATCATCATAAATATATTAAGCTAAGCTGCATCCCTCATCAGAACATGGGTATGAACGGGAAACTCCATTCAGCAGCTGAGAAGGGTACAGGACAGACCCAGGTGCTCATAGAGTTAGTTCATTTTTTAAATCTGAGCCAGTCAGTCTGCCATAGTCTTGCCACCTAGAAGCAAGGGAATTAAGGTTTTTGCAACTTTCCATGGGCTTTTATGGTCACTTTAGCAACAAACTGACTTGTCAGGGCTTTCCCAGGATGTGGACTATCCTGAGAACTGGACAATGTAGACCATAGAGAGTGTGAGTTTATTATTACATTATTTCATTATTACAGAGATAGGGCATTACTGAGTTAGAGTGGATGTGGCAGGCCAACCTTCTGAGGCCACAGCAGGCCTTGCTTTCAGTAATCTCAGTTCTTCATGGCTTGCACAGCCTGAAGAGATGCAACATGGCATGCACTGATGTAGGCTCTGCTCTGTTTTCTTTGTTAAAGAAGGAGAATAGAATTCTGTTCCAGCTTGTTCACTTGGAGACTGAGCCAATGATCCTTAAACTTAATGGAAAGACTCCCTGACCCCAATCCTCAAGGCATGCAGACTTCTAACTTCCACTGATGTCACTGAGGATCTTGGCCTCTCGAACAGAAGTTGAATTGCCAAGAAAGCTTGGTTACACCAACACACGAGGGTAGGCAAGCTGGACCATTCTACAGAAAGGTTAAAGGAAGGAAAAGGCAGAGAAATTGATCTTATCTTTTGCTGAAATCTGAGAGACTGTATCCGAAGTCTAAGGCCATGTCTACCCTAAGGAAACTATACCAGAACTGCTACAGTACAGCAGCCATCACTGGTGGAAGGGATTTTTCCCTGCCAGTGTAGGAACAACACCTTCCCCAGCAACAGTAGCTAGGTCAGTTGAAGCATTTTTCCACATGCCCAGCTGCATCTATGCTCAGGGTTAGGTCAGAACAGTTTTATAATCCAAGGTTGTGACTTTAACTGTTTCAAGCTAAATTTTAAGCATAGACCAACTCTAAGTTTTCTTACTTGTGTGTTAAAGTAGGACACATACCTGCAAGCCCTGAATCTAGCCTTATTTGTTGCTGGGGAAGAGGGGGGGGGCTGCATTAAGCTGGATCCAGAGATAAATCAAACTTTACTTACTTGTCTTCCTGAGAGCAGCATGACTGGCAGAATGCGCTGTGCACTAAGAGGACTGCTTAGCCTATTTTCATCTCCCTATGGCAAACAATTGCTTTGATTAACAAAGACAGCATCCCTGGAGCTGGCATATGCCAGAAAATCCCCTCGGCAAGGACTAAAAACACACTGCTCAAATAAGTCTCTTTGACTAACACTGCACACAACAGTTCTTTGAAGTTTTTTCAGAAGATTCATCCACCCTAACAGTGTTCAACAGACACTCAATTCAGTAGCTGCACCAGAGCATGTTTTGACCTGTCCTTTGGATAAATTTAATTTTCTGATCCAATTTCTGATCGCAGTAAAGCCAGTGTAAAACCAGAATTACTTCAGTGAGTGTCTTGTAAGAGACAAATTCCCCTCTCGAGCTGCTAGTGTAAAGCCTCTAAACCAGTGACTCTGATAGGCTAAATAAACAAGGATTGTGAGCCAGATCATGGTCTATAATCAGGCTTTTTTGTGTCCCACCAGCAATGCAAAGTAGCCAAAAAGCTACTCCCTATCCAGGTGGCATATAGCAGGCTCTATGACAGTCTCCCCCAGGCCCACAAATATAAGAAGCATGTTGGGAAGGGAATGTGGAACTTGTGGGAGGGGCAGGTTGGAGATGTGGGGTTTAGCCAGTGATCCCTCTATGCAGAGTAACCTGTGAGGATGCTCTGTATCCTGCGAGCCCCAGGAACTGAGGGAGTGAAAAGGTGTTTTACAGCTGAGAAGGGCTCTGATGCAGTTGAGGGGCTGGGACCGTTACTTGGTGTCACGACATTAAAAATGACAGGATTCATTGCAAAACTCTGACTCCATGAGCACCAGTTACCTGAAAGCTTCTTGGAACAGGACATGTTAGACAGCTGTATGTGTGATATCACAGCTAATTGTGATTTGCTGTAGTTGTGATCTCACAGATAATTACACAACAGATTGTGGGTAGAGAAGATGAAGGCTCCTCTTAAGAAAAAATAACAGCTCATGCACATGGGGTGACATCCTCTCTCTTTAGAACTTTGGAGCTGATCCCATAATTAGATGATGCTAAATTTGTTTTTCCTGTAGGGGAAAAAACACATGGCTTAGATTCAAACTAAGACTCAAAGGGTGTGTTCACACAGCAGTCTTATTTCGAAACAACAGAGGATGTTTCGAAATAAATGCCATGTTCACACGACGCACCATTGTTTTGAAACAATGGGTTCTGTTGTTTCAAAACAACAGCGTTGTTTCGAAACAACTTAAACCCCATGTGGAGATGAAACAACATTGTTTCGAAACGATTGTTTCAAAACAATGCCGTCTGAACATGTTGTTTCGCAACAACGGTGACTCATTTCAAAATAACTGTTGTCTGAACAAGCTATTTCGATTCCTGCTTTTTTCCTTAATTCAAATTAACTGTTAATTCAAATTAACTTATTTTGAAATAAGGCGTTATTTCGATACAACTTGTATTGAAACAACTTGTATCAAAATAACCCCCTGTATGTGAACATACCCAAAGTGACCGTGCTGATTATTCTTCATTATTGCACTTTATCTTAGTGACTATAGAAGGCTGACAAGAGAGTAGATTAGGAATAAGGAGAGAAAATTAAGCAAAAACATTTTTATTAAAACAAGTGTTACTGCTAGAGCATTTTGAAAAGGAAAAGCAAAAATCACCAGTCTTTTACATGCTTTTTGGGGATAGGAGAAATGAGACTTTCTTTTATTCAGCTTTAATTTTTTGTTGTGTGTTGTAAAGATATGTAGATAGTACATAGATTCAGATACAGTCCGACGTCACAGCACAGGAAATATGCCTGCACCACAAAACTGCTCACAACAACATCTAACAAACAGAAATACCAAAACCCATCATCTTAGGCTACGTCTATACTGATGTCAGCAGTCAGCCCGGCGTTCCAGAAGCACTTAGCAGCCAAGTTTGAACTCCCTGCTGTGCTCCCGGAAGTTGGTGCTGGAAGTCCTGGCCCCCACAAGACATAGGGGAAAGCCAACTGCAAGGGATTTGCAGTCAGCTTTCCCCCATGTGTCCCAGCAGCTTAGGAAGCTGACAGTATTTTTGCAAGGCATTTTACTTATCTTGTGTAAATGCCCATTGACTGTCACTGAGAAGAGCCCTAAGTGTAGACTAGGGCTTAGATTGCTCTGGAGCTCATCTCATTTCCTTTGACTAGTTAGCTATCATGGAAGATATAACAGCTATTGCGGAGAAGAAATCTAAACCTTGGCATTCTCAGGACATAAAAATAAAGCAGGGTCCTTGGCTACTTGAATTTTGCCTGTAGGCACAGGAAGGAGGCAGCACCAGCAGGGCTGTACTAGGTATTCTGGTGCCTGGGACAAGCATCCCCAAAGGCACCCTGATCCAGGCCAGGGCCCAATCCGTCCTGGCAGTGGGAAGCCAGATTCAGCCACAGTCCCCAAGCTGGGCAGTGGATGCCTTCAGCACACCGGCCAGAGTGTGGCCAGGGCCGGGCAGGGGGTGCTTTCCCCACTAGCGGCCAGCAGACAGACACAGCCAGGAGGGTGTGCCTTCCCCGCTGGTGGCCAGAACCAGGCAGTGGGTGTCTTTGCCGCTGGCAGCCAGTGCACAGCCATAGCTGGGCAGGGAGAGGGGTGCCTCCCCCACTGGCAGCCAGCATGCAGGCAGAGCTGGGAGGGGGTGCCTTCCCTCCCGGCGGTCAGAGCTGGGAGGCAGTGGTGTGCCTTCCCCACTGGCGGCCAGGGCCACCCAAAGGGTGCCTTCCTGCTGGCAGCCAGAGACGGGTAAAGGGAGGCAAGCCTTCTGCTGGTGGCCAGAGTGGCCAGAGCCGGGCAGGGGTGTGCTTTCCCCGCCAGCGGCTAGTGCATGGCTAGACCCAGGTGGGGGTTGCCTTCCCTGCCGGTGGCTAGAATTGGGCCAAGGGTGCCTTCTCAGCCACCACTCAGAGGGCAGCCAGAGCCCAGCAAGGGGCACCTTTCCTGGTGGTAGCCAGAACTGGACAGCCAGCATGTGGACAGAGCTGGGTGGGTGGTGCCTGTCCCACCACTGGCCAGAGTGTGGCCAGAGCCCAGGGGATGTGCCTTCCCCACTAGCCAAGCCAGCTTCCCCACCCACCTGGCTGCCGGCTTTCTGGCACTGGTCCTCAGGGCGCCCACGCCTTTCCCCTTACATGGTCATTGGGTCTCAGGAGGCTGGAGTTGCCCTGGCTACTTGGCATGGCCAGAGGCTTCTCACTCCCACCTCCAGCATGCCCCTGTGGATGTCAACTGTGGTGTGGCTGTTCCACATCTCCTTCAACATAGCCAAGGGCATCTCAGTTAGTTGAGCCCTACATGGGTAAACTTGAGTGCATGTAACACACACATTGAGGGGGCTGGAAGAAGGCGTAAATGTGAGCCAAACACCCAGGTGCCCCAACTGTTCACCTGCAAGGCAAAGTAAGGGCTGACATAGCCCACAGGAGAGAGTTTGAACGGCTAAGAGGCTGGTGGCCTAGCCCAGTATAAGCAAGTCTCCCCCCTCACCCTGGTGGCAGGGGGTAACAAGGTGACTCAGTTCCGGGTACCCCCCCCCCAAAAAACCCATCATAAGTCATAACAAATAAGGTTCTTTCCCTTGACTTTAATGATTGTTAGATGACATCCTTAGGTGCAGCATCTCCTGAGGGACAAAGCATTCATTACAGAATTAATGAAGGAGCCACTAGAATGGGCAAATGGGACACAAATGCTCCCGATTTATACAACACAATTCACTAGATCCCAAGTGTGGCTGGCTGCCTTGAGGGACACTGCAACATACACTGGTTTGGTTACACTTCTGGCTGCAGTGCAATGCTATGTACATTGTGGATTGCGCTGTCGGACCTAACTGATGCCTTTAACTTCTGTTAGTATTGTGGTAAAAACACTAATAGCCACCCCAGCGGTAACAAATGCTATACAGCAATGATTCCCAATCTTGGGTACGGGACCCCTGGGAGGAGGCACCAAATATTACAAGGGGGTCCATGAGGCTTCAGTAATATTCAGGTCATTTAGTGTATGTGCTTGGCTGAGGAGCCAATGGGGCGAAGCTACCATCTGTGGGATTATGACTGAACACCTCTAAGTCAGAATCCCCCCTAAACGTAACGATACGGCAGCGCCGTGGAGCCTCAGCTGGCCCCGGATAGCCGGCCCCCTTCCTCCGGGTGGGGGGCCTCGGTGAGGAGAGCCGTTCGTCTCTGGACTGGAGAGTGGCCAGAAGGGAGCCGCCTCTCACCTGTAGCGCACCGCATGTTCGTGGGGAACCTGGTGCTAAATCATTCGTAGACGACCTGATTCTGGGTCAGGGTTTCGTGCATAGCAGAGCAGCTACCTCGCTGCGATCTATTGAAAGTCAGCCTTTGACACAAGACTTTGTATTTTTCTTTTCTTTTTTTCTTTTTTTTTTAAAAAAAGGGGGTTGGACTAGATGACCTCGTGGGGTCCCTTCCAACCCTATGATTCTATGATTTAGCCCCAGAGCTTCACACTGTGTGCAGCAGCCGCGAGCACTGCACTGGCTGGAGCAAAGAAACAGCTCTCCCAAGGAAGCAGCAGCTCCAAGCTTTACTCTGGCAGGAGCAGAGGAGCAGCCCTCCCCCCATCTCCCCTACTGGCTGGGTGCCTGACCAATGAAGAGCAGCCTTGGCCAACCCACCAGGGCCCACCTCTATTACCCCTGGATCCACAAAGGATGGGAAGAGGCAGGGCAACATGGGGTGCGCGGTTGCAGCTGCACAAAGGAACGCTCAGCTTCTTATTCAGCTAAGAGTAATTTATTAGTACTATTTATGCAATTTAGTGTTATCAATATCTGTGTTTATAGGAGTTATGGGTGTTTGTGCTGGTGGGCGGGGGGGGGTGTTTTACTCAGCGTTAGCTAGTGGGACTTCCACTCAAAAAAGTTAGGAACCACTGCCATACAGTAACTAAATTCAGTGAAGTAAATTCAGGAGTCCAGGGAGGGCAGGTGAATAGTTCTGCAATGGCTGAACCCCCTTCTGATTTGGTGTAGGTGTTAGCTTTGATACAGGTGTTGAAACCGACTACCAATAGGACCACTCGCCCCTAATTCTCCTGGAGGAAATCCCTTACTCGCCCGGAGAGTTCTGTAACACAAGAGCTGTGTAAGAATTCCTCACATGAAGAAGAGCTGCAGGGCTGAGCTGTGAATTAGCACTTCATACAGCCCTCTGAAAACTTCAGCTTTAGATTAGTACATAAAAGGCTCCAGCCAGCATCGAATGCTGTTTGGAACTTAAATCCAAGGATAACGGGCATTCTCTCTTGAGGCCAGAAACTATCAGCCTGTCCAATTTTGTACTTGACTGGACCGTCTGCTTAAGTTCAGAGGAAACAGTTATGGGTGCTGCTGGGTAAAATTTTCAAAAGTGCTTACATGACTTTGGAGCCAAGTCTTGTTTTCAGAAGTGATTTAGACACTTAGGAGCCCAAGCCTTTCAATGAGAAGCACTTAAGGATAGGTCTATACTGCAGTTAGACCCCCGTGGCTGAATATCTACCTCTCAATTAAACAGGCCCTTAGTCCGACCCATTTAGTCTAGGTCAGCTGCCATGGACCAGCCATAGGTGTCTAACTGCACTGTAGATATATCCTAAGTCATTTTTGAAAATGAGATGGAATCATGGTTGAAAGTGTTACCTGCAGTCCCTTGCAATGTAAACCACCTTTTCGAAGGAAAGAAACTGCTGTGTTTCTCCCTTCAATGAGTGCCAAAGGCTGGCTCCCATGTCCCATTGAGTTCAGTAGGTTTCTGTGAGGGCATAGGGGGCTGTCTGGATGGGGATAGCTGCAGGATCAAGATTTTAATTTGTAGGGTCTATAGACTCCATGCAAGTGCAAGAAAAAGTGACTGCATAATGAAGAGAAAAAAGCAAGGTTTCCAGACACTGCTTGGGAACCCTCTGCCAAGGGCTCAGAACTAGTCAAATACTGCCCAGGCTTCTCAGTTGGATTAGCAAAAAGGATAGTGGAGTTGCATAAAATTTTAAAGCTAACACTAAAAGCTATATTCTGATTAATCTGCATTAATCTAGTTCCAAAAAGCAGGTCCCTATCACTTTATTCTTTGCAGAAGGTACGTGTTAAACCCGGGATGGTCTAAAACACAGACTGAATATTTATAGCTAGTTTAAAGCTAGGAACAAGAAGCCATGGTGCAGAAGGATTTGATGCTACAGACTGTTAAGGAAGGCATTCCTTTGCTATTCTCCTTTGGAGGTTTACAGGCCAATATTCATTCAAATCCAGTGGGACTGCTTGAGGGGCCCTCTCTGGAAAGGTTCAGATCTGTGTGGTTCAAGCAAGATCAGGAAAGGTACAGCAGAATTTGTTTTTCCTTTTCTTATATTTCAATTTAAGACTCAAAAGCAAAGCTATTGTTTCATGTTTTGATCATTCTGCTGTGTGGAAATGACCCAGCAAGAGAGAGAGTTTAACAGACTGCCTCATCACAAGATGCACAATATTCCCCACCATCACTCCCCTTCTTTGACGGAATGAGAGGAGAAGAGGAGAGGGAAAATACTTTGATTTAAGCAGTGTATGCCAGCAAAGACCTATTTATTTCATGGTCTCCTGAGATAGAAACACTGGTACAATGTTTGTGAAGGTCTGACTTTAAAAAAAGAACATTAGCTTCTTGCAGGCCATTGGAGTCCCTTATCATAAGTTCAGTAAGCTCTGCAGAAGTGAAGAAGCCACATCCAGGGAAGCAAGAGAGTAAGAAGACCGTTTACCCCCATAAATAGATTATCCAGACTTTGAGTGATGGCTGTGCACTCACTCACCCTCCACCCCTCCGAGCAAGTGAGCAGAAGATCAGTTCCATACATCTGTACCAGCCCTGGCAGAGCTGACAATTAGGGAGCAGTTAGAAGGCGAAGGGAGCAGTTTTCTTCCAAGAAAAGCAAGCAGCACATTATTCCTGTTCTGAATCCAGAGGGAAATGAGAGTCAGACGGATCTCTCGGAGGCACAGTGCCTCCCCGGGCTCCTCCTGCAATGGCACTATTTCTGCACAAACCTTTACTCAGAGCTGTGTCTCAAGGCACAATTTAGCCTTTATTCTTTAACAGCAGGATGAGGATATCAGAACAACAAGAAAGAAAATACTCACTGCCTGGAGAATTTGGTTGTGTTCTAGTGCAGCAGATCTGCTTTCCGAAAAGAGTTGTAGTTAATCCCCTCTTTTAACTACATCTGTTCATCGATAAAACACACATTCAGTCTGTAGCATGATCCATTGAGACAGATTCCCTCTCTCCACTCTTCACTCTGTCTTGTCCTTTGAAATTGCATCCACTTCCCTGAATAAGCTCACTAACCCTTCTTGACTGTCTCTGCAAAGTTCAGCTCATGCTATTATTGCAGCTGGCATAAGCAAAATGGGAAATAACATTACTCACATTGCTCCCACTGTGATGCTGAGTGTGAAGCAGCTTACACAGAGCTGCTTACTGGGTGACCTACGCAGGTATAGGAGCCAGTTTAATTGGTAAAATTTGACTAAGGCCATGTCTACCTTAGGGAAATCGTTGACTTAATATAGGTTATGTCTACACTTACAAGTTATTTTGAATTAAGGATACTTAATTTGAAATAACTTATTCCCTGCCCAAGGAGGCATTTTATTATATCAAATTAAGCAGCTCCTTAATTCAAAATAAGGAACTGCTAATTCAGTATAATAAATCCTCCTTTTACTTCGAAGTATCGCATACTTTGAAGTTCTTAGTTTGAACTAAGCCATTTTAAGCCATGGAATAGGCATAATTCAAACTTATTTCCCTATTCTTTTGCCCGTCTTTCCCTGTTTCAAATTGGAGAATCTAGTGAAGACTCTCTACTTCGAATTAATAAAGCCAACTTTAATTAATAAAGCAAAGCTTAGTTTGAACTAATAAGTTTGAATGGTTAGTTCAAACTTGGAGCTTAGTTCAAACTAGCACTATGTAATCGTCCTAGTTTGAACTAAATAAGTTCAAACTAAGTGGTTAGTTCAAACTAACTGCAGTTTTTAGTTCGAACTAAACTGTTAGTTCAAACTAAAAAGTTATTTTGAACTAAAAAGTTGTGGTTAGGTAGAACTAACGGGGCACTGCTTGGTTTGGACTAAGCAAGTCCAAACTAAGCTTTTAGATATAGACATAGCCTAATTGTCTCCACTAGTGCAGAGATAGAGGAGAGACAATCAGTACAAAGAAACAGATGATAACATAAAATACATACATAGAGATTTCAGATTTTTAAACAGATCAGGTAACTAGAGTCAGGAGTTCTTGAGAAGAGTCAAGCAACTAATGTCATCTGACAATTACGGAAAGTCACAGAAGAAGTTACCTTCTCCTTCGAGCGCTGCTCACTTCATTCAGTTACAGGTGTCTACGTGCTGCAGCTCATGGTAGCTTGGAAAGTCTTTGGCTATGTCCACACGCAGGGCCCTGTTTTGAAATAAGTTATTTCGAAACAAGTCATTTTGAAATAAAGCCCTTATATAGCTGACTGTGACCCTAACCCTCCCAGTTCCTTTTTCCACCATCAGCGTCAGTTCGGAAACGCAAGGCCCTGTCTTTTTGCGTGAAACTCAAAATGCCAGGATTCAAGCTGTGCTTAGGATGCCACAAGGCTTTCCCAATGGACTATCCGCACAAGAAGTTTCTTGCTTGCTTGGGTGAGTCCCATATCACAGTGGACTGCCCCATCTGCCAATCCTTCAAGCGAAGGACTCAGCTGGAAAGGGAGCGTTGCCTCCGCCTAATTTCAGGGACCTGAGCCGCTCCGCTTGAAAGTGGCCGAGCCACCAGCACTCTGCCGGACCTTGATTGGCCCAGGCTCAATATTCCCACCAATCCCCAGTACCAGGCCCAAGATCTTGGCCTTCCACGGTACCTTCTAGGCACTGACCTTACCAGTCTCCCGGTAGCCTTCCAGCCACCCCGGGCAGGGCCCCGGCTCAGGCACTGGCTCTCCAAGGGCGTTTAAATCCAACTTCGGTGTGGAACAAGAGGCAACCAGCCACAACGGCACTGCCTCCCTCAGCGCAACTGGACACGGCACCGCCCACAAGTCCGGCACCGCCCACAAGTCCAGCACCGCCGGCAAGCCAGGCACCACCACCAAGCCTGGCACCACCACCAAGCCCGGTACCACTGGACCTGGCACCGTCACCAATAACCCCACTTCCAGTACCATCACTTCCGGTACCGTTGGACTCGGCACTGGCAACACCTGCACCGATGCCGGCACCGTCCCGGGCCTCCTCACCTCTCTCCGACCGGGCACCATCAAACCCGGTACTGGGCCCAAGTTCTACGGCTCCGCCTCACCGCTTCTCTGAGGAATTCTCGGTACTGGACTGCCGACTGTCGGGGGCGGGGGGAGGTCATCCAGGTCATCCTCAGAAGACCCCTTTCTTCCCACACAGGAGGAGCGCCTGAGAAAGCGAGCCCGCAAAAGCTCTGTGTCACCAAGCTCGTGGCGAGGGCACCCATCGGGGGAAGCACCTGCCCCCCTCATAATGCCTATGCTGCCATCAAGGTCCCCTCACAATGAATGGACCCTCGACTGGCTGAACACGATGGCAGATGACACCTCCTCCCTTTATGCTCGTTCGCCTGCACCGGAGTCTTCGGATTTCTCCGACAATGAGCCAGACCCTGATTCTACACAACAAAGCAGATGAAAGGCCCCATCATCTTCGTCTCCCGACAAGAGATTAATCAACATGTCTGCCAACCGCGAAGGGAATCCTCACGTCGAACAGGACCTTCTCCGCCGCATGGCGGCGAAACTGAAGCTCAAGCTAGGGGTGATCCAGGTGGAGGATGACTCCCTCTTTGACACGTGTCTTTGAGCCCCGCCAGCTAAGGTTGGAATCCCCTTACACAGCATGGTGTTCCGAATTGTCCAGGAATGCTGGCAGATGCCTTCCTCGATCCCACCAGTGTACAAAGTGGCGGACAAGAAATACTCCATCTCCCCGGAAGGTTTTCCCTTCCTGTTTCATCACCCGGCTCCAGGGTCCTTAGTGGTTGACACAGTCAACCAAAAGGAGAGACAAGGCCAACCTAGCACCACCCCCCAAGAACAAGGAGGCAAGGAGGCTCGAACTGCTTGGCAGGAAAGTTTACCCCTCAGCCACCCTCCATCTGCACATCTCAAACCATTCTGCTTTGATGACGCGCAACATCTTCAACCTGTGGGCAGCTCTACGAAATCTCCGGCCAGTCATTCCCGAGGTTTGCCTGAGAGACTTCAAAGCAATGCTGGACGAGGGAGAGAGAGCATCCAGGGATGCACTAGCGGCAACCTGGGATGCAGTGGACACAGCAGCACACACAATGGCATCAGCACTGGTGATGCGCCAATTGGCCTGGCTCCAGAACTCTGGTCTCTCCCCGCAGATGCAACAAATTATTCAGGACCTTCCCTTCGAAGGCCCTGACCTCTTTGCATCTTTCACAGATGCAAAGCTGCATGGTATGAAGGACTTGAGGGCGACTATGAGGTCCCTCGAGATCTACACCCCGCAACCTGTTAGACATTCCTTGAAGTCGCACTACCTACAACAGCAGCTACAGCAACTGAAACAACAGCTGCAACTGCAGACCCAGTTTCCGAGATCCCTCCAGTTTCCCCAGCACCACCTCGAGGACCTGGACAGGCATAAAGTCTGGTCAGGTAAAGGGAGTGGCACGGACAGAGGTTGGACTGTTCATCAGGCCGCAAACAGCGTTTTTGATGGTCCCTCCGAGGGCAGCACTCCGCAACCCCTGTTCTCCACCCACCGCCTAAGCCACTTCGCTCCACAATGGACCTGGGTCACTTTGGACCAGTGGGCCCTCGACACAGTGGCAACAGGATACCACATTCAGTTCCTCTCAACCCCCCAGAACAGGAAACTGTCCCCTCCCATTATCACAGAGAACCCCAATCTGCTAGGCAATCTCGAGACCGAATGCCAAAAGTTACTCTCCCTCGGAGCCATTGAAAAGGTTCCCAAGGGGGAACGTGGCAAAGGGTTCTATTCCTGCTACTTCCTGGTCCCCAAACCCAATGGGGACCTATGGCCCATCCTAGATCTCAGAGCTCTCAACAAAAACATAAAGAAAATAAAATTCCGCATGATCTCCCTACCGCAGATCATCCCCTACCTGTCCCCAGGAGTGTGGTTCACGGCCCTCGACCTAAAGGACGCTTACTTCCACATAGCCATTTGGCCCCACCACAGGCAGTTCCTCAGGTTTGTAGCGGCATGACGCCACTACCAGTTTACTGCCCTCCCCTTTGGGTTATTGCTAACCCCCAGGGTGTTCACAAAGTGTGTCGCACCAGTCATAGCATTCCTACGCAGGAGAGGTGTAAGAATCTACCCCTACCTGGACGACTGGCTCGTAGTGGGCAAGTCAAATCGACAAGTACAAAACCATGTTGACGTGGTAATGAACCTGTGCGAGTTCCTGGGCTTCCGCATAAACTTGGAAAAGTCCAAGCTTTGCCCCACTCAGGACATAGAGTTCATTGGGGCACGCTTAGACACCCGGCAAGGCATCGCATCCTTGCCCCTGTCAAGATTTTGGTCCATCTGCACCATCATCACAGAGCTCCAGGCACCCAGGCTGACCACAGCACGCAGATGCATGCAGGTCCTGGTCACATGGCAGCAGCCACATCGGTAATCCGAACAGCCCGCCTGCGGGCTCTGGTTCACCACAAGCTTCCGACCAGAAAGGAACTGTCTCGAAAAAGTAATCTCAGTACCCCAACATGCCCTGGAGTCCCTCCAAATCTGGAGGGACCCCGACTTTGTGATGGGGGGAATCCCGTTCAGGGAGTCCAAGCCTGCAGTAATCCTGATAACGGATGCTTCCAACTTGGTGTGGGGTGCTCACCTGACCGGGGGCCTCTCCATGCAAGGTGCCTGGAGCCCCAAGGACAGCTTCCTCCACATAAACATGAAGGAGCTCAGGGCCATCAGACTGGCCTGCATGACATTCCTAGACCAGATCCAGGGCAGAGTGGTCCAAATCCTTTCAGACAACACAGAAGCTGTGTTCTACACGAACCGCCAAGGGGGAGTCCACTCCTCAGCTCTATGCAAGGAAGCGACCCAGCTTTGGCAACTAGTGATAGACCATCACTTCAAACTAAATGCCACCCATCTCCCTGGGGTGGACAATGGCATAGCGGATTCACTCGGCAGAAGCCACTGGTGAATCACGAGTGGTCCCTCCACAATGAGGTTTTCTCCCTGCTAACAACCAGATGGGGGACCCCTCAGATTGAACCCTCTGCCACGGCACAGAACCACAAATGCCCCCGGTTCTGCTCCCTCCGAGGTCAGGAGAAAGGGTCTCTGAGCGATGCCTTTCTCCTCAACTGGTCAGGAGCCCTAATGTATGCCTTCCTGCCAATTCCCCTGATTCACAGGGTGCTTCTGAAGGCCCTCACGGATGAGGCACTCATCATCTTGATAGCCTCGGACTGGCCCAGGCAACACTGGTTCCCTCTCCTTCAAGACATGTCAGTGAGGACCCCGCTCCACCTCCCACAGTGGGCGGACCTTCGGACACAGGTCTCGGGACGCCTTCAGCACCCCAACTGGGGCCTCCTGCACCTGACAGCCTGGATGCTCTCTGGCTCAGTGAGCAAGAAAGACACTGCTCAGATAGGGTTAAAAAGGTCCTGGTTGGTAGCAGAAAACCCTCCAGCAGGTTCACCTACATGGCAAAATGGCATCACTTCTCCATTTGATGCCGCGATAAAAACATAGACCCTATCTCCATACCAATTCAGGCAACCTTAGATTACCTTCTTGACCTAAGGGAGAAAGGCCTATCTCTGTCCTTGATGAAAGTGTATTTGGCAGCAATCTCGGCCTTTCACCAAACGACAGATGGGAGCCCACTCTTCTCACACCCCATCTGCCACAGATTCCTGAAAGTAGTGGAAAAACTTTTTCCCCACATCCGTAACCCCACTCCACAGTCGGACCTGAACATGATGCTATGGGCTCTGATAGAACTGCTGTACGAGCCCTTAGACTCAACCACCCTACTCGTGCTGTCCTGGAAGGTGGCTTTCCTGGTGGCCGTTACATCAGCCAGAAGGGTCTCAGAGCTACAAGCCCTATCCTCTGAACCCCCATATATGGTTTTCTTCCCAGACAAGGTGGTCCTTCGTCACCACCCTTCATTCTTGCCCAAGGTTGCCACCCCCTTCCACATGACTCAAGAGATCTGCCTGCCAGTCTTCTATCCAGACCCACAGGTAACAGAAAACCAGAGATGGTGGCACACCCTGGACTTGAGGAGAGTGCTCCTAACTTACATTGAGCGCACCCGATCCTTCCGCAAGACCTCCCAACTGTTCGTGGCGGTCGCAGAATGCATGAGAGGTTCTCCGGTATCCTCCCAATGCATCTCCAAATGGATTGTGAACTACATTAAAGACTGCTATGGAAGGTCAAACACGCCTCTCCCAGAGACTGTGAAAGCCCACTCTACCAGAGCTCAGGCGTCTTCCACAGCCTTCCTTGCTAAGGTCCCAATCCAAGAGATCTGCAGGGCTGCTATGTGGTCGTCAGTACCTACCTTCACAACACATTATGCCATTGCCCAATGGGCAAGAGATGATGCCACTGTGGGCAGAGCTGTACTCAGTGTGAGTAGACTGTAACTCCTCCCACCATCCTTGGGTACGGCTAGCAGTCACCTGTAACTGAATGATGTGAGCAGCACTCGAAGGAGAACGGTTGGTTACTCACCATAACCGTCCTTCTTCGAGATGGGCTGCTCACACACATTCAGGTCCCTCCCACCATCCCCGCTAATGGAGTTGGCAAAGGTATATGGGAGTGGGAGGGTCAGGGTCATGGTCACCTATATAGCCGTGGTTGCGGCGTGGAGGGAGCGTTGGCTGTGCACCCTGACCTGACAGGCTAACGCTAAAGACTTTCCGAGCTACCGTGCACTGTGGCACGTAGACACCTGTAACTGAATGTATGTGAGCAGCCCATCTCGAAGAAGGATGGTTACAGTGAGTAACCAACTGTTCTTTTAACAAAGCAACAATCATTTTTAGAATAAAGGAATTCAGTGCTAGAATAATGAAATTAGAATAAATATTTATCCCTAAAGCTACTGTCTCCATCTTCACTTCATTGCTGAACTTCTGCTTACAATGTTCCCCAGCCCCCCCCCCAACTACAACTCCTACCACACTCTTTACTAGTGTTGTAAGAGAAATCCAACACATATCTTCACAACCAGAAAACCAACATGTAAGGAGATCTATCTGCCCCCTCAACACATTTATTTTTTCTGTATTATGTCCCTCTGTTTTAGAATTCATAGATCAATAGTCCTATAATCAAATGTTTCACTGAAAGGTTCTTAAGCTTTTGCCGCTTTTCAGATCTGATCTTCAGGCTTCTCTCAAATGTTTTGGGACATGACTATTGCTGGAATGCATCTGGGGGGGGTGTCTTTAAAAATTTGTATGTCCATGTTAAACTAACAAAACCAGACATACCGTTCTCTTCATTTGTGCTCTCTCTCCCTGTGATGAGTGACTATTGCAGTAGGGATTCTGGTACTGAAGAGATGACATCATCTCTTTGGTTTAATTTAAGGCATTGCATTATTTGTGTCATGCCAAATTGTTGCAGAGGGTCAAGTGTAACCCTGGCATTTACTCAAGATGCTTCAGCAGAATTATGTGAGGGATGAATTTATCCAGCTAACTCCAAACGCCTTTCCTACCATCAACTTGGGAGTAACAAACAGGTTTCTGCATGCAGGGACTGGTACTTATGGGCAAAGAAACATCAAATAGCAAGATTAAATCATGGTGACATGAAATGTCAGTAAAGCTCAGATGCTGGGGTTCAGGGAATGAGAAAAGTTAACATACAAGCCAGGTATTTCAAAGACAGGAACTGCAGGATGCATATTAAACCTATAAATGTTAGGAGAGGATTTAGCACATGGGTTTAAATTATTCATTTAGATTTACATATTCTGCAAATAAATTGCAATGGGACAGAAAGGGTTAAAAATTTTAATTTCTAGCTGAGCCAACCACTAGATCCTTATTCAGACTCTAGGATAATCATCTTCACCCCACTTAATTTATTTTAGATTTATGTAAAACCATTTTTTTAAATGTTCTTTTTCTTAGTATAAGGAAAATTTGAGGAGGAAAACTTGCCAGTGGACAGACTGTTACTGAACAAGTTGAGCCACTCCACCAACTCACATTAGGGATGTAGGGAAAAGGATTTAAGAATAGTCAGTTTCAGTAGAAGGACGGTAATGGCTCCTTTCTCTTCTCACAAAAAGGAAGATAGCTTATGCTAGCGGTCTCAAACTCAAATCACCATGAGGGCCGCATGAAGACTAGGCTGTTAGTCCAAGGGCTTCCCCACTGAAATCCTTTTCATACAATGATACAAAGTATAGTCAAAATCAAGGGTAATATATATATGCTAAGAGTAAGTAAGTAAGAATTACTTCCATTCAAGATGAAGGTATCATCACGAGCACAAGGAATAAGTAAGTAAACACACTTTAAATTTTGCAATATCAATTATTTGAGAAATTCTAAATGTTGTTGCAGGCCACAGGAAATATTTTTAGGGGCCACATGTGGCTCATGGGCCATAAGTTTGAGACCCTTGGCTTATGCTGAGGCATCTGCTCTGATTACTATTGAACATTTATTTTGGGATAACACCCAGAGTCCTCCACTAGCTCAAGGCCCCATAGCATTAGGCACTGGGCCAACATATAGTAAATAAATCCCTGCTCCAGCAAGCATAAACCTCCCATGCCTCTCCATCCTTCCACCAACAGCAGGGCACCATAGCACTAGGCACTTGGCCAACATATTGTAAATAAGTCCCTGCTCCAAGGAGCTTAAACTTCCTATACCTCTCCATCCTTCCACCAACACTGACATAGAATTCGATGTTGGTCTAAAGCTTCCACCCTGCCTTTATCTCTTACTTCTACAGCAAACACTATTTCCCCATTGTTGTCCCTATTCCACAGGAGATGTTAATACTTCTTCTCAGAGGTTTTTTTTTTTTTTTTTTTTTTAAAAATGCTGGTATTCTTCTTTCCCTTGCTGACCCCACCCTCCCAGTTGGGCAGTGGGGATGGCAAAAAATGTGCCTGTGCTCCTTACCCCTGCATACCATTACAAAAAAAATCACTGCTGCTTCTTAACACAGAGTTAATCATGGTCAAGCAGTACATATCCTATAAAAAGTCATCACATTGTTTGGAAGCCTTCTGCATCATTGAAGAAAAGAAGTTCCCTTTTAAAAAGTACCGCACTAGTTCCACAACAAAGGGCTTGTCTTTACTTATGGAGGCAAATTCGCCTCCATCAGTTCAAACTTTCTGAGCAACTGATTGGGTCTGTGAAAGTGCACTCAGCCAATCAGGAAGTCAGCCCCTGAACAACAGCCAAGCAACTAGGAGACCCCTCCCTTCAGCTCAGCACAGTTGACTTGCTGGGAGTGGGACAGTTGAACTCAGATATACAAAACAAGCAAGGAGTCCTGTGGCACTTAAAGACTAAACACATTTATTTATTGCATGAGCTTTTGTGAAAGAAAATCCCACTTTGTCAGGTGCCACAGGACTCCTTGCTTGTTTTGCAGAACTAGACTAACACGACTACCCATTTGGAACTCAGATATGCAACTTATTTTAAGATGTGTATCTCCACTCGACTGCCACTGAAAAAGGCAGGCAGTGTAGACCTGCCCTGAGATTGTTTAGATCCTGGTCAGAATCACTTTTACACTTATCCAAGGAAAATCAAATAGTCTTTAGAAATGCAATAGCTAATAAAGTACAGCCTTGTGCAGTGAAATATGATGTCAAAAGCCACGACAACGTACATTTAGGTAACCCTACAAAAAGGAGAAAAGTGCACACACATAAATCATCTACAAAGGATTCTAAATATCATAGCGACAAATAATTCTAAGATCACAGCCTGAAGGCCCTTTGATCAATGAATCATTCTTCATATCTGAAGCTTTTTTTTTTTCCAGATGGCCGCTCAATAGTATTGGAGGTCTGGAAAATGTCGAACACACCATTACAGCAAGAATTACTGCAGGATGTAATATGCATGAAAGTGTATTTTTTATTCTAATGCAGTATTTTGCAAGAAGTGGGTACAATGGAAGTAACCTTCTCTTTTCAGCAGGAAACCTCGTGCCTCTTCCCTCAAATGCTGTCATGCAGCTTGCCTAATTGTGAGAACTCGGGTAAGCAGACTCTGAGAACACAATGCTTGGCAGCATTGTGCCATCATGACTGGGACTGCCCAATGTTTCTTCTGATAAGAAACCATTCCTCTCATTTCACAAGACACTCTCAGCTCTGCACATACTGTGGTCATAGAATCACAGATTTTAAGGCCAGAAAGGACCATCTTGGTCATGTAGTCTGAGCTCCTGCATAAAGCCGGGTCACAGACTGACACCTACCCACTCCTGTAAAAAACCCTAACCTCAGGCTGAGTTACTGAAGTCCCCAGTCATGATTTAAGGACTTCAGATTACAGAGACACCACCATTCATGTGAAACTAAACCTGCAAGTGACGCATGCCCCATGTTACAGAGGAAAGTGAAAAAAACCATCAATGTTCCCTGTAATTTTTGTAGGCTGTGTGCAAAAAAATTGTGTGTCTGTGTGTGCACAAAAAAATTCTTTGTGTGTGCTAATATTAGCACTGTTGAACATTTTTGTGCATGCTTTATTTTGTTGTGTGCGTGGGTTTCACAACCTGTGCGTGTGCACACACATGCACAGCTTAGAGGGAACAGTGCATCCAGGATCTCTGACAATCTGAATCCGGGGAAGATTCCTTCTCCACCCAAAATGTAGTGACCAGTTAGACTATGAGCATGTGGACAAGACTCACCAGCCAGACACCTGAGAAAGAATTCTCTGTAGTAACTCAAAACCTTCCCCATCAAATGTCCCATCATAGTTGCTGGAGATATTTGCTGCTAGCAGGCGCATATCAGCTATATACCATTGTACACAATCTCGTCACACCACCCCACTCCATAAGCTTGTCAAGATCAGTTAGATTTTTTGCCCCCCACCCCCCCGGTCCTCTTCAAAGGCTGTCCCACAACATTACTCCTCACATGGTTAGAAACCTTTGCCTAATTTCAAGTCTAAAGTTGACTATGGGCAGTTAATATTCATTTGTTCAGAATCCTTCTGTCCAGACCTATTATTTATGGCATCTAACTTGAAGATGACACAGCAATTTTAACAGATGCACTTGTGCTCCTTGAGCAAGCTGGCTATTTGTCCTCTTATTGTGCAGTGCTTATTAAAAGCAAACAGACGAACCAACGATAGTGTGTGTCTCTGAGATTTTTTTTCTCTCTCCTGTGTATTAAGAGTTGAAAAGACAAGTAGATTCCACTGTATTACAGCTTTCTTCTGTGTGCAGTTTTCTAGAATGATGAAAACAATTACAATGTAGGTGTCCGCAAAGTATAACAACTACCTGTCATCCAAGAGAGAAATGATGGGAGCAGTAAGGACTGGGTGAAGTGTGGGGAGTGTAAAGAAAAACAAAACCTCTCCACAGGAAGCATAAAAGTTTAAAAAAAAAAAAGTTAAACCACTCACTGTCCAGGATTCCTCTAAGTAAACTTCTTTCAGAGATGACTTGTTGGTGAACATGATCCTGTGACTTCAAAGAGTAACTGGATTGGGGTGGATGAATTCATAACCAGTTTCTCTGGCATTTTCCTGATCTCCCATGCACTTACTAACCTTGTAGGGCTGCCTTCTATTTATATTCATCAGTTGTTTCCTGAGTGGCAAGTTAAAACCATCTTGATTTTCCTTTCTGCCCCATTTGAAAGATTAGCTGTGTAAGTCATCAATCTTCTCCATTCTGTTTCTTCTTGGTCAGCTGTCAGTGAAGATCAGACAGTCTACTCTGAGTCTGCAAGAGACAAAATGCCAACTCCTTCTGGAAGAGTTTTGGTCTGAAGTCACAAAAAGATAATAGGCAGTCTGTAATGTGCTGAATATCCCATAGCATTCCAGTTATATTGGATGAAAACAAGTTCTAGGATTTGTCTTTTTCCCATTCTTTGAAGGAAGAATATGCCTCCTTTTGTAGGCCTTCAATCTAAACATCTATATTCAGCCTCTAACCTTTAACTGGCTTCTTTAAAAAAGAAAGAGAAAAGGAATAACATAGACTCACTCCTGCAGCAGCAACACCTTGAGCAGAGATTGAGGACAGTTTTATTTAGAACCCTTTGTTCTAGAATTTTTTTTAAAAAACACTAGAATTTTTTTTTAAAAATTATTCTCCACCGAGACACTTCCTCTTCTCCCTGCCCCACACACTCATCCTTAGAATAAAGGGGCTGATTCTCCTTTGAATATACTGTGATGAGACTCCATTAACTTCAGTAGAATTATTTCTAATTTATACCATTGAAAGAGAAATGTGAGTCAAGCTTGAAGTTTCACATTTTCCTGGGGGGAAAAAACCCTAAGACTTCAGCCTTGTTCCAAAAGAAAGTTGGAGCCTGAATGAAGTAATTCAAAATTAAATGTTCCAAACTAATGTACAAATGAGGAGACAGGAATTGTTATATGGGGAAGAGATGGGAGAATTATGAATAGTTTCTTTCTATTATTTCTAATGAAGTTTAATGAAGTCATTAAGTAAGTTTATTATTTCTAGTGAAGTTTAATCTCTCTATTATGTTTAGTGAAGTTTAAATGGCAGCAAATACAGGGTGTAAGGGTCCAATCCCACAGATATAACTTTAATCACACAAGCAGTCCCACTAACTTCAGCAGAGCTACAACTGCAAATACAATTATTCACGTCTTAGTGTTTGCAGAAGTAGGCCATGAATTTGTATACCTGAACTGGTTTTCTAGAAAGAACTGGAATAAGATCTGCCCAAAAAGGGCTAGCTTCATGTAGTTATCATATAGGGTAAGGATATGACAGCATTTCTAATTCTGACTTCAGCAGTATCCACTCACACACACAAAATGGTGCCTGCTATTTTCACTTCAATATCACCTAGCTTCTAGTAACCCCATCTCTGATCAGAATTCTGTTGTGCTAGGTACTGTATAGGTCTCCACGCAAGAGAGATCACGCCTTCCTCTCTCTTTCACAGATGAACTTTAGGGAATCATTTTAATTTTATTAGCTTGTTTCAGTGGCACTCATCCAAAACAGTATGGAAATGTGAATAGAACATTTTGTCCTCTTTCCTCATTCCAGCTGGGGGGGGGGGGGACCTCAGACTAGGATTGTGATTCAGTGCAGGTTGTTACTCTCAAATTCTGACTTCTATTCAGTCTATTATTTGTTTAAGTTTACCATGAACAATTATTGCATGCCATAAACTCAAAGTCTGCGCTTAACTCCTGTTCACTCCCCAATCCATGAATAATGCCTAAATCATAACTAACTGATCAGGGAGATTCCACAAAGAAAATAAAAGCACTCAAGAACCGCTTTTGTTCTCACACCTAAATTGAAGGGGCAGTATGCTGACATTTTTAAGCAAAATATTCTTTCTCCAACACATAGACTTTCAGTGTAAATAAGCAAGGAGTCTAAGCATAACCAAACTATGAAGTTTGAACAGTATGAAAAAAGATCTCCTGCTGTCTTTCTTCTGAATTTTCACTTTCTCCATGCTTGTTATATCATTTCACTAGGTTTCTAGTAACTACAGAATATTTCAGGCTAATCAGGTCCTTAACAGCTAATGGAGAACAAGGAACAGAAACAACCACCCCTTTTAAGAAATGTACAAGCCTCATTTTACACATTACATCACAAACAGATAAGTCTATTCTTTTTTCCTTCTTTCAGCTTAGGATTTAAAATGGGGAAGGTGATAAGTAGCTGAAAAAAAATATTCAGGACATTTAGGAGATGAGGGACAAAAAATAATGGAATAAAACTGTGTTTGTGATTAATGGAAAGGTGATGTCCATGCTAAATTCAATAAATTAAAGCTGGCAACACGCAGCACAAATACAGGAAATGGAATTTTGTCCAAAACCCATTAATCAGAAATGCTCTCATCTAAATCTAGGTTATGTCTCTGATGTGCATCCCTTTCCCAGTAACTCCCCCAGCTATCTGAAGCAGATTTGTACTATCACCTGGAATGAGCCAAGTTGTGTTGACCAAGCCCCGGGGAACAAGAACTACCCCACAACACTGGCCCAATGCATTTTGGAGTAACTTCTTTACCCTTTGGAAGGGTGTAGGGGTGACGGGTTTCCTGGAGGCACTGTACTTTGGAGAGGCTAAATGCCTCCCCTGAAGAAGCCCTCCTACAATGCAGTTTCAAGTTTGTTGGTTTGTTTTATGAATCTCTTGAGGTTTCTGGTTTTCTTTTGAGGAAATAACAGTGTGGTGAGGGCACTTTTCCTCAGCAGCAGCATGGGATGGAGGAAGCATGAACAGCAGAGCAGGATCTGGGAAGTCAGGGCTGTGGGAGTCTGTTCCCTTCTTTGACTTTGACTTGCTGAAATCCAGCAAGTCAAACTTTTCCTCCCCTTTATTTATCTAGCTGTAAAATAAATCTCACGCATAACAATGTCATACGGGTGTTACTAATCCCTCTAAAATGTCTTCAGCTCCTTGGATGGAAGGAGCTACAGAAAAGCCAGACATTATAATTATTATGATAATCAGAAAAAAAAGTAAGGGAGTATGATAAAACCTACATTAAGAATAAAATGGCCAGAAACAGCTCTTCCAGTTGTCATGATTGTGCTGTTTCTATCTCCAGTGGCGAATGGGAGGTAGAACCAGGGGCAGCTAAAACCTTGAAGAAAATATTTTTTTCACTGGTTGGCACAAGCTCAGTTCAATCTCTGGCTTAGAAACTTGGGTAGAGAAAAGAACCTCAGACATGAAACGTCTGATTTAATGAACTATTGTGTGTTCAGAGGAGTGCTGGCTGTGTGGCTGGCACAAGCCATAGACAGGCAAGGTCACTAGTGTAATGGCAAGGAGAGAATTGAATTTCTGAAATGCAGAGAGGCAAATGAAAGCCATGGGAAGGAAAGTAAAATGATAATAGTACAATAAGGCTGTTCCCTAAGAAATTGGAAATTATTATTTAAATTAACCTTTTGTTTGTGAAGCTATTTTAATGCTTCTTAGTCAGATTCTTTTTGTTTAATCCAAGGTAAAAAGTTTCAATGAAAAAAAGGCAAAGGTATGAGCCGTATATGTGTTTGTGCAGTAAATACACCAGAGCCTACTTCAGCTGACTAATGATGAACTTCTGCAATGTTGATGGGAGCCAGTGTATTGCTCTCATTTCTTGTGAAACAGTTGTGGGTGCCAGCCAAGTGGATACAACTTTTTTAATAATGACACTGACTGATGGTTTGAGTTACTAACTGACCTATGCTGGATTTAGCACCCAACATTACGTCAGGAATTAGTAGCCCATACCTTCGGCTTCTGCGGAGTCCCTTTGTCTTTAGTGGGACATACATACACAGGGTGTCATATTAGCAGACCCCAGAGGAAGATCAAGGCTTTAAACTGGCTAGCTACATGTTAAAAGGCAAAAACTGCTCTTAGAATTTTCCAAGATTGTGGTAGTTGGTCTTTAAATGTGAAGGCTGTGTCTACAGGAGGAAAAAAAAAATTTTTTTTCAACATGTGTTAGCTACATACATTAGTTAAGAAGTTAAAATCCTAGGTCAGGTAAAACAAGTTTTAGTTTTAACATATACACCTTTTTGCCTAGTGAGGACAAGGTCAAAAGGATAAATACTTCCAGCAGCAGTAACTCAGAGTAAAGAAAGGCCTAGATCCCATCATGCTGTTTAGTAACAACCCATTTATGAAGGTCTGACCTCCATTCTAAGTACTGTGTTGATGCAAGCTGTTTACCAAGCCACTGCAAAACATTGTGCAGCATTTCAAAGATAAGATTCAATTCTTCAGAGTATACAAGCAATAAATGCCTGCTGGGATTGATTCATCCCTGAAGAGAAACAGAGGTATATGATCAATCGCAAAAGCTATTTATCTCAAGCACACTTCAAAAAAAACCAAGAGAGATTATTTTTATTATGCAGCAGAAGGTAACAAAACAAATATCTTTTTCTTCCTTCCCCGTTTGAAAGTGTAGTTGGATTGTTTCACACGTTCCAGGGCCATGCCATTATAGCCAAAGTAGGCTGAAGAAACAAGTAGTGATAGGATTAAAAAGGCAGTAGTGCTCTGAGATAGTGGTCTACGTGGAAAAGGTTGCAGGGGTTTCTGTCTTTTATTGTGAAGAAATAATATTCAGTTATCAGGGCCGCATGCAGGAGAAGTTCTTGAGATTTACGTTTCACAATAACTATGCATTAACTGACAGAAAGACTAACAATTCATGGTATAGCTACTGACTTACTTCATGGTGGCACAGCAAACAACAGGCCTCCATTATACATTCAGAAACTGGAATGCATGCTGATTGGCATAGGCTTAAAGGGTCACTCAATCTAGTGTTTCTCTGGATATATAGTGCATTTCAAATACAATCAAATTAATTTTTTTGACATTGTCTGGGTAGAGTTTAGAGCATGTCTTGTAATCATATATTCAGCAGAGAGCTCAATCTCTTTCGAAACACCACCATGAGTGAAGTGGATTACCAACCAATACACTTTACAGAGTCTAGTATAGTTTGGCATATACAATGTTAAAAAAGGACTAACAACAGTTTTATGGGCATGTTTTACACAGCATGTTAGACCTGATGATCACAATTGTCTCTTCTGGCCTTGATATTTATTATAAACAGATTCGTTGCATATTTGCATTAGTTATACTTCCACCTTTTTAGATTCATCTTTCAATACATTTCTTAGAAAGTATTTAACTTTTTCATCTATGTTCACTAAATTACACTGTTTGTTTTCTTAGCCTTCATGAAACCTTTAGTCCTCTATTTTAAATGCATGATAATCATGGGGGGAAGGCGAGTTCCTTGATATTCCTATGCTATGGTGAATGCCACACTGTAAAGCTCACAAATAGACCAGATCATTCATGAATTACTAACCCCCTTCACTCAGATTTCCTTGGAAGAGATGCAATATGTATTCGTCACACCTGGAAAATCAATTTGGAAAAATTCTTGGGCTGTTATGCATTCAACAATGTTAATATAGCTTCCCATTAACAGAAGTATGTTCCACTCTTGATGAGCTGGTGTATTTCAGTGCAGAAGGTCCTGGGTTCAATTCCCAGGGGGTTGGACTTGATGATCTCATGAGGCCCCTTCCAGCCCTATGATTTGATTTGATTTGATATATATATAATAAAGGCAAGAGGAGTTACCCACCCACATCAAGAGGCTAATTAAGATTAAACATGAAGCTTGAAAGGTAAATATACTTTGTTTAGAGGCAACTATTTTATCTCATTTATCTGGATTGACTCCACTGTCACCTTACAGATTCGAGACATGAAAACAAGATCAGATACTAGCTTTTTTCAGCTTTCACCATCAACTGGATGCAGTGCTCTAAAACTCTGTTTGGAAAACAATTAAAACATGCAGGCTACATATTTCAACTTTTTTATTGTGAACCATTCTCTTTCAATATCATGCTGCTCTATTATTTCCAATGGCCCTTTGTGACCCAGAAACCTCTCAATGCCAGTGGGCTATGTAGTTACAAGAATATCCTAATTCTGGTACCTGGTGGTTCATCCATAAATGTCATGTGACAATTTAAATGAAAGCCAGGGTCACACTTGTCATAAGTTCTGTGAAATGCATGTACAGGGGCTATGTAAGGGTTGTTGCACATATACTGAAAATGTGTTTTAAAGTCTGTGTCAGGACAGAGTTAACAAAAATGATTTGTGTCCCATAACACAAAGGCTGGATATGTACATATAAAATCAATGAGGATGTGAAATCAGAGAAGCAGCACAGAGGGACAACAAGCGAAAGGATGTTTTACTGTCTCTGAGTACAGAGTGTAAACTTTGGTAGAAGGTGAAAAAACATCCCTTTAACTAGGAGTCTCAAATTCAAATCACCATGAAGGCTGCATGAGAACTAGTACAGGGCTGCAAGAGGACTAGCACATTAGCCCAAGGGCTGCACCACTGAAACCTTTCCATACAACAATACTGCAAATATCAGTAACAACAGTGTTGTCGTGGGCCACAGGAACTAGCTATAGGGGCCGCATGTGGCCCATGGGCTGTGTGTTTGAGACCTCTGCCTTTAGCCATAGGCGCTGGAACCAAGATTGCCAAGGGGTCTGCCGTGCTGTCTGGCTTTGAGTGGTTTCCATTACACTTTTTACAGTTTGGGTACATGATTCTGAACACCCCTGCTTTACAAGTTGTTCTAGCACCCGTCTTTATGTTGTACCTAGGAAGTAAATGAACAGTGTGTTTATATTCCTGAAAATGGGATTTTCACCTTCTTTGGGGGAAGATGCAACAAAAGATGTTGGGTGATACTGCAAAAGGCTCCTACAACATGAGATGTGCCAGTTAAGGTTAGTCTTTAGAAAGCATGTTGTGATTCTGTTTTATACGTAAACCTTTTATTTCCATTATCTTTGCTCACTCTCTTTCAATTTTTTTCCCCCCATAACAAAATGTGTTTTACTATATCTCAGTGTTGTGATATTAAACCAGGTGCTGATCCTTAGATGAATCATATAACTTGGGGCCTACTTTGCTCCTTGGGGGACAACAGACCTCGTTCTTCTGTGAGTTTCAGTGAAGAAAGGGCTGGATGCTACAGGGGAATGTTTCAAAGAAACCTGGAAACTGACACACACCTATTGTTAACCTACAAGGCAAAGTAGGGGCTGGTGTAGCCTGGAAAAGATAGTTTGGAGCAATGATTCCCAACCTGGGGTCTGGGGACCCCTGGGGGTCTATGAACATGTTGCAGGGGGTCCATGGCAATTCTCCCTTCCAGGGCAGGAATATAGCTGCACCCCCAATGGGGCTGCCTCTCCCCACCTGTGGCCAGATCCTGGCAGGCGGATAGGGCTGTGGCAGCTCCCCAGCAGTGGCAAAGGGCCATAGCTGCTGCGGCTCCACTTCCCAGCAGTGTGTGCCATGGTGGTGATGGTGCCACTCGCCGGCTGTCCCAGTGGTGCTGCCAGAGCCGTGCGAGCCAGCTTACATAATCAGTCAGGGGGGGCCGCAAAGTTTTTTTTGGTTAGAAAGGGGACCACAGCCTGAAAAAAAGTTTGGGAACTGCTGGTTTGGAAGGTTAACAGGTGAGTGGTGGCAGGACTCTGACACTCAGTTAACCACAAGCAGATGTCTCTCTGTTGCTGGCAGCTGCAGATTAACAAAGTGACTCTTGGGCCTGAGTACCCTGAGAACAGTCACACCCTCTTAATAAAGGATCCATATAGACTAATTGTTAGGTAACACAAACAATGTAATTAAAGAGCCAACAGCAATCTGAGTAGTTGTCAATTCTGAAAAAATTACTTGGCATTTCAGGTTCTACAACTATCTGCAACAGCCTCAGCCAATGCTATGCATTTATTAAGCTCTTTCAGGCAGGGACTGTGTTTTATCGGATGTTTGAAAAGCAGTTAATACATTATGATCAATAGCAAGAACAAATAAATAAGCTGTGTGACAGGCCAACACAAACCAAATGAAGCTGGGCTAACTATACAGGGAAAACAATGCAACAGGCTGTTCACAAAGTGCTGTCAAATGGATAAAGTAAAATGAAGATTTTTTTCCCCTTTATTTTACTTACAGTAATTTCAAGTACTACTTGTAACAACAGCAGGGAAAAGTGCAATTGTTAAGCCAAGTTTTTATAAACATAATCTGATATAGGATTAACAGATAGTATATAGCTGCTAGCTTTTGCATGTTAGGGCGCATCATACATGACATCTCTCATCTGCACCCCCGAGAACTGCCAGTGATCTCTGGCTGTATCTGTAGTTCCTAATAACTGTCAGGGTGATTAACTACTGGACTAAGTTGCCTAGGCAGATTGTGGAAGTTTTTAAGAGCAGGTTAGACATGCACCTGTCAGGGATGGTTTAGGATGGTACTTGGTTCTGCCATGAGTGCAGGGGACTGGACTCAATGACCTCTCATGGTCCCTTCCAGAGTCTATAAAACAATAAATCATTTTCCATTAAAACTTTAAAGTGCTGTGGCCATGTTGCCTCCCACATGATGCTCTGGGATCAGGAAACAAGAGATAGTAATGTTAGGTTTGTTCCGCTGGTAAAATGGTATTAAGAGATTGCCTTAGGTCAGATAAATCCATAGATACCTAATTAGAGAAGCTTTATATAACAATAGCAGGCTGTGGCCTGGATTAGTTTGGGGTGCAAATGAATGTAGCACAAATAACAAGTTCATCATTCAGGTGGCTACATAAGAACTTTTGTTTGAGTTTGAGACTGCTGAAGTACACACAGACTTTCAGAGCTTCATGTTATGTACATACATGCCGGTATACAAATCGGCGTAAGGTACAGCCACCGCCGAGTGATGTAATTTACACTGACCTAAATGCCAGCATGGACAGCAGGAGACAGCTACTGCTCGTGGGGGCTGAAGTAATTAAAATGAGAGACCTCTCTCCCATCAGGTTAGAGCATCTCCACTAGCAATGTTACAATGATGCAAGTGCAACAGGGTAGCTCTACCACTGTCAGCTCTGTAATGTAGCCTTAGCCTTGCTTAGTACAGGCAAAATTATCAAAATCAAAAGAAAATAAGATAGAATGTCAAAAGTACAGCAAAATGACCCCTAGGATCACACAATCTTACACTGGTATAACATAAAGCAATCCACCAGTGCTGACTGACTTTTGGCTTTATGCATACTTAAAACTTCATGAAGGCCAGTAGGAACAGTCCGTGGAGCACCCTGCAAGTGATGACAGTGCTTTGGACTGATGCCTAATCAATCATTCCCAGTGTCTCACTTTGTGAACATTTGTGCATCAGGTTTCATATTGCTGTTTCCATATTTTTACATATCCATGACCATATTTTACTTAAGTCTTGGCCCCCTATGCATCTGTGGTTAGCTGAGTACCCATAACTGGGATTCTAATTGCTGACATAAGCTATTTGCATCAATATTGCATTATTACATTTCCCAGTACATTAATGTGGTTAACCTCATGGTCACACACATACTATCCCTTCCCCCCCAAAATCCATTATTTTCTTCATAAGTACTTATTGCAAAACACTGCTTAATCACATAATGTTAAATGATAGTCATGCTAATACCTACTCAGACTCAGTTTATTGCGAAGCCTATCCTAGTTACTATAAAAAATTCTTATGTTTCCTTACCTGCCTTACAATCTTAATAGCTACTATCTTAAAGCATTTTAATAGGCCCAGCCTATATGGTATAATTTAATTTTAAACACTAACATCAAGTCAGGGGTTACAGTCAATAAGCTAAGTCCATAGAAATCAATGAGCATCTTTGAGTTTTGGATCAAGCCCTTAGCTTTCAGTCTTGTGACTACTAAGGCATTCAACAGTTCTAGAGCCTTTAAATTCCTGATCCCACACCCCACCCATCAAACCAAACAAAACCCAACTCTTTGACTCTTTTTCTGTACTATATGTGGAATTTTAAGACAGCTCTTTCTTCATCTTGTTCTGTTCCTGCTTGTGGCAGAGTGTCCACTCGGCTCTGCCAGGGGTACAGCTGTTTCCTCTGGTGGGACAGGCCTGAGGTAAACCTGCTATGCCCTGGGCAATTTATTTACTTCCCCACTCAGTATTTTTCTTGGCCAGAGTGTTCAGGACGGGTCTTGATTTGATCTGGTGGAGCACTCCTCATCCTCAGATGGTACCTCTCCTTGCCTTCTCCATTGGGTTAGTAGACATGGTGCTGTTGCCTTGTGTTCAGAGCAGCCTCAGTCTTTCCCTCAAGCTGGTGCCTGTGTTTTCCCTTTTCTGCTCCCCTTCTCCAGAGAAGCACTCTTTCCTGTTCTGGAGGACTCCCTTCTCCTACTACTACAAGCCTTCTGGTAGTTTGTGGCTCTCTCCCCACTTCCCTCTAGCAGAGGTGGGATTTTAATAAGCCTGAAGTAGCCTTTGACTAGCCTCCAGTGTTTCCAATTAACTTAAGATAACCTCCCCTGCCTACAGAGAAAAAGCCTTTACCATTCTGGGGCTGGCAAATCTGCTCTCAAATTCCCTTTTGTAGCCCTCTTCTGATTTTTGACTCTTTTGACTTTATCACATACTTTATTTCAGTGGTTCCCAGCCTCTTCAGTAACATGGCGCACTTCAATGAGACAAACAATTCTATGGCACACCCACTTTTTTCGGCTGAATTGATTGCTCAAAAACATCACACTTACTTACATTTACTATGGTCACAGTCTTACTAGAGAGGTTTGCAACATAGTGCATACAATAAGCTAAAGATGGATCAAATGCATCAATATTTCACACAATGTTCCCTCTAAAGGGAGAGAGCAGCTGAGCAACTCCTGTTGCTCGCTGTGCTCCCCCCCCCACGGGGCCTGCTGCGCAGCCCCTCCCCCTGCTCCCACTCACCCCCCAGTCCCGCTAGCCCTCCCCGGCCCTGGCATCACCCCCCCGCTCTCACTTGCACCCCGGTTCTGATATCGCCCCCCCGCTCCCGCTAGCCCCCCCCCCCGGGCCCCAGCATCGCCCCCCCGCTCCCACTCGAACCCCGGTCCCGGCATCGCCCCCCCGCTCCTGCTAGCCCCCCCCCGCTCCTGCTTGCCCCCCCTCCCAGCCCCCACAAACTTACCTCCGGGCTGGACTGGAGGGGCAGGGCCCAGCCCAAACTCCTGGACCAGAGAAGCTGTACGGAGCATGCCCAGATTTTCTGGGCATGCTCCGTTAGAGCTTTTCTGGGCGGGAGTTTTCAAAACTCCCTGCTCCACAGGAGCTCCCTTGAAGGAGTCTGGCTGCCAGCAGTGCGCTGCCGGCTGCCTTCCCTGCGCTGGCGGCTGCGGCGGGCTGCGCTGCAGTGCACCAGCGCAGCTTAGAGGGAACATTGATTTTACATCAACAGGAAAAAATACATCATTTCAATTTTGCCCTTGGCCATCTGCATTTAGAATGTTCATTTTAACATTGAAAGACTGATACCTGGTTTTTAATTTGATGATTAATCTTCACAAGTCCTATGAGCTGTAATTTTGGTTGGATAACATATTGTTTAAGATGAAACTATGTTTGTTTTACATTGATTTTCATCACCTTTGTACAAAATTTCACAGCACACATGGACAATTCTCATGGGACACTAGTGTGCTGCGGCACACTGGTTGAAAACCACTGCTTTATTTTATAAATTGTCAGGACAAATTCTTCTAAATGACCTATTTCTGCACCCAGTGAAGCAGGAGGCATCGTTCCAACTAGTCATAGCCCATGAAAGTAGGTTAGTCTACGTGTCCTGGTCATGGCAAGACCAAACACGCATGTCCCAGTTCCATCACTGTTCAAACATTTAATGCCACCTAAATGTAATGAGTAAGGGTGTGGCTTTCAGTAAATTTCCTTTGTTGCAGAGTTTCAATTTTAACCAAATCTGTTGTGTGTCCTTCTTTAATGAATACCAATATGTATCAACATATCTTAGCAAAGAATATGCTATTAGCTTCTGTTGCTAATGGCATATAATGTCACAAGATTTGGGGCTTGTCTTCACTGACAGTGGCAAATTCACTACTGTCAGATCAATTTCCCTAATTGGCTGATTTGGTCTGTGAAGACTTGCTCAGCTGATCAGGAAGCTGATCATAGAATCATAGAATCCAGTAAGACGATGCCAGCAAGGAGGATAGCACTGAGTTGGAGGGAACAGATATAAGATGTTCCAAATACATAGTACATATAGAGATTAAGTTGGTACAGTATATGCTAGTTTAGTATTTCTCATGAATACCAGGTTATCTTGGACTTTACCAATGGCTGTCTTACATATTAGCACTGAAGCTGAATGAAAGTATTAGTTATCCTGATAGGACTCTCTCAGAAAAAATAAGATCAATATATTGAACATGGTCTACACCGTGATGTGATTTTGGCAACAATTGGGAGATGGGTAAAGTATCTTAAAACACCTTGCTTATGTTCTTCTGATTACCTAATGCCTATTTACTGCAATAGTGTTTCCCTCTGATTCAGCCTACTGAAGACACCACAGTAAGCAGGCAATAAGCAACTGGAGGGAGATAAGCAAGGTATTTTAAGATACTTTGCCTATCTCCCTCCCATTGCCACCTAAATCGTGCTGTGGTGTAGACCAAGGCTCAGTTCTTTCTTACTTGATAATGCAGTGTTCAGGATTATGACATTATCAGTTAGAACAATCATACCTCAGTCTGCTAGATGGTGTGTCAAGTTAGTTATGGAATTCGAAGTCGAAAGTTAGAACCAACAGATTCTTTAAGTGTACACAAAATCTCTCTGAATACTTTTCTAGAACAGATATAACATGTGCTGAACCTGTCATGGGAGTAAATCTCCCTTAGGGTGCCTAGGTGAGTCAATTAGGACCAGACACCAGGATATAGTGGTCAAGCAGCTGTTTATTCTTGTACAAGAAGAGGAAGGTTGCAGAGCCCCCTAAGGAGTCAGTAAGCTTCCCAACCCCCTTAGATATCGTACAAGCTTTTATACAGTGTAACAAACATCTTACTTCATAGTGAACTGTTATATATGTGACTATTGATACAGGAAGATTCTTTACATGTTTATCCTTATATGGTTATACCTCTATACTTGTTTTTCATTCCTTTGTTCCTCATTTTCTAAACAGTTAATTGCAGTAAACTTCCACTCTGCACTGTGCTCTACTTCCTCTTTTTTACATGCCTGTCAGTGCTAACTCCATTTTGGATTTTAACTTTGGCATAGAAATTTCTAAGATACCCCTTGAGAAATAATATGATAGGAGAAATGCAAATTTCCACAACACTCCCTCCTTTGTTCCTATTATACCCAATAAGGAACACTACATAGCATTTTCAAAAGGAAGGAGCGCATCAATCTCAAATTCAGATAGTTGTTCACCCCAGTGTGTGTTAGGAAAGACTTGGTCATTTGTGGTGGATTTTAGAAGTGGGTAGGTGCAGGCATTTAGCACAGCAGTGCTGGCATTGGGAGCATAAAGAGCAACAGTATTAAAAGCAACAGAATATAATTATGAGTGCAGCTGTGAAAAAAAAGAAAGGAAATAAAAATAGTTTTAAGCCAAGAGAGATCTGGGAGTCAAGAGGTTAGAAAGTTCCAAATGGAATTCCACGAGATATCAATACCTCCTGGACCTATAGGGGAATTGGCAAATTCATGAAAGAAATGATTCACATTTCAAATTTTATTAATATCGGTTTCTATTTTTCCAGATTCATTTTCTGTAAAAACAACAAGTTTAATGCAGCATAACGCACACTCTTCCCTGACTGGCCAAGAGCTGGTTGAGAGCCATTCTATTTTGAATGGTCATTTTAGCAACTGAATCGACCTCTTCTTGGACCCGCTGCAGGGCATCATTAGTGGCGTTAGCAAAAAGTTCAAATTCAGCAGAGAAATTGCAAAGAGCATATTCTAGGTCGCCTACCCCCATCCAAGGAAAAATTATTCTAAAAGCTAGCATGGCCACTGAGGGCTGTTCAAGCAACGGATTTTAATCATGCACAGAAAGAGAAAAGCTGTGGTTATAACGATTCCAAGCCTGCTCCCATAACTGCTTGAGGAAGAGGGTGAATGCCCACTGGCCATAAGTAAGCAAGCGTGCAACAACCTTTCCAATGGAAAGATAAAGTTTTTCCAGCCCAATACCCACAAACCCACCAAATTCCTTTAGTTACTTGAGTGAGGGTAGTAGGCCATGCATCAGAGTGTGGTTGAGCCATTACATATAAAATATTATCCCAATATTATCCCAATTATTATCCCAATTTTCACTAGTAGGGGTATCTTTGTTACAATGTACACCAAAGATGGCAGATACTAAGCAGTTGCCAGGTTGCTAAGTCTAATTGCCATGATGAAGGGGCTAATGGGCCCATAAGAAATCCCTTTATAATTGTTATATATTCAGGGGAAATCGTGTGGAATTGATCCTTATAATCTCCCTCCCGTATAGGAACATTACTATTGGGCGTTGCTGGAATGGATAAAATATATTTACAATAATCATATTCCCCTAAATCAGTGGCAGAAGAGCCATCTTTCCCAGCAAAATTTCATTCAATACAAAGAGCAGCTAAGTGTTTATCAAAGAAAGGTTCCAAACTTTGGAGATTCTGATCTTCTATGGAACTATTACTAATTGTGGTATATTCCCACATTTCCAGTGTTAAAGGCATAGGGATAAAGGGAAGTCCTTGTTGGTTAAACGTAGCCACATAAGAAGAAATCCAACAATCAGAAATATTCCAAGGGCGTGCACTTCTAGTTACTAAACTATAAAAAGAATTACGCTGCCAATTTGAAGCCACCAGCAAAGCATAACCTTGCAAATACTATACTATAAGCCAAGCAACAATCATTTTTGTGGTAAGTTCTGCTTCTAGGTCGGCTGGTAAAACCCAGGTAGGTTATTTAATAGTCTTTTCCACACTTGTACTAGCAGCAGCGAGATTTGTATTGATCTCCTTGAGTTGGTGCTTTCTTTATATGTGAACAGTGGTACCACAAATCTTTTCCTTGTAACTTTACTGCACTATGGGTAGTGAGTAGTACTTGAAAAGGCCCATCCCACCGAGGTTCTAGACACATTTTGTGTGAAAATCTTTTTAAAAACACCCAGTCACCGGTTTGAACTGATGTACTGGACAGTCCAGCGGTAGCGGTTGAGCGTCCCGGCAGAGTGGAGTCAAGGTTGCCAGAGATTTCTGGAGTTGAATAACATATTCTGTTAATAATTCATCTCTGCCTAGCAACTATGTATGTGCTGGGGAACATACACCAGGTATTTAAAAAGGGCGACCAAACACAATCTCAAGGGGTGTAAGACCCATATTAGTAGCAGGCAAAGTGTGTAAGTGCAGTAGAGCCAAAGGTAATGCTAGGACCCAATTAAGTCCTGTATCCTCCTGCATGTTAGCAAGTTGTACTTTCAACCTGCCATTACAACACTCCACCAGTCCAGAAGAATGGCGGTGGTATGGCACATGTAGTTTTTGTGTTATTCCCAATGCTATAGATAAAGAAGAAAGTACTTGATTATTAAAATGGCTACCTTTATCAGATTCAATATGCTGAGGACATCCAAAACTTGGAACAATTTCTTGAACTAAAGCCTTTACTACTGCGGCTGAATCTGCTTTTCGTGTTGGAAAGGCTTCCACCCATTTACTAAACAAGCAAACTATTACAAGCATATGCTTGTATCCTTGACAAGGAGGCAAGTCTGCAAAATCTATTTGCAGGCTTTGGAAAGGGCCAAATATCCATTGAGTAGCTCCTTGTTGTGGTGCAGGGCCAATTTTCGGATTGTATTTGGCAGGTGACACAAGCTTTAGTTATTTGTGTTGCTCCATGACGAATGCCTCGCACACACCAGAATTTCAAAATCATTGTTGCTATCCCCCCTTTGCACGGATGTCCATTATTATGCACCATCCATGCAAGGTAAGGGAGAAAAGCACTGGGTGCCATGGGGCGATTATCAGGGGAACACCAAACCCTATCTCTCAATTTAGCTCCTAGACGTTTCCAGGAAATAATTTCAGCTTCAGGCATCAAAGCATAAAGTTCAGTAGGGGATTGTGGTAAAGCCCACTGCACCAGTTGCAACTGTTTACCAGGTAAAAAGGCTGGAGGGATTGGATGGTCAGTAAAAAAATATGTATCTGGATTCCAAACATCGGGGCTTGTTTGGATGCAAGATTTTGGTTTGGACTCATCTCCAGTTTAACAGAACCTTATGCATTTACAAAAAATTATCTCCAAACGTCTGAAAAAGCAGAAATAAAAAAAAATAAAGATCAGAGATAAATGAATATTATGCAGAACTTTATTGGAGTCAAAGGTTTCTCATTATCTTAATGGTAATAGTAAATCTTCTAGGACTCATGGTAGCCTAATCACAGAAGTTGACATTCCCATGTATACCCCAGAACTTGACAGTGCTGAAGTCAGTCATTATGTATTCTCAGTCATTGCTAGCTGAAACCAAACATCACATAGCTAGAAATAATCTTAGGCCTGGAGAGGCAAGGTTGCATAGCTGCATCCTTGCAGTTTTTCTAATTAGAATGGAAGTTTGGGAGAGATGGTTAGTGGGCCATGAAAACAGAAGGAGCATTTGAACAGCTGATGTTAGTTTTAGGTGCCTCAAACATGTACGTTTTATTGTTGTTATGACTTGAAAAGCTTTACTGATAGGGCTGCCCCTAGGGTAGGGCGAGAGGGGCAGCCATCCAGGGCCCCGCTCTTTGCAGTGCCCTCTGGGGCCGCACCGCTGCCCCCCCTTCCCCATGCCAGGGGCTGGACGAGCTGGCCAAAAGCGGCAGCCTGGTTCACAGAGCCAGCTCTACTGTAAGGCTAGAGGAGTGACTTGCTGCAAAAGCTGCTTAAGGCAGTAGATCAGCATGGCAACAAAGGTGGGTCATTAGGACTAACAATGAGGTGCTAATTGTTGTTCAAACAACCGCTTTGACTCCTCTCTGAGTCAGTATCTCTTTGGGCTTCTCTCATTCATATGAAATGGACTGAGGTCACTGGCAAGCAACCTTTGTGTTTTTTTTTATCAAAAGACCCAATGAAGAAAAGAAAAAACTGTGAACACCCCCTTATTCCACCATATCTGGGATCTGAGGATTGCAGTTATTTTTGCACATTAGGACTTGCCTCTTTTTTCAGTGGGTTGAGAATTCTCTTGCTTGCAACAAAAGTTATAACTTGTAGATTTTAATAAAAACTCCAGAGAGTTTGACTGATAATTAAAAAGAGAAGAGAAAAGCAACTGTTCTAGTAGGAGACTGTGTTACAAAGCATGGTAATTTTTCTACAGTTAGAAAGCCTAAGTGACAATAAAATCCAACTCAGGGATGGATCTGCTGGAAGCAGAAGTTATAACAAGGTCCTAATCTGAAGGGGGGAGCGGGTAGCCCCATGGTTCTGCTGCCTTATGCACACTGCCAGGGGTCACCAGACCAAGCAGAGAGAGTTAGCACCCCTTCAATCACAATATTGTGGACAATTGTGTGTTCATGGAAACTCATGCAGACTCAGGGAGCAGGTGAAGTGCAGAGGTGAAAGTGAAACCCAGAGTAGAGTTACCAGATGTCAGGGAAAAGCAGGATATGGCCTCCTTTTTACCTTCATGTCCTCTGTCCGGCAGACATTTTAAAAATACAGGATTTTGTCTGGCTTTTTACTTACAGGGGTTAAAGTATGCTGGAATGCCCCAGAACATCCTATTTTTAGAGGGAAGCATTCCAGGGCCCCCTAAAAACAGAAGAAAATTACATTAATACTACATTTTTTCCACGTGTCCTCCAATGTCCTCCTTTTTGTACTTCCCTCTCCTCCTTTCCATGCTTTGGTATCTGTTAATCATAACCCAGAGGGGCCACTTCAGTTCCTGGGATTTGGCAGTGGAGAGGGACTAGGACCTGGAGGAACTTGGACAGGCTCAGCAGCAGACAGGATCTTCTAGGACCTTTCTTTCCAGCCTGGCATTGGCTCTCTTCTCCTTCCTCTGTCTCAGCACTTTCATCTCATTTCTTCACCCAGTCACACCTCCAGCCCCCCCATATCCAAGGAGCTCCCACACACACACCCCAGGCTACTACATGCCATTTTAGAAACATAACATCCTTCCTGATTTGAGACAGGAGTATGGCATGTGGGATCACGCTCTGCATGTTCCATGTAGGTGATCTCAGCTTAGATGTGTAGGTTTCAGAGATGCAATAGAAGCTTCAAGAGAAAGGATGAAAGCCATGAGGGATTGCCACCCCCCCAAGTACCTCCCCCAGCCATGATCACTGTTCTATTTTCCGGTGGTGGCCACTTTTTTTCAGTGGAGGATTGCCACATGGCAGAGGAGTCCAGAGCTAGCTCCTGAGGAAAAAAGTTTGACAACCACTGGCTTAAGGGCAGCTGAAAAACCAGACCCTGCACTTCTGTTCTGCTGCTTTCGGCCGGCTCTTCCAGTCCCTGGCATGGGACGGCCAGCGCAGGGGCCTGCCTCTCCTCTGGGCCAGCCGGCTCCACCCCCCAGTGCATGGGGGGGAGGGGGCCCCACAGAGGGTGATTCACCCAGGGCCCCGCACCCACCTAGGGATGGCCCTGTTTACTGATAAGGGTAATGAATTGTTATTGGCTGTTGCTAGGGGAATTGTGGGCTTATTAAGGCTCTTATGAGTTATGAGCTTTGTCTCAAGAAAAATTATTAAAAATTTAGCTAAGAAGTGTGCTTTGGAGCAGTCCAAGGAAGATTTCTTTGGGTGGGAATCTGAGAACCAAAATTCCCCATCAGCTGGATAGAAGACAGGCTCCTGGAAGCCTGGCTGGTGATCAGCTGAAACCATTTCAATTTTTTTGAGTAATTATATATGTTTGGAATGCTCTAAACCTACTGCTACAGCATGTTTACATGGATGTGCACATGCCTGTGCCTGAGGTGTAATAAAAAGTAGCTTTAGCTGAAAACATTCTTGTCTATATCAATCATTTATCAGACATAGTAGCTGTAGCCTCATTAGTTTATTCCAGAAGCCTTCTGGAGAGGGAAAAAAAAGGGTTAAGTTACCACTGGTTTGTGTTCTGAAAACCCTCAGTAAAAGTAGATAAGTTGAGAATAAAAATAACAACATCCCAACCTAAAAGGATGACAACACAAGAGTTTAAAATTATGCTAGCAAATAAATACCAGGACCTTGAAGATTAAGATAACGGAACAGTAGAAGGCATATGGAAAGTAGAAAAGGAAATCGTCACTAAATTGTGAAGAAGAACTGGAATTCAGGATAAAACATCATAATCCATGGTTACCTGACCTTATCTAGCAAAAAAAAAAAAAAAAAACAGAAGAAAATTACAACATCAAATGAATGAAATTAAACAAGAACACTGACACAGTGGCTTCATGGAGGATCAACAAGAATTTATAAACACAATGGCAACAGATGCACAGACCACTGCAGCACAGAAAGACATGAAGATTTCATTAAGCAATTGTCATGAAGAAAAATAAATACCAACAGACCAGTTCAAGAGAACAAGGACAACTTAATAACTAATCCTCAGAACAATTAAATATATGGAGGCAGGATTTTAGTCAATTACTCAATAGCAATTCCCTGGCAAATCACCCAGATATAGAGGAAGAAAAAGATCTGGGTGTCAAATTACAACCATCACCCAAATTGAAAGAGAGAAGACAGTCAGTCAATCAGTTAAAAACCGGAAAGGACAAAATTCCAAAAGAGGTTCTTATGGCAGAGCTGCAGAACAGAACACAGTAGGCATATTGATCGGCCCCTTACAAAAGAGAAATGAGTGGACAAGGGGTTATATGGTGAAGCTGCCAGAGAAAGAAGACCTTTATCAGTGTAGGAACCGAAGGAGTGTTCATTCCGTCTATCCCAAGCAAGGATTTTTGAATCCACTACTTTCTTCATTACATGTAAAATAACAAGAACAAGCAGAACGCAGACAGAAGAAATCACATATAGATCAATTAGTAATCCCTAAGTATCATCATAGAACTATCAATCGAATGGCAATCACTGCTTTAAATGAACGTTAAGAGCCTGTAAGACAATGTATAGAACAGTTTTATGGAATGTGCTATGCCACTATGAAATCCCTCAGAAATTTGTGAATGTTAATTCCGAAGCGTGGTTCTCAAGGAGGATTATGCATACCTCTGGGGTGTATGTAGAGGTCCTCCCGGGAGTATATCAACTCATCCAGATTCCTGCTAGTTTTACAAAAGGCTACATAAAAAGCACTGGTGAAGTCAGTACAATATAACATTTCTTACAATGACTTGTTTATACTGCTCTATATACTATAAACTGAAAGGTAAGTAAAATTTTATATTCTTGTTGATTTAACAATGAGAAAGTAAGCAATTTTTCAGAAATAGTGTGCTGTGACACTTTCATATTTTTATATCTGATTCTGTAAGCAAGTAGTTATTAAATAAGGTTAAATTTGTGGGTACAAAAGACAAACTGTATTCCTGAAAAGGGTACAGTAGTCTGGAAAGGTTGAATGCCACTGATTCAGAGAATCTATGAAAATATCAAGTAATATATAACAGCAACTTCACTGAGCCATTTGCAGCTAGTAAATGGGACATCAGCCAAGGATGGCTTCATCAGCCATAATCTTTTTAATGAGAAAGCCTAAAGAATATCCAAAGCATGTATGGTGGACTTTCACACAGATATTAAAGGACTTTGATTTTGCAGCTGACATTAGCTTGTTACCCCACACTTATAGAGAGATGCAAGTCAAAACAAATGATTTCCAGGTCTGCAATTGACAGGGTTAAAAACTGACACCTAGAAAACTAAAATCATGAGAATCAACAGACAAGAAACACCAACAATACTTTCTAAGACAGGCACAGAAGAAATTCCCGCATCTTCAAAGTGTCTGATGAAGCAGGATTTTCTCCCATGAAAGTTCATGCAATAAATAAATTTGTTAGTCTTTAAAATTGCCACGGAACTCCTTGTTTGTTTAAAAGAAATTCAATATTTCATGTTCTTACAATGCTGCCAACATACAACAGGGGTAACAGCTGAAGATATTAAAGCCAGAAATGCAGCGTGTGACTCTAAAACTGGTCTGAAGAAACAGAAATCTGCCCTCTAAACAAAACTTTGAGTATTTAACACTGTAGTGAAGTTGGTCGTATTTATATGGTCCTGAAACTTAAAGACTTAGTAAGATCATAAAGTCCAAGTTTTCATAAACAGCTGTCTTAAACAAATCCTCAATATTATATGGCCAGGATAAAAAAGGGAAAGAAAAAAGAAAAATAAAGAATTTCAGAGAATAATGAAACAGGAAAGAGGAGGACAGGAAATTATAGAACAAAAATGGAGATGTCCCAAGAGTTGACAACCTTTCAGAAGGGCTGTGCCCAAATGTCCTCCTCACCCCTCTCCCAGGAGCCAGCAACAGTCTCAAAGGCAGGGAGGGGGCCATTCTGATGGTGCGTCAGCAGCAGGCATGGGTCTGCTGTCCTTTCTTGGGGGGGGGCAGCAGTGGCAACCCTCTTTCTAGCAGTGGGGTGGTCTCAAGTCAAATCCCCTCCCTCCTTTCTGGCAACATGGGTGGCAGTCAGAGCCGTCCTTAGGGTAAGTCAGAAGGAGCAGTCGCCCTGGGCCCCACGTTTTGGGGGGCCTCGCATTAGAGCCGGCTGAAGGACGGATAGGGCCCAGTGAGGCAGGACTGGGGCCGTGCTGCATCTGGAGGGAGGAGAGGACTAAAAGCAGCCTGGCTGCGAGGGGGTCGGGCATGCTTCCTGTCAGGTAGCCAGCAGGTGTGTGTGGGGCAGCCCAGCTCTGACCTGCTGGCCAGAAGGCGGTTTCCAGGCAACAGAGAGCTCTTCTTTGAAATTTAAATCTCCTTCCCGCCCAACATCCTCAGGGGCAGAAGGAGTCTGTGAAGTGGTAGCCACTGGCCATTGCAGCCAGGTAAAGGATTTGAGGGCTTGGGGCCCCTCGTGTGGTTGAGCCGAAACTAGGTCCCGTCCCCCCCCCCAGCTCCAACTCCCAGGCTCTGGCAGCAGGCTGGAGTCCAGCTGGCCCAGTCAAGTCTGGCAGGTAAGCAGGGCAAGCTGGAGGGAGGGGGACCATCCCCAGCCGGTGTGGTAAGGGGGGGGGCAAGGGGATCCCCCCCCAGCCCAGGGGCCAGAGCTGAGCTGAACCGTGAGCTCAGTGCAAGCAGGCTCTGGGCAGGAGAGGGAGGGGAGAAGGTTCCCTCCCCCACCAACGCTGCCCAGCCAGGCCAAGGGAGGGCTGGGACTCATGGGAGCGATGCGGCTCCAGGGAGGAGGGGGAGGGCTGGGACCCCCATCCCCCACCAGAGCAGAGCAGAGTGGGGAGGGCCAGGGCTTGGGAGCAAGGTGGCTCCGGAAAGGAGGAGGCAGGGCTGAGGAGGCAAGTGGAGCTGGGACAGCCAGGGGCTCAGAGCAGCCTGCAGTGTGTTTTGTAGGGGGACGGCTGAGGAGCCCCCTGTCTAGAGCCCAGCCCGTTGCTTGGGGCAGACTGCAGTGCCACTCCAAGAAGGAGAGAGCAGGGCAGGTCCACCCAGGGAGCCCCCCCCAGACCAGGTGGCAAGCTGAGCCTGGATGAAACAGGTGTGGGGGGGGAGGCAAAAGAAGCATGGAGTCTTGTGGCACTTATGAAATAAATGAGTTTGTTAGTCTTTGAGCTTTCCTAGGAGAATCCCAGTTTGTCAGAGGCTTTGAAGGTGGGGCAATTTACAGAATGAGATGAAAATAAATGCAAGGGAATGTAAGACATGGGATCTGGTCACACAATAACAGCAAATCAGAGGAATTGTTAAGATTCAAACACCGGGAAACAGCAAACAGAAAAAGCTGACTTAGAATTCATATGCACATTACTTTGTGTTTAAAGAAGAATTAAATCATGACTTGACTTTGATTTGTGCTGTTTCCCATGGTTTGACTCACAACAGCTACCCTGATTTGCTTTTACTGTATGGCCTTGTGGGATGTGCAGGTGATTTTGTCCACTTGGTCCGTTTACAACACTGCTAGTTCATGGTGCCAGTCAACCTTGTACGGCTTTCATTAGTTCTTAGTTTGATCTACTCATCTTTGTTGATATAGGCCCAATTGATTGTTTCTTATTAGGAACATTTCTGTTAATTAGTTACATTGTGCTAATTGAGTATTTCCTATTGGAAACACATTTCTAATGGCAGAGTCTTAACTGATTGATTCTTAGTGGTTACCATTTTTAATGTAAAGTCTCAAAGGATTCTAATTGGTTAATCCCTAATGGTAACATTTGGTTACATTATTTCTGTCACTCCCCCTGTAATCCCTAATTGTAACAGGCTTTGGTTGGTGTTAAGAATTGTCTTTCCTAGTTCTGTTATGTAGTTGCTGGGGAATGCTGGATTTGAGTTGCTGGCCTTTGGGGTTCATTTGGGTGGGGAGAAGCCTGCCTTTCACTGCTGAGCCACTCAGTCCCAGGTTGTAGTGCTGTGTAAGTTTGTACCCATCTACCCTTAGGCAATCACTATGCTAACCGCTTTTCCCCAGTTTTATTAGCATTCAAATACCAATGTAACTTTTGTAATAGGATAACTCTCCCTCAGCCATTCTCCATGTTGAAAATGTAAAACTCCATCTTTAACCAATGTACCCCACCTTGTGTAAGACTTTCTGGACTTGTAACTCAATAGGCAATGATGCGTGGGTGGTGGTTGAATATATGTAGCATTCCAGTAGTTCCCACCCTTTTCTCTGCCTTGGCACACCTTGATTCCTTTAATTACTTTGACACACACTGCCATATAATCTCCAACTGAACTCATGCATATTCATGAGCTGATCCAGAACCCCAAATAGCTCTTCAAAAAATTCCATGGCACACCTGCTCAGGCCTGACAGCACACCTGCATGCCGTGGCACACTGGTTGGAAAACACTGCAGCATTCTCCCCAGAACTTGAAATTAGGGGGAGATGTAGGGGGGTTGTTGAGGTGCTCACTAAATTGGTATAACACCATTACTAGCTGACACGTGGGGGGGAATGGGGGTGTGCGTTAGGGAAATCCTTGGATGTATGTGCATAGGTATAAGTAAACTATCAATTTTGTTTTCCTTTGTAATAAATGCAGCATGCTGCCTTTTCCCCTTTAAAAGATCTCAGGTACTCTTTTTGTATAACACACTAATCCCATGTTTGACACTCCCGTGCATTTATGTTCATGCCATTCTGTAAGTTCTCCCATCTTCAAAGTGTCTGATGAAGTGGGATTTTCTCCCACAAAAGCTTGAAGACTAACAAATTTATTTATTGCAAAAGTGCCACAAGACTCCATGCTTCTTTTTCAGATCTAGACTAACACCACTGCCCCTTTGAATCTGTACTGTTAGTAGTTGATTTCCAAGGTCATTGCAGGTGAAGAGCTTTCACAACATTTTAATAAATGTATGGTATTTGGCAGTCAGATTTCTTGCATGGGTGGCAAAGCAACTTGTTGATTTTGGTTAGGTGCACAGCAGAAAGGCTGCTGATGCCAGATGATTCTTATTTGTTTAAAATTCTGTTTTTGGAAGGCACTTAGTATCAAATGGGGAGGGAGTTAGTTGATTCTGTAGGGAAAAGGGGCATGCATCAAGGGCAGAAACAGCATGGGAAATTGTAGATGCTGTGCTGTCTTCCCCCCAGCTGCACTTCTCCCCTTATTCTCCTGACACCCCACTCTTTTGCTGCCATTCAGAAGGGAAAGGCAAGCATGACAGCAAAGTTCATGGGTCAGGTGGAATCTATTTAAAAATCTTGGGAACCACAGCAGTAAATGTGTCTGGTGTGGGTTGGCAGGGTGGCATCTCACAGCTGGGTATGGAGCCATGTGCCTACTGCACACCCAGCTACCATCAACTTCCCTAGTGCATAGGGAACCTATGTAAGTTGGCTGGAAGTCCTAGGGACAGTATGATCCATCACCCTCCCTCCTAATCCTATCTGCGGAGCTTCTTGGCTCCTGATATTCAGCAACAGGAACCTGGAGGAGTTAGGGAATGATATGCTTTGTCAAAACTCCCCTGGGCCAGCTGGCCCCACCTCCCAGTGCTGGGGGTGTGAGGGCCCCGCACAGGTTGCTTTGCCCAGGGCCCCGCACCCTCCTAGGGACGGCCCTGGTAGTAGTATCAACGGCAGGGACAGAGTGCCACATGCTGCTCAAAATTAGCTCATGCTACTTTTGGCACATGCTAAGACCTACTTGGAGGACAGGCCCGAACAACATGAGACAGGCACTGATATAGAACCCCTGAGGCAAGAAGCGATGAAACAGAGTTGAAAGTTGTCAAAATGATGAAAGAAGCTAAGACTGCAGTAGACCCTCAAGGAGGGCAGTCATTGGTGAAGGCCCTGTGTTCCACATGGAATAGAGAGAGAAAGCTTCAGAAACTCAAACCATTTTTGAAGGAGCATTCAAGTTTGGTAATCACAGTAGAACTGCAAAACATTCTCAGCTCAAGTTTATTATATTGTTGTGATAGAATGCAAAACCCCTGGGGTACAGCCAAGGCCAGCTCAAGGGGTTGTGGCACCCTGAGCCAAATTTAGATTTGTGCCCCCCCCCCAATCTCATTCATATAAGCTTAAAATGATTTTCCAAATTCTATTTGCAACCTAAAATTCAAATAGCAAGATCAATTCATTCCTTTAATCTAAATACAAAAATAAAAAGTAACACTGATGAATTTAGATTTAATTAACAAGTAACATGTATCATGTACACACTTAGTAAAATTTCAGCTTCAAAGGGTAACTTTCTGGGCTTTAACAACAGCAAATTGTTGTATCATTTCATCTTGATCTAAGTCCTTGGAGTGGATGAATGGGGAGGCTAGAATGGGTGTTTTGGGGGCACAGGGTGGTTGGGGAAAGCTGTGATGGGTGTCTGGGGGATTGGGGTGTGTGGAGAGGCTGGGGTTCATGTTTCTGTAGTAATTGGGTAAAAGGGGGAGGTTGGGGTGGGAGAGGCTGGAGTTGGAATTTTTAATGGTATTGCAGTGGGGGCATTGGGAAGGCTCAGGTGGATGGAGCTAAGCATGGGAGGTTGGTATGGCTGTACATGCAGATAATGGGCTTGCAGGGGAAGGTTGGGATGGATATCTCTGGGCAGATGGGAGTGGGTGGCAGACGCTAGTGTGGGTGTCTCTGGGAATGGAAATTGGTAGGGGGCTGCAGGGGGCTAATCACAGGATACCTTGCTTTTTTTTGCTGAATTAGACTAACAGGGCTGCCCCTTTGATGCTCGGAAGAGTTTGTTTTCACTCCTCACCCCTCCCTTTCTGACAAAGTTGATTTTTGTCTCCTCTGACCTACCTCAATCAGCATATCTTTGTAAAAACAAACAAGCAGTTCTGTGTAGGGTTACCAGATAACAAAGCATGGAAAGGAGGAAAAGGAAGTGTGAAAAGGAGGACATTGGAGGACATGGAGAAAATGTAGTATTAATATAAGTGTTATTACTGTATTATGCTGTGGAAATGGGTAATGATTAATGAATGCATGGCAGCATGAAAAAAATGGAGAACAAGTTGAACAACAGATATATTCTTAGGCACATTAACTGTAAAAAAATATATGTATAATACAAAACTGTAACACAATAAAATGAGTATTGTTGTGAATATACAATTTGTGTCAGCAACATCATGATAGCATTTAATTGACCAAATTATACCATTCAAAATGGTAAAGCCTATTCTTGATATTTTTGAGCTGAACCTGTTTTTGTCAATAGGCTATCATTGTCAACAATATGAGTTAAATTCCTCATATGACATGTCATTCAGATTATACTGAATTAATATAATGCCCTTCACAGATTTAACTGATAATCAATTCCTCTCCTTTGTCCACTGAGCACTGATAAGAGAGAAAACCCATTCGACATTGGCATTATGTCCAGGAATGCTGGAAAAAAAAATCAGCAATTTTCAACAATTCTGTGAAGCATCACACATTTTCACAGTTTCACCCTAGCCCCCCCAATGCCTGCCCCCACCACCCCAGCTACTGCCAGGCCTCCTTACTAGTGGGGAACACTGGGAACAAACAGTGGTGGATTAATCAATATCTTGCTTGAGAAAGAGCTGGGTGGAGAAGAATCAATAAGAAGTGTTAATTATCTCAAAAGGGCTGCAGTCTACTGCAAAATGACTCAGAGTTTGTCTGTATACAAAGATTGTACAGCTTTATACTGGTGTAAAGCAAGACAGCTCCCACCATGGCTTGTATAGGAGTGTGACGGTGTGCACATCTGTGCACCCTGGGTTATGATCTACATGATTTTCCTGTTCACTTGTACACTGGAATTGTATGATTTGCTGCCAGTTGTACCATGCAATGTTTCTGTATGGATGCTAATAACCTATTCTGCATGATTTCAATGATATGTTTCCTACAACTTCATATGTGTGAACAAACATGTAACATGTTTTCTTTGACTCAGGGATGAGGGAACAGACAGAGGTCTCTCCCAGTAGTAGTGAGCAAACAACTAGCCTGAAAGAGACACAGGTATGCTAATGGAGGTGTCTGTGAAGAGACAAAGAGATCACCTCAACCCTGAAAGGGAGGGCCTTCCTACACGTGTATAGTCCAGGAGCTGGGGAATGGATTCACAAGGGGCCAACAGGCATGCAGGACTCTTCCCAGATTCTTGTTACCCCTCACCCAGGGATTCCAACACCACAAGAGTCCAGGAGGATGTTGGTGAGGGCAAAGGTTTAAATCAACCTTGGAAACAGACTGCCAGGACAAAGGGTGTGGTATGCTAACCTAATATTTCTACTTAAACTAACCTCATAGTCCAAACAAGTTTATGCTCAAGGTCTTTTGACTGTTAGATGTTTGCACAGCCAGTCTCTGCCTGAGGCCAGGCAGGGCCCATATCTTGCTTGGACTTGTTTCAAGATGGAAAGTCTAAGCTCAAAAGCCCCCTGAAAATTCCAGGTCGCAGTCTTTGTTTCCTAACCCCTCACCCCCTCCCTTTCAGGCTGAGGTGATCCCTTTGTCTCTTCACAGACATCTCCATTAGCATACCTTGTCTCTTTCAGGCTAGTTGTTTGCTCACTACTACTGGGAGAGACCTCTGTCTGTTCCCTCATCCCTGAGTCAAAGAAAGCATGTTACATGTTTGTTCACACGTATGAAGTTGTAGGAAACATATCATCATTGAAAATCATGCAGAATAGGTTATTAGCATCCACACAGAAACATTGCATGATACAATTGGTAGCAAATCATACAATTCCAGTATACAAGTGAACAGGAAAATCATATAGATCATAACCCAGGGTGCACAGATGTGCACACCATCCCAAGGAGTATAAAAGAGGAGTTTAACCCTCAAGAGGTATTTCCATTATACTGATATAACTACAGCAGGAAGGCTAAAAGCACTGACAATTTTATTGGTATAGCAAAAACATCAAGAGTTCTGTGGCACCTTATAGACTAACAGATTTCTTCAGGCAAGCTTTTGTGAATAGTAGAATATCAAATGAGGAATACTGCTGAAGAGAAGGAGGAAAGAGATCTATTGTATTGTCACAGCACACAAAACTGCTCACACCACAACAAAAGTGAGAAGGTAACAAACAGATTGTTTTAAAATGCCCTGGTGACAGATCATCTTTTGATATTGGGAAGACAGTAAAATTGAAAGATGCTCAAAGAACAGCAACAAAAATATTAGACCTCTGTATAATAAAAAATCATAAAATAACAACAACAGTATCAGGTCATGTTACAGTATGCCATGTCTTCCACTCCCCTGCTTTTATTTTCATCCTAGTCTGTAAGTCCCCCCATCTTGTCAACCCCTCTGACAACGTGGGATTTCTCTCCCGCAAAACTTCATGTGATAAATAAATGTGTTAGTCTTTAAAAATGCCACAGGAGTCCTTGTTTGTTTTCATTGAACTAGACTAACCTGGCTATTAAATAGTTGTGTGTGTCAGGTTTGGTGGCTTTTTTTTACACTTACAAATAAATGTGTTCTATTGCCTTGTCCCCTGAAGAGATCCTGCTGCTAGTACTGTGTGGGGGTGGTATAGCCACCCGCAGCCCCCCCCCCATTGTGATGCCACCAGGGCTGAGCGGGAAAGAAGAGGGGAGAGTCCCCAGCCACACTGTCTGGGCTATGTTGGGGGAGCCCTCCTCAGCCCCCTTTTGCAAAGAGCATTGAGATGAAGAATGCTATAAGGGCTAAATCTAACAGGAGTGAGGGATAATTTCAGTGTCTATTTAGCAGTTTTCAGTGGTAGATCTCAAAGCACTTTTCAAAGGGAGGTAAGCCTCATCACCGTTTTTATTTTGCAGGTGAGGAAACTCAGATCCAGGAAGAAAAAGCAACTTTCCCAAACAGCTCAGGGCACAGCGAGAACGAGACCATTGGTCTCCCAAGTGCCAAGCCACGTGCTCTAGGAAAGTTGTCCTTCTATGTATAGTTTAACTTTTTTTTTTTTTGAACTAGAGGCATGTCATTGGTTTTAAACCAGATCATACCACTGTAAGCAGGCCCTGGTATTCTTTCCCCCCACCCCCACCCCAACAGCCACCAAGGGGAACTAGATGAGCTTTCCTGGGTGAAAATCTCACTTTGTCAGATGCTTTGAAGATGGGGGAAACAAATTCCTAAAAAGCCTCTCCCCCTTGCTTTCCCTGTTCTCCTTCTTTCCCCACTGACCTGGCCCTGAAACAGCAATCCAAAGAACCCCACTGAACTCACTGTCCTGGGTACCACTTCAAGAAACAGGCAGCTCTCACCTTGGCTCCTCCTGGTCCCCCAGGAAACACAGCTGCTTCAGCTCAGTGCAGGGGAAGATGAAAGAGAGGAGGGAGCCCCAGTCAGGCTGTTTGAGTGTGAGGGGGGTGGGGAGTATTTGAACTTTCTGCAGTTCCCAAACTATGTCACCTGGGACTTGAGCTTCCTGCAGTCCCCAATGGCTAGTGTCCACCCCACTCCCCCCAACCCTGCTTACCTATTGTTATTCATTCCTGGTCATTGTGAAACTATGCATTTCATTAACAGGGATTTCAAGTGCACTTTGCCTACATGACTTAAGCTGCAGGTTGACTAACAGTGCCTGAGTTGCTAGGAAAGATTTAAAGAGGTGGGAGCCAGCCTGATCTTCAGGGGGGCTAGGTGTCCCTAAGAACTGTCACCCGAAGCCGTGTCTGTCTCTTGCCTCATAGTAGAGCCAGCCCTGGGTACAGCCTAAGAGCTGTAGAAGCACTGGGCAACCTTATCAACTATTTATAGCTTCCGGTGATCCCTCTGCTTCACTAGATGGTGACCCACAGAAAGCCTCTCCAGGTCCTGTTGTCACCCAACCCAACAGCAGGTGGCACCAGACACCCAGCTTATTTCAAGGAATGCTTTCCAGCCACTCATGAAACAAACAATAGAGAAACTCCACCTGGCTCCTTAGCCCGGGACCAGATGACCACACTATTTACCCTGGTCAAAAAAACTGGCCAGTGGAGATTATTATTCAGTCCATCCAACCCTTAGTGAAAGAAACAGGCACCAGCTTTTGTTACTGACCAAAAAAAGCAAGGCGTCTTGTGGCACTTAAAGACTAACAGATTTATTTATCACATGAGCTTTTGTGGGAAGTGGGATTTTCTCCCACAAAAGCTCATGTGATAAATAAATCTGTTAGTCTTTAAGTACCACAAGACTCCTTGCTTTTTTTGCTTTACTAGACTAATACGGCTACCCCTTTGGAACTTGTTACTGAGCAGTTGATCTAAACATTTCATTGAAACACAGACTCAATATAACATATTAAACAAGTTTATTACCTACAGACAGAAATTTTAAGTGATTGAAAGTGGTAATGTAGACAGACATTCTTATTTTAACCTTTGCATCCCAGTTCTTTGTATTATGGTTCCATGGTTTGAACCTCAGTTGCCTCTCTTGTCATAAAATCTACCTAGTGACAATCTCTGAGCATGATTTTTGGTGCAAAGGGCATCAGATTAGCGGGGCATGTGAACCCTTGGTAGTGCCATATGCACCAAACAGTGGTGCTGGTGGCACCATCCAAAATGACAGATGTAAAGAAAAGAGCAGGAAAAGTAGCAATCTGCCTGGCAACTGGCATCAATAAAAAGAAAACCCACCCTCAGCTAGCACTGGCTGTTTCTGCACAGCCACAGACACCCCTTCCTTTTACCACAGGAACATGCACGCAAAGGCTGTTCATTACCTAAATGGCAGTCCAATGTTTACCTAAAACTCCTGGTCTATGGAGAAGAGAAAATAAGACTTGCTTTTTCTGATCATAGGTCCTCTACCAGAGAGATCATTCCTGTCCTGTACCGTACACCTGGCAAGGGTTAAAGTAGGCTGGAACACACTGGAGTGGCATTCCAGGGCCCACTATTTTTAGGGGCCCAGTGTTTTGGGGCCCCTAAAATTAGAAAATGAAGCCAGAATGCAGCATGCCACAGCCCACTGTTTTTAGGGGCCCAGTGTTCCAGGACCCCTAAAAATAGAAAGCTGAGCCTGAACACTGTGTTCCAGCAGGGCAGGGAGAGCAGCAAGGCATGTCAGCTGGCCTGGCTCCCCTGAGCATGCGCAGGCTGCGCTAAAGGCAGAAGCCTCAAAGTGCAGCCTGGAGCAGGGCAAGAGGGAATTAAAGGTGGTTCTCCCTTGCCCCAGCACACCACCCTGTCCCCATCACAGGGCACCTGAGCCGCATTCCCAGCCCACCAGGCTCCCTCCCACTTGGTGGCCAGGGCCCTGGCCTTCCCCTGCCCCCCCCCCCCCCACCTCCCTTGGCACTGGAGTGGGACGCTCCACCAGGCAGCAGACTCTGACCATGGGCTTGTCCCTGCTGGCCTTCAGGCTCCCCATTCTGCTGCTGTCCAGGGCCTCCTACTGGCCTATCTCCCTGCCTCTTATTGTGCTGGGGTGGCCCTGACCCTGCGACCCTGGTGTGCACAGAGCCCTGTGCCTGCCAGGGCCCCATGAAGTCAGCAGGGACTTGGGTATGGAGAGGGTATTGGGGGCAGAGGTTAAAATAAGAGGGAACACTCCTGAATGCAGTTCCAGGGCTCTCAAATTTGAGGGGCCAGCATTCTAGGGCCCCTAAAATACCCTATTCTGTCTGTTGGCAAGTCCTATGTTCCACTGTTGTTGATTGCAATACTTACTGTGTTATGCAGTATTTGCTAGTTTGTAACCATAATTGATATAGACATAAACACCATATAAAATAATAAATATTTTTATGGTGCAATAACAGATGTGCACGTACTAAGAAGTCGCTGCAAATGCTTACCTGGGCTGGGTCCCGCACATGCATGAAGGGGGTCAGGACAATATGGGAAGGGGGCCCACCAATTAGAATGGTTCCAGGGCCTGCCAAATTATACTTTAACCCATGCCTGATTGTATCTGGACCATCATCACCTGGGAAAGAAGAGGTGTGATGTTTCAAGTCTATCTACTTATCTTTTATGTGGGGTGGGTCACTCTATTTGACTTCAAAGAGGTTTTTCTTTGGGCTTAGTTACAAAGTGTACCCCTTTATATTCTTTAATATATGCTTTGTTGTTTAGCACCCTTATCATTTGTACTACTATCTTTTGTATTAAGTCAAGGATAGATGAGGTGAGTTAAAGAGCCTGTGAACCTGACCTTGCTCCTCAGTCAACAGCAAGCGTAAAGAGATTTTGAAAAGTTACCAAATGAACTAAACATAAGGTTGTTGTCTTAAGTTCTATCCACTAACAAGTTCTTGAACTAGCAATGTTTCACCCATGATAATTTGTACAAGCAATTTATTAAACTCAGGCTAGGCAGTCTTTCCTGCCTGGAACTTCCCTTTCCCTTTACAGAGTCCTTTTGTCCTCCAGATGACCCTTCAGGTGTTCACTTGACTGGAAGTTGCGACAAGTGATTACATCACACTCTTCCTTTTAGAGGCTGTTTCAGCTTACTAGAACAGTTCATAAACATGACATGGTAGCTGCTTCCCATCGTTCAAGCAACTCCACCAATGTTCCCCCTAAGGCCGGACTGCAGCTGGGCAACGTGTTGCTCGCTGCTCACCTGCCCCCCCATGAGCGGGCCCGATCCTGCCACCCAGGGGCCCGATCCTGCCCACCACTCTCCCCACTATGGGGGAGCGGGGGCTGCCTGCCCAGCCTTCTAGCAGTGGGGCAGAGCAGCCAGCCCACCCTACCCCCAGCCAGCCATGCCTCATCAGGGGTGGAGGGGGCTGGGGCTGAGCTCAAGCCTGCAGGGTTGGGGCCCTGGAGTGGCCCTCCCAAAGAGTTTGGGCCACTTTGTCCTCAGTCCCTCCAGGCCATGGATCAGGCCCCCACCTCACAACATGTTCTAGTAGCATTTACAATAAAATTTTATAACTTTGCATACTATGATAGCACATATAATCCAACAGGATATTAATGTTTACAATATCCAGACTGAAAATATTTCCAAATAAGGCATGCATTGTATGGAACATATCATAATTGCATTGGCAAATACAGGATTTGGGGTGGGTGGGATGGGATTTTTTTCAGACACGATGTCACAATTGTACAAACCCAAGATGTGTCAAACCACTAAAACACAGGCATATGACTTCCACGAAGTATTTAACAGCCTTTACATCTTCAGTAGAACTTTTGAATACCTCAGGACTAGAGGTTGTTTGTGTAACTGAATGTTATGGTTGTCTTTCAAAAAGGTTTTAACTGAACATGAACATAAGCTTTGAAACTTTACTATGAAGAAAGATGCTGCTTTTAACCATCTTTATATAAATAAGCCTTTAAAATTTACTTACCTTGTCAAATCCTTACTTTGTCAAAAAAAAAAAAAACCACCCCCCCCCCCCAAAACACCTTTTCCTTTATTTTTAATAGTTTATTTTTAATATAATACTGTATATGGAAGGGGGGGGAGGTGTTTTGTGTGTCTGTCATTGCCCAATTGCGTGCTTCTGATTCCAAATGAGACGTGTGGCTGACTAGTTAGTTCTTAAGTCTGAAGTTCTATTGCATCAGGTTATTTCACATCAAGGAGTAGAAGATGACCCAAGGTTCCAGACACTCAATTAACAGCATACATTTTCTCCCAAGTTAAATGAAATCCTCATGGCAGATTGTATCTGAAAAGTCCTGCAACTGTTCACTTGAACTAGATTAAAGAGTCATTCAAAAACCAGACCACACAGAGTAAGATGTAGCTTGATGATGAACAGAGCTGTAACCACAGCGGGGCCAACAGGGCAAAGCCCCGGGCAGCCCAATGGAGCCATTCTTGGGGAGGCTTTTGCAGCACTGGCTCTAAGCGCCGCTAATGGGAAGGGGTACGTTCTGATCGGAATGCACCCCGCATGGCAAAACACCGTGTTACGGTTCCGATGATGAATCAAGCATATGGCTATATCAAAAGAAGAGAGTAGGCCTGTCGGTCTTTCACCTGGCTTCCACAATGAGTTTTAAAGGTTTTAGGTATTGGACCAGGCTACACCAACCAGACTACTCCTAGCCAGACTACAATGGAGAAGATTCTAACTGAATTATGTATGACCAGGGCCAGCCCAAGGGTTTTTTTGTGCTCTAGGCCATCTATGACTTTGGCACCCCGTCACAGGGCAATACTCTCATTTATAGGAGATAACATATTAATATATTTTTTAAATAGAGAAAAAAAATTCACTTCCATTACCCCTTAAGCCTGGTGCCCTAGGTGACTGCCTAGTTCACCTCTATGGTCAAGCTGGCCCTGTGTATGACAGCAACACAAACTGTGAGGCTCATTACGCTTCTCCAGTCTGACAAAACTTTCTTGCAAGAAAATACAGTTATGACTATATGACACTGAGAAGTTGGGAATGACTTCCCACCTATTAGCTCTGTTCACATAAAGAGGCATTCATTCAACTGAATCCCAATTTTCTGCTTTTATTAAGACATAAGATAATATTAAAGCATAGCTTATCAATACCCCCTTTGAAGAAGACATTTCCTGTAATAGAGGATTGCAGAATCAAATATGAATACATTAAAAATAAAACCCTATTAAAGCAAATCCCTACATTATGCATACAATTCTCTCTTTGACTAGGATGACAGACAATGAACCTCATGACAGGAGTCAGTCAGACTGCTTAATAAATTACCAGAATGTGCTCAGATACTACAGTAATTAAGGTGATACAAGAACCTGTGTAGAATAGAAAGTTTATACAAATATTTATAGCTTTCTCCAGTGAATGTTAAGCTGCTTCACAACTACTTTCCACTAACTATAAAGCTTTTGAGCTAGACAAGAGTCAGATTCTGCCACCTTGACTCAAGCTGGACAGTATGATCCTACATAAGCAGGTTCATTGATTTCATGGCTTTCTTAGGATTTTAGTCAGCCTTCTTTTGCACTGAAGTGCTACTCAGTCAGAATGCAGAACTGAATGGCTCTGTCATTACTCATTTCCCTTGCAGCATGGTAGTTACACAAATATTTGGGTGACTCTCCCACCCTGAATACCTTTAATGGCTGAAATTTCACCAAAGGAGATGCAGTAACTAGCTCCATTGCCTAGCAATTCTTAAAGTTGCATTCTTTAGGGTTTCAAGGTGAAGGCAGTGAAATCAACAAAAGTATAGAATAAAATAATTAAGATAATTAACAATGTTTCCCAGTTCATTTTTAGGATGTTATTGTTAATCTCATTGACTAAAAAAAAAAAAAAATCCATGCCCTCTTTACAGCATCAATTGTTCATTCTTCCAGACTAATGGTTCTCCAGTTATTTCACTTCATAGAACACCTTGCAAGAGAAAAATTCTTTCAGAGTCTGATTTCCCTGTCCAACCCCTTAAATCACAGAGAGACATCAATTTCTGTAATCTGGACATGGCAGCATCTCCTAACACTTGCAAAGAAATCTTTCTCCCTGCAAATCATATATGAACGCATGAAAAATAAAACCCTATTAAAGAATGCCCTTCTGAACACAAAGACACAGAAGGGAGATTCTAGCGCAAGAGTATGTTTCTCTACCATTGCAGACACATAGAGTAACAGATGGTGTTCCTACTAGATGCTTGTTTATGCCAGATAGTCTAGTTACAGTTTGTTCTAAATTGCTTAGAGTTCAAAGCTGGTTAATGGCTCCAGAGAAGACAATGAATCAAGTATACAACTGCATCTAAAGAAACGGAATAGGTTCTCATGCTGCTGTCTTTTCCATGGCTATTTCTGTCACAAGGTATCATGGAATGAAGGACTGGTGAGAAAGTCCTTACTTTATAGAGTTCCAAAGTATTTTTTTCCTATATGACTATGAAAAGGACACTTGAGAGACAAAGATCAGGGACAAAATTGTCACATGCCACTAACTTTGGGTCATATCTGTTTTTCTGGACTCCAAACCTGAGACAGCAAGGGCTGAACTGAGAAGCTAGAACTCTAGAGCCTAAAGTTAGGAACTTCAGCATTGAGATACCCAAAATTGGGGAATCTTATAATTTTGTTCAATTATAAAAAGTCTCATGCAATTACCTCACCTGAACATTTTAAATAGTGGCACACACTTACATTTTACACTATGAGTAACAAGTTTTACTAAAACTGACCTGCTTCACTCAGATAACACGGGGGGGAAAAAAATCAAGATGAAGGCTGAAAACTCCTTAACAGTTTTCTGTTTATGCAACTGCTCTGCCTTAAGAGCTACCATTGGTGTCAATGGGAGCACAGCTGCAGATCAGGCCATCAAGAAGTAGATCCTCTCTTTATAGTTGGCTAGTTAACAGAAAAAAAAAAAACCCTAGAAACCTCCAAAACCCAACAACTGATTAATAAAACACCCTTTGAGTAGACTGAAAATTGATATATCAAAAATCTCATAACAGTATACAACTATTTCCAATATAGCATGCATGTGCAAGGGACTGAATTAGTATTGATACTGTTCTTAAAAGGATGCTCAATGCATTTTCTTTATGAACATGATCCATTACCCAGGGTTATTTCATCTCTTGGTAGCTTCACACTATGTCAGACATACAATTAAACATAAGTATTAATTTTAAAATCTCCCTAGGCAAAACTCAAACATGGATCTTCCTCCCCAAAGCAGTAAAATTCTGCCATGTGTTTATGCTATACAGTTACTTTCTTTAAAGTAATGTTTAATTTGATGCTCTCTCTGGAAAATGAAGATGCCTGCTAAAATATGTCAGTTTCTGATCCCTATCATCATTATAATGCAAAGAGAGATCAGGTCCTGCTGGATTTGCTAATAGCAGCTTTCTTCATAAGGGTTCAACTACTGTTTCCTCTGCTAGAGACAATATTTTTTAAATATCTCAAAATGGAAATGCTATAAAGATATACAATGTGCTTTGCTGTTGGCAATGTAGGATGAAACCACATGGGAAGCAAAGTTACTAATGCATCCTTAATCCTGGACTGAATAAGAGCTTCACTGCAGCAGTTATCTTATCCACTGATGACTTCATGAGGGATAAAATTGGCTGCTGAACCAGCATTTTCTGTTGCAGAACTATTTTGTATTCTTTTTGCTATCATTGGTTTAAATCCAATTGTGAAAGAATGCTGTGATAAAGTGCAAGACTAAGGGATTTTAACTGGTGCTTCTCTGTACCCCCCCCCACCTTGATCCAAACGCCAAATATCCTTGACACATAACCATCCTGCCTTATCATACTGGTACAAACTGCCTCAGTCCTGTTGCTATTATTTTGTTATGTGAGATTCTTACTCATCCTGACCTAGCTCCCTTTTATGGAATAATGTTAGCCTGTACCAATAAGAAAATGTTAGATCTTATTACTGTTATCTTATGTATATGCATATATGTTAATGTTGCTGTTAAACTATAAAAGTTTCTGTAATACATCATACGGGCAGAGACCAGCACCAACCTGCTCTCTCCCCACTTCAGCAATAAATCCAGTTATAATCTGTAATAAACTGTTAGCTATTTGATTCTGCACTCAAGTTGGGTTCTACTGTTGTTTTTTTCTTTAACAGTTTTAGTGCCAAAACCTGGGAACTCGGATGACAACTACCTGGTGCTTACCCCAGCTTCTTTGCTCCTTGCCACCCATTGACAGTGTCTAGGAAGGTGCCTTCACTTGTGACCCTTGATTGCAGACAGACTGGGGAGCATCCAGGAATCTGCATACTGGACATATTTGTCTAAGTGCAGTTATCAACAGCTCTGGGAAAGAGTCCTTCAGGAGCATATTTGGGCTCCCCGTCTGGAAGAGAAGTACCTAGTTTCTGGGTTTTAGTCAACTCAGGTCAGAGCAGGGCTCCCTGTTTAAAGAAAATGCCTTGGTTCTGTGTTTGAGTCAACTCTGATCGGAGCAGGGCTCCCTGTTTAAAATTACCTGCTTTCTAGTTTTTGGTGGGGCATGAATGTGTGCATGTGTGATGAATGCCTGGTTGTGTTGCATTTGCATTACCCTCCACTGAGCTGGTCGTTCATTGCCCCAGCTGCACCAAGCCCACTGTGAGCTTCATGGCTGTGACTGGTGGTGTCTGAATGCAAGGGGGGCTGCGGGGTGGTTTGTGCTCCAGTGGGAAGCATGTGCTGTAATTGTGAAGCAAGTGATCTGAGAAAATGGGGCTGGGCGGGGAACTAAAATCACTGCCCCCTCCAGCGGGCACCCCAGATTATTATATGTATACCCATTATGGGCCTGATTCTTGTCTGTTTTTATTTAAATGGAATTGGTATACCAGGGATAATCAGTCAAAGCAGTTTTTAGAGAAAACTTTTGATCTGGATAAGATTGTTTGTTTGTTTGGTGTTTTAGAAATTTAAGGGAGCAGAACCCCACAAAACAGTGAAATATGTATTTTAAGTGGTATAAAAAGTCACCAGAAATCAGTTGTCAGGAGTCTAAAGACTCCCAGGAGAAGCTGAAAACTCAGTTAAAAAGAATTAAAATCCCAAAATACTACTGGCCAGTCAAATTTGTTAAATGGGGCCACTGCACCTCGTGTCATTATATCCCCAACTTAAGCATTAAGCCTGGGTTCCTGTTTTGTTGGCAAAGGTGCGTGCCCTGCGCCATGGAAATTGGGACTCCGAGACCTGTAACAGTAATGTTGTGGTAAAAGGTTTAACAACTGAGGTTGAAAAGCTGAGACAGGCTGCTATCAGAGCTCTTCTGAGGAAAAATGCCTTGCTGGCCTTTGGCAGCTATCCAACAAAAAAGCCAGCAAAGAAAAAAATGAAAAAGAAAACACTCACATTCGACCCCCTAGTTACAAATGAAGCTAAGGGACTACCTGGAGTGGCCCCTCAACAGATACAAATCATGCAAGATTACACTCAGGTGGAATTCCAGGAACTCCATATGCAGTACAAACAAAGAGTGTATGAGTGTAAAAGTTCTGCCAGTTTTGCCACTGGCACGGGGGGGGGGCCTCATGTAGTGCACCTCATCCTGAAAAGGTAATGAGGCTGGGACCCAGATCCATCAATGCAGGGTAATGATGGAGCAGCTGCTCCAGAGGTTTCCCCCATCAAGAGACATGACTGGTTTAGCATATCCTTTAGTTAATAAATATTACCTGTAGTGCCTTTACCAGACACATGCAATCTGGTTATTTTAGGACTGCAAATTGATGTGATTAATGTAAATATTTGATATTTGTGTAATTTTGGTTGGGTCTTGTAAAATAAGCTGCAGCTGGTAAGCTAGCTAAGTTTTGCAGTGCTGATTGTTGCCACTAACTCCCCAGAGTCCCAGAAATAGTTTGCTCAGCCTCAGAAGGGGAGTGGCTGGTATGGAGACTGGAGTGGCATAAGCTTCCCTGCTGAATGTCCTGCAGCTGTTTAATTGGAGGGATGTTTTGGAAATCGGGTCACTGTTGCACATCAGGCAGATTGTAAGCACCGGGGTGTAATGTAGGGCTACAGCGGAAGATATTATGACGGAAAGGTAGCAAGGCATTTCCACCACTCCTGCAAGCTACCAGACCGTGAACTAATGCTGGGCTCCATGCCCAAAGCACCAGCTCGAGTCAGTCTCCTGTGGCAACTGGCTAGGGCCAGATATAAGGTGCTTTGCTGTTTTGGAAGGCTTGGCTGTGATGTACTTTTTATCTGTTTCTGTAAACTGTCTCAGCCTTGAGCCTGAGTGTCCAAAGAAAAAGTGGGCTTGATCTCCCCGCCTTCTCCTAAAATGATATAGGTTCCTCAGAAACTTTCTCAGGGTTATCTGCAGCCATGCAAGGGGGCCCCAGCTGCTATTGAGGATGTGGTATGGGGCGCATTCCAACATTCTGAAAAATTTCACATGCCACTATTGTAGGCAATTGGGCCACTGAAAGGCAAAGTGTCCTTACCAGCCTGGCCAGCAGGAAGGGACACTTGACTTTGCAACAATGCCTCCACTGCCCATGCCCCAATCCTTTAATCTTCAGTTTCCTTCTCATGAGGACAGGCTGGGGAAAGGTGACTTTATTAATGCACTTCCTTTACCTGTAAATCAAAAAGGACCTTGTTTGTCATGTTTTGTTGATGGTACCCCAACTACATTTTTAACTGATACAGGAGCAAGCTGCTCTCCTTTAAGGGTCATAAAGCCTCCATGAAAAATTGCAGTTATTATGCTTATAAAAATTGCCTGGGGTATTTTTAATCAGAAATATGGGGATAAACATCAACTTTTGTCATATCATAGGACTGCCTTAGATTCTGTGCCTGCTGCTTTTCTGCCTTGCTTAAGATTTGTAGCAGCAACTGCATTAATAGTTAAAGCCATTAAAATTTTTGTTTTGGAAAATCCAGTAAAGGTTGCTCTCCCACACTCTGTTGCATCTGTCCTTTTATAAACTAAATACAGCATTTTTCTCAGACTAGGGTAACCAAATATGAAATTCTTTTGTTGTTGGCCAATAATATTATTCTCACTTGCTGTTCTGTTTTATATCCCACTTCTTTACTCCCAGTTCTCCTGGATGGGGAACCTCGTATTTACTTGTCTGTCACCACTCAGTTAACAATGCCTCAAGTAGATTTTAAAGACACTCCATTACAAAATCCTGACTTTGTTTTATATGAAGATTGGTCTTGTCAAAGAAATTTACAAGGCAAGCTTATGGCTGGATACGTTGTCTGTTTATAACACATGGTACTTAAAAGTAACCCATTTCACAGGATCAGTATTGTTATGCCTGTCCAATTTGCCAAGCCCATAATATTGGCAAACCTGTGAAGACAAAAAGGGGACCTTTCGTAAATCTTCAGATTGATTTCATACAAATGCCAAAGTGTGCTTCTTATGAATTTGTATTAGGTGTATGGACCCTTCCAGGATGCATAGAACTCTGCCCTTGTGATAAAGCTGATACTGTTACTGTCAGAAAAAAAACCTTCTAAATTAATTCATTTCAAGGTTTGGTATTTCAGTGACTCTTAAAGGAATTATGAAGGACATTTGCAAAGCCCTGCCCATTTTTCAGCATTTGCACTGTCTTTATCATCCCCAATCAGCAGCAAAGGTGAAGAAAAAAAAATTTAAGGTAAAGGACACAATCTCAAGTACCAGTGGAAGTATGTCATAGCCTCCAACCCGGTGGTTGGGTTTATGTAAAGATCTTTCAGCACAAGCCTGCACTGGAGCCATAGTGGAAAGCTTCCTTCCAGGTTTTGTTAATCATCAATACAGCAGTCAAGTGCCAGGGACTGCCTACATGGATCCATGCTTCACACTGTAAGAAATCTACACCCCTAGAAAAAGAAGAATTGAAAACACAGGGTGCATGTGCTAGTAACCTCTCCCCTGTTGTTGAAGAGGATTTGCCAAGCCAGAGTGAAGAGTATTTGCCACTACCACATTTTTACAATCTGCAAAGAAAAAATTAACCTAGAGACTCTTTAATAAAGTCCCAGCAAGTCTACAGGGTTCCATGGGATCAAGATGTTGTCATTGTTACCTGTAATTTATATTCGTGTATATTTCTGGCTTCTAAAAATTTTCAAGGTACCCACTTCAATTTTGCTATAGTGTTTTGCAGTATAGTTTCTGGTATGTTATAATCCTCAACGTGGCTAAAGTTAATAGGATTTAAATATAACAAACTGTTGGGTGTGCTCCCACTTCCCCATCCCTGCCCAAGGGGAATCCCTATAATACCAGCCTCGGTCACAGTAAATTATACAGGCTGCTGGAACCCCTGTAAGAAAATTGCCACATAAAGAGAGAGAGGAATGTGTCAAAATACATGAATCCTGAGTACTCCACACCTTCAGCAAGGGTATATTACATCTGTAATAAAACAGGACAGCCATCACTTGGACACTTCCTTAATTGCTCTCAAGTAATTTGTAATGATTATAAATCATGACCCTCTTGGTGGCTAAAGGTTGGCATTCTGCCGCAGCAAGCCATATTGTTTGCTGCGAGCATGGTGTTACTGTCCTTGTTGGCCAATATTAGGTCTGTGAAAATAAGACATATAAACATTGGCCAGTTAATTGGAATGGTGTTTGTTATCCTGCTTATTTGAAGCCCACCATTCAACATACTCTCAAATCTCCGAGTTCCTTGTTTCCAGCCGGCTCTAAATGAGCAATCACTGAGACACAAAAGATTTTTTGGAATTGCCTTTCCCCCTCTATGGTGTCAGTACAGCCATTCAGAAAATTAGGCGTGTTTGCTCAGATCCTTGAGGAAGTAGCAAATGAAAACAATCACAGCCTTAAGTGCCATTAATTAGGAAGTAAAACAGATTCGTCAAATGACTCTCCAAAACTGAATGGCTTTAGATTTGTCTTGGCTTCTAAAGGTGGAACTTGTGCTTTAATTGGCAAAGAATGTTGCACTTGCATCCCAGATAAAGATGATCAAATATTTTTGGCCTTAAACAAGATTCAAAAGGCTGCTAGTACCTTGCACTAAGAGAAACCATGGGGCTTATGGACCTGGTTTGGAGCTTTAGGATCCAAAATATTTTACAGGGTTTTAATCATAATAGCGACCCTGATTTTGTGGTTATGTTGTAGTACTGCTAATTAAGTACTGCTTAAGCTGTGTAACCCAGGCTATTCAAAAAAGTTTAAGTCCTAGGCACCCTGAGGAGGTGTATACTTGTATGCTGGAATTATTGAAAGACATCGGGAACAAGATGATGAAATCCAGGGGATAACAAAATTAGAAATATAAGCAATTAATGAGACTTTTGGGGAAGTCTTAAAGGGGGGGGGAGATTCTGAAAGAATGCTGTGATAAAGTGCAAGACTAAGGAATTTTAACTGGTGCTTCTCTGTAGCCAGCCCTTGTTCCAAACACCAAATATCCTAGACATGTAACCATCCTGCCTCATCATACTGGTACAAACTGCCTCAATCCTGTTGCTATTATTTTGTTATGTGAGATTGTTACCCATCCTGACCTAGCTCCCTTTTATGGAATAATGTTAGCCTGTACCAATAAGAAAATGTTAGATCTTATTACTGTTACCTTATGTATATGCATATATGTTAATGTTGCTGGTAAGCTATAAAAGTTTCTGTAATATAGGGGCAGAGACCAGCACCTACCTGCTCTCTCCTCGCTGCAGCGATGAATCTAGTTATAATCTGTAATAAACTGTTAGCTATTTGTTCTGCACTCAAGTTGGGTTTTACTGTTGTTTTTTCCTTTGACAAAATAATGTACTATTTAACACTGTCCAGATTGATGACAAATGTTAGCACAATTTCCATAGTCTGGTCTTTTTTTGTTTGTTTTTTGAATTACAGAGCAGACATAATCCTATATTAAAGCAACTGCAGAGCTGGTGCTAATTATGTTTAGTTTTAAAATTCCCTTGTTATTCCTAAAAATAATCACTGGTTTCAAGTCCCAAGAAAATCACATCTATATTCACAGCTCAGAAAGTTCATTATTTATAGTGATTAACAGAGGAATATAAATGCCACCTTACATAAACTGCTACCCAAATGTTTTAATCACGTTAGTGATAGCCAACACATTTCAAGAGCTACATTTATAGCAAAAATATCTTGTTGATTTTTATCTACCTAGATATAGGTGGTATGTCAAACACCATTAGCACTCTCTGTCTGACTTCATTCTTAATCACGACAAATACATTGAATTTCTCAGAACTGAAGAACAGCTAACTTAGTCAACACAAATGTTTCTTCAGTTTTATATATGAACATTTTTGCACAACCAAAGAAATAGATGTTTGGGGGAGAGGCAGAAATGGGTCCGATTAACCTTGACTTTTTATATAATTATGTCTAGCAAACAGAATTATCGTCTCTGACATTCTTAACAACATTGTTGCTCACATAAAACGCCAACTTCACCACCAATGAAGGAGTTGTACCTACTTACCTGCAAGAGGTGACTTTGGCCTTGTTATATGCCCTGAATAATCAATCACTGGGGATACTGAAAGGGCATATTATAAAGATAATAGTAGAACAGTACAAAACCCCTGTTACGTACCTTGACTTTTGATGCAGAGACTGTTTAGTATTGAACATACAAAATTTCTAATGTAACAAAGACAGCACTCTCATTTAGTACTCCGCTTTCTCTTAAGGTAGTCTTGTAAAAAAATATATATATTTAGCAGCATTTGTCTTAAATATGATCAAAAGTCCATCTTTGCAAGTAAATATACTATGACAAATAACAGTACCTTTGTGGCGGTGGGTCTTGTACTCTGGTAGGCTAATGGGTCACAGGGGTCCCCTTCTTCCGTGTTTCTGCCTGCAGGGGCTGACACTGGTGTCGCTCCTGGTGTGGGGGAGGGGGTTTGGGACCCAGGCCCACCCTCTCCTCTGGGTCCCAGCCCAGGGGCCCTAAGAGTTGCAGCTATATGCTGCTGACCAAGTCCCAGTCCTGCACTCCTTTCCCTTGAGGTGTTTCCCCCCTCCTTTATACCTTTTTAGGGTTTTCACCCAGTCTCTCCTTCTGCTGGGTTTCTTCTCCAGCTCCGTCTTTTCCTCTGTTTGTCTCTCTCTTTCTCTTATACAGTGCCTTCTTGAAGTCCTGCAGTGCAGCACAGCACTAACCTCCTGCTCCTTCTCCAGCTTGTGCAACTCCTGTTTGGGGCCAGGCAGCTTTTATCAGGTATCTGGCTAGGCCTTAATTGATCTCAGGTACCTCTGATTGCCCTGCAGTAACCACAGCTAGTCACTACGGAAACAAGCTCTTAACCTTCTGCAGCTTATATATCTCCCTTCCCTCACTCTTAGAGTGCCTGCTGCCCTTAATATCTCACAATACCTTAGATTTAAATATATTAAAACATGAACACAGATGAACTTGGTAATTGCTAGCACTAAAAGTGAGAGTTTCCACTATTTTTTGTAATTAAATATTTTATTGATTTTTGTTGGAAAAAACAACAGACAATACAAAATATAGAAAGGAAGCCATATTACAGCCTCAATATGTTCCTGAATGCTGTACCCTTTATGGGCTTTCTAACAGAGTTAAGTAATTCTACAACTTCTCAAAGCTGCACAAATAAATGACAATACTAAACAGACATACTGCATCCAATTAAGATGGGGCTTATAATAATGAAGTAGAAAACATGCATGAATAACTCAGAGTGTGTAACACAGGGAAGGAATGAACTAAGGGAGAGAAAAGAAGGGGAGGTTAGTTAGAATGGAGGTCAAATTCTTCAAGCAGTCAAGGTTTTTTATCCCAATGTATCTAGAAACATAGTCCAAATTTCTTCTAATTCTCATCACTGGTCTATTGTGGTGAACTATTCATTCCTTGGCCACAACTCAGACAGGTCTGAGTACCTCTGTTCTCTTCTGGACAAGACCCACTCTTCTGTTTTTCTTAAATCATCCATTGATGATCACTGCAGCCCTCAAAAAACCAAAGTCTTTGTCATGGGAGTTAAACCCAGTTTGGCAGGTAAGTATCCTGGGATATAATTTTTAGCAGGGTTTGGCTGTTGAATTCAAATGCCATTTTATCTTATGACCATTTCTTTCCATGGCTCCTTGGCTGTTGGACCATTCCAGAGTATATGCACCAACATCTTTTTCTTAATTATAGTGCCAAGAAACATCTGATGATAAACTTGTATCTTGTGCAACCTCTGTGGCACTCAGTGCATTTTGAATAAAATCATTTTTGTATCTAGCCTGAGCTCCAGAGGCATTTAACATTACATAACAAGCTCTGTCACTGGCAGTCTTAAAAGTTGTGATAAATCACCTTCCCAGATTGAGTTTTTATTAATAAAGCATACACAAAGCACATGGGCGTGGGGAGTTAATGAAGCATTTTATAAAGCTCCCTTAGATCAGATATCCCCAACCTTTGTGCAGCCACTATCATCAGCATCTTATTTTGCTCCATGGCACAGAAAGAGCAGAATTTCCACTCTGATATTTTTCTTAGTGACAACTTCTATTTGTTGCCTCCCTCCAAAGGGGTAGCCACATCAATTTAGTTCAGCAAAACCTGGACTCCCACAGTTACAACACTATGAAATTTCAGATGAAAACATCTGTCATATTAAAAGTGACAAATTTTCAAATTCTTAGCTATGAAATTGACTAGAATGGACTATGAATTTGGTAGGGCTCTAATTATAGTCCTTAAAATGGGTATGCTCTTCCCAGCGAAGATGCTTCAAGAAGGAGAAAGTAATACCCAGAGACATGGTAGCCCTGATCTAAGACATGGAAGGTCACAGACAGGAGTCACAACCACCCTGCCTTTAAGACAGGAAATGGAAGTCCCAAAACTTTTTCTCTGTTTTAACATGAGGTTACACCATGGAAAAGGTTGAGAACCACAGATCTAGATCATACAGCAGGGGTCAGCAACTTTTGCTGGCCCCTGTGCCATCCCTGCCCACCACACCCACAGCGGGTACCAGGGTTGGGGCCAAAACAGGGCGGGGTCAGGCCTCCGGTTTGAAGACAGGGCCAGCTCCCGCCCTTGCTGGCAGTCAGCCTTCAGGTCCTGGCTGCGGCCACCTCCCAGCCCCGTCGGCAGGCGGCCTCTGTTCCCAGCTGTGGCTGGCACTTGCCTCTGCTGGCAGGCAGCCTCTGGCTCCAGGGTGAGAGCTGGAAGCAGGCGAGCTGAGCCAACCTGCCCCACTCCTCTCCAGCCCTGCCCCCAGGGGCACGAGAGCTGCGCGCCACAGCTTCCTTGTCCCTGCTTCGCTGGGGCCAGAAGTGTGGCCAGCAGGGAAGCGCTGCCATGGCACACAGCTTTTTTGACCTGGCTGTGCGCTGCTTAGGCTCAGCCCCTATGCCATTTTTGGCACAGGTGCCAAGGGTTGCTGACCTGTCATAGAAGATTGTAGAGGAGGGCAGTAAAAATGGGATAGGATCAGAAGCTATAATAGGGAAAGAAGTTATAAGTTACTTAGACAAGTTAGATGCCTTCAAGTCACCGAGGCCTGAGCTATGCACCCTGGAATGCTCAAGGAGCTGACTCAGGAGCTACGTTCCCTCTAAGCTGTGTACATGTGCGCATGCACACAGGTCATGAAACCCACACACACAACAAAATACAGTACACACAAAAAATTTAACTGTTTTAGTATTTTTTTTAATTTATACTCATACATGAGAGATGGATTATAATCTGACTCACTGGATGTTTGCTCACACTCGAGTGTGCACAAATTTGGACATGGGTTCTGAAAATTTGCACAAAAGAAATATTTTTCACACAGCCTACAGAAAATTAGAGGGAACATCGCTCAGGAGATATCTAAGCCGTTGGCTATTATCTCTGAAAAATCATGTAAGACTGAAGAAGTCCCAGAGGACTGGAAAAGAACAAATATAGTGTCCATCTATAAAAAGGGAAATAAGGACAACCCAGGGAATTATAGACCAGTCATCTTAAACTCTATGCCAGGAAAAACAATGGAACAAATAATTAAGGAATCTATTAAGAAGCACCTAGAAGAGAATAAGGTGCTAAATGATAGTCAGCATGGATTTGTCAAGAACAAATCATGTCAAACCAACCTGATAGCTTTCTATGATGAGGTAACAAGCCTTGTGGATAGAGGGAAAGCAGTAAATGTGGTGTATCTAGACTTTAGTAAAGCTTTTGCTACAGTCTTGTATCACCTTCTCATTAACAAACTTGGGAAGTACAATCTAGATGGAGCTACTATAAGAGGGCTGAAAAATTGTTTGGATAACCACCCCCAGAAAGCAGTTATCAATGGTTCACAACCATGTTGGAAGGGCATAATGAGAGGGGTACTGCAGGTGTAAGTTCTGGGTTTGTTTCTGTTCAATCTTTTTATCAGTGATTTAGATGATGGCATAGAGTCTGCCGAGGATACCTTATGAAGTATGCAGATGATACCAAGCTGGGAGGATCTTCAAGTGCTTTGGAGGATAGAATCACAATTTAAAATGATTTGGACAAACTGGTGAAATGGGCTGAGGTAAACAGAATGAAATTCAATGAAAGACAAGTGCAAAGTATTCCACTTAGGAAGGAACAGTCGATTGCACACACAAAAAAATAGGCAATGACTGCCTAGGAAGAAGTACTGTGGAAAGAGATTTGTGTATCATAGTGGACCACAAGCTAAATATGAGTCAACAGTGTAACACGGCTGCAAAAAAAGCAAACACCGTTCTGGGATGTATTAACAGGAGTATTGTAAATAAGACACAAGAAGTAACTCTTCTGCTCTAATTGGACCAGATTAGTCTTCAACTGGAGTACTGTGTTCAAGTCCGGGTATCCCATTTCAAGAAAGATGTGGACAAATTGGAAGAGTCCAGAGAAGAGAAACAAATTATTAGAGGTGTTGAACACTTGACTTATGAGGGTAGATTAAACAGCTATAGATTTGTTTAGTCTAGAAAAGAGGAGACAGAGAGGACAGCATAACAGTTTTCAAATATCTAAGAGGGTGTCAAGAGGAGGAGGGAGAAAAACTGTTCTCCTTAACTGCCGATGATAAGGACAAGAAGCAATGGACTTAAATTACAAGAAAGGTTTACGCTGGACGTCAGGAAAAACTCCTAATTGTCAGGGTGATTAACATATGGAATAATTTATCTAGGCAGGTTGTGGAATCTCCATCATTGGAAGCGTTTATGAGCAGGTTAGACAAGCGCCTGTCAGGGATAGTTTAAGAGGGTACTTGGCCCTGCCATGAGTGCAGGGGACTGGACTTGATGACCTCTCATGGCCCCTTCCAGATTCTGTGACTCTGCTATGGAAAGAGTCACATCAGTAGGTGAAACTGATGGGATCTCAAAAGACTAGACTAATGCCTTTCTCCTTTTCCTTTGGCCTGTGAGATATAAATACAATAGAATCATAAATCATTTGGAACAGGATTGAAAATGAAATAGACATATGATGACTAAGTGAGTCACACTGGCCAATCCAGAACGCAGAACTTGTGTTCCTCTTAGAAAAGCTGTATCCTTTTCTTCTTCACAAAATGAGTGCAATGCTCTCAGCTGCCTAGAAAAGTCAAGTAATTAGTAGTTCAAAAGTGAAAAAGATGGTTCCCAAATTCAGAAGAAGTGGGAAAATACCCAACTTAACACACTTTCAGTGACAAGACATATAACAAAGCAGGTCAAACGCTGGGCAAACAGTGAAAAGAAAGTGAAGTACCTTAATATAATTACATAAGATATTTTGTAAGTTTGTAAATTCTCTCATTTTTTTTGTATACAAAGACAGAATATTTACATCTAACTTCAGCTTTGCCAACTCCTTAGGTAGCCTTAATGTTTTAACCAAGATAAGAGCAGTAGAATCTAAATAATTTTACCTCATGGAGCACATGAGAGGTAATGAGCTAAGTCGAAAACTTCTTTCCCAAATGCCAGCAATCTTAACTACTTTCCATAGTGGAGTTCTGCTTTATTTATACAAAAATCTGTCGTACACTAAAGCTGAAAATGTTGCAAGCATAAAATAAATTGAACATCAACATAAACGACACCAGGGGATGTAGTACTAATTGCATTCATTGTTTTCATACTTAATAAAAACTCAACTTTAAAATACAAAGAGTTTACTCTGTGGAAGCTTCAGAGTGCTGCAGATTTCAGGCAACCTTCACCAAAGTTGTGGGCCAGTTTGTTGCAAGGTACATATCTGTAAGACTGTTTTAGTAATCTAGTATCAGGTTAATACACAGAATCCAAGTTCAAGATGCAAATGTTAAGTCCCGCAGAACCTAATCAGAGTGGCCTGGAGGCATGCTGGATGAGCTCAATAAAGTTCTCTGTAATTCAAGGTCTTTTAGAACTGCAATTTCCATTTACTTACAATGCACCCACTGCTATGTATTCAAGCACCTAATGAAGTTTGTAGGAATGCAAGGATGTCCAAGTGATCCTCTTCCATTTCCATCTCCTAGAAAAGCCCACAAACATGTGACTCTGAAGAAGATTATAAAAGTTAGACCTTCACCCAGCACAGACAACTGCATAGGTAGACACTTTGGATTCACTTGAAAACAGGGAGTCCTATCACCTGGAGGTGATTGCAGGACTGGGTCATTCACAAACACATCAGTTACTTACTAGTCATTCCAGCTGATAGTTCTTGTGTTAGAACACTCACGGGCATGCAAACTTTTCCCAAACAACAGGTGCACTGGCAGTTAACTGGAGCCTATGGTCTGCACTAATGTGCCTAAAATGGGATCATTTGCCATTGCTAGAAAGAATTGTGTGAATCTGCATATGGATTTTGTCCTTTCAGCCTAACAGGTGATGGCAGGCATAACGTCCAGTGAGTGAAGGCACCACTCCATAGAGTTCTTGTGGGGAAGATGGCTGGTTGTTGTGGAAATGTGGTAAAACCTTCATCAGGAAGGCCATATGGGATGCAGCTGGACTTCATTCATGAAGAACAGTGTGTAAGGAAAAAACAAACAAGGAGTGCTACCCCTCAATGAAGGAAGAAACTGGATCTTTTCTGATAAAAGGTTTATTGGACAGGTAGCCTTCAGCTGCATATCTCTAATCAGCAAGTTTTGCTGGACAGATATAACTGTAATCTTTAGGACTCCAGGGCTAAATTCAAAGACTCCCTGCTACTCCAAGCACCTGGAGTGCAGGTCATTTAGAGACATAGGTTTGCCACAGAATGCACACGATTTGAAAGCGAGGGACTGGAGTAAGCCAGGCCCCCAAGGCAAAGGAGTCCCTCAGTGATAAGAACTATTTACATTATGTACATTAATACTAATTACAAAAATGATATACATTGACTAAAGTACAATAATGAAGACTGAAGAGTCCAAAAACCACTGGGAAGAAAACCTTGTTGAAGCAAGAAAAGTCATTGCAGCAACTGTCATGGGAGGTAAGAAAGAACTCAAATCATGCTTGGCCAACAGCGCCCCTTATAACAGCAGAATAAACAAGGGGTCCTGTGGCACTTATAACAGTAGATGAGTGTGCAGCTCCAAAGGAACTAGAGCTGGGCTGATGGCTACCATTGAGGGGAAAACCCACTGAAACTCTGCTTACAGCATGGATGCACCCAACATGGAACAAACATACATTCAAAAACCTTTCATTCAGTTTTGATCGTGTAACTGATTATTGACAAGATAGAGAAAAGCATCTGTTTACAACTCATAATCTTTAAGTTTCCCATATTACTTCAAATTATAAACTGATTATAGAAATCACTTTTGATATTGGTATTAAATACCTAATACAACTACTAGGAACACAAGCATTATGGCTTCCCTAGCTACAACAGATCCTCCCATGTCTCACAGCAGACAAAATTTCACTATGGTAGACAGTTCAAAACAAAACAAAAAAAAAAAAAACAAACCAAAATACCAAAAAACCCAAAAAGGTAATTTAAAGCATCAAATTAAGACTAACTTTAATAAACTAAGGCATCAAGACTAACTCAGTCTCAGGATGAGAAACCTGAAGAAAAGTGACAGTCAACAGTCTGAAAAAAATATTTAGCAGTGTAGCCTATGGAAATATCTCCTATGTACTCAGTTTATTTTTATAGTAATCAAGACAAGAGCCAAAATAGCTAAAAATATTGGTAGTTGTGAATATTATGAAAAAACAGTTTGACAGACCAAATGTTGAACAGTCATAATGTGGATTTACTTCCTACTATTGTTATTTTAATCAAAATAATTAGATGAAGAATACAATTTCTAGATCTCACATCCCATCAGACACTCCTTTACAGGAATATACTACAGTGGCCTACAGCTTCCTACAGTACTTCCTCTGTTATGTGACACTGTTTATAAGAATACAGTGGACAGAAAAAGAGAAAAAATATCTACAAAAACACAACAGTGTTTAAAATCATATTTAATTCAACTTCTTACAAACATCAATAAATTACAAAGAAGCTTTGACTTTTTAAATAACCATTAAACCTAGCTTTTTAGCTTTGCAAAGTTTTAGTGGCACCTACCACATGGATAACTTGCCAGAGCAACCAAAACTCAAACCTAATTTGCATAAACATTTAAACTTGAAAAATGAGGTGATATTCACCATTGGGCAAAGACTTGCAAAAGACCTTCCACAATATGGTGCACAGGGCACTAGAAATGCACACTGTTACAATCGTATGTGTTTGTCATCTGCCTTGTAACCTAACAAAAATTGCTTTGCTGAATTCAAAAGCAATAAAAATCTGGAATGATCTGCTTTTTTCTTCCACTTTGTTTAGAAGGCAGCAGCACAGCTTATCATGGTAGGATACATTTGCCCTCACACTGATCTTAGGGCATTCAGATTTGACTAGAACACATAGGAAAAACAAAAACAAAAACAAAAGGTATTTTCACAAATCATCTTCTGAACCATCCTCAATCTTTTGAGGAAGTCTCCTAATACCAATTATCAAGTCAATAGTGAGAAGCTTTGTAATGCAATGAAGAACAGAAACTACTAACTGATATTTACAATACACTGATTCTAGACCTTGTTGACTCATGGGCAACTGTTGATTAGTTTGAAGTGCACTAGTGGCTTTAAAATAGACTTGAGTAAAACTATTCTCGTTTGTTGTCCTGTAAAGGATTTTTGGAATGCTTAGCAATGCATCAGCAATTACAGTAGAAATAACAGTTATTTTTGGTTGTTGGCATTGTTTTGCATAGGAATGAAGATAATAATGTAACAAAATTTCAAAATAACCTCCCACAGGCAAAACTGATCCTTGTTGTATGACCATGTTGGCATAATTCTGGACTGTATGTTTATAATTTTTCTCATAGCTAAATGGATTGCCTGCTTTCCAAAAGTCTTTAGCAGCAGTTACCTGCTTGGATGCAACCGATGTACTAGTGCTTTCTATTGCTGTCATAGCTTTGTTACTAAACTCATGGTTATTGGCAATTGTCTCACTCTCATTCTTCACCCACATTTCACTTGGATACTTGCATTTCAGTGGCAGTTTCTGTAACTCTCTTGAAGAACTACCTCTGTCAATTAAAGTCGAAAACATAAAATCACTGTCTAATTTTTCAGTGGGCATGGCAAGATTTGAGGATTTTTGCACATCTGTCCAAGTATGTGATGGATTTTCATCTATCCAGGATGAGTCTGTAAACTGTTTTTCTGTTTCAGCCATACATGTCTCCAGTTGCTGGTCATTGACCTTGTCCCCATTACAAGAAATATTCTCCATTATGGGTTTTTGTTGACTAGCTGAATGCTGCCAACTACAATGTACAGCTTTTGAACTATTATTTGAGTTTTCAGATTGTGCTTCACATTGGTCACTCAGATCAACTACTTTAAATAGTTGTTGTAACATTTTAAATGCTCCATGAAAAGCAGAGGCATGCTGTTCAGTGACACCATGCACCGGTCCACAAAACATTACACAGTGAGGCTGAAAGGTACATGTCCTTGTCAAACCAAGATGAACATATCTCTTGGAACCAAGTACAAGAGGCCGACAAAATTTTGCTATCATGGTTTCAGCAATCTCTTTATGCATATCATCCCAAGTAGGTATAAAAGGCGAGATACCCGTGAGCTTGCAGAGGAGAGAGATTTCTTCTGATGACAAACACTCCACAATAGATATGCCATTTAATTTTGCATAGTAAATAACTATTTCCTGTTGTTTCACACTTGACAATAACACTTTTATATTGCTGTTCTGCAAGCGCTTCATTATAGCTTCTGTTCTTTTTGTAATCCAGATTTGGGAAGCCTGATATTGAGCTTCTGAATTTACAACAAAGTCTAAACCAGGGGCTGAAAGAGCAGAGTGGATCGATTCTGTTACAATTAACATTCTTATGTCACCATCTGCTGGACAGTACACACCAAAATCTCTATGAAGAATGAGTCCTTCTAAGATCCTGGAATTTGAAACAGGAAGGCCTGTTACAGCAAAATGCAATTCAACAAAATATTCATTCACCAAATTTAGCATTTCATATCTATCATTTTTGAAAGGTATACACTTATAATAAAAATCAGAACTCAATTGGGAGAGAAGCTTCTGATTATTTGTTCCTATTCTTCCACAAAAGTAAGCTTCTAATATTGACTCCATTGTGTCTCGACTTATCTCCGCTTCCCAATTAGAAAAAGCAGATAGAAAATGTTTTCTTAGGTCTTGTGCCATGAGGTGGTCCAACACCTGACTATGAAATGTCATAAGAGACTGAGAAATTTGCTTCAGACTGTGATGGCTTCTTTGATGTCTCTCCCCCCTTTGAATATTGTCGCAAAATGGAGAACCCTCTCTTTTATCCAGAATTGCTTGAAGTCCCTTGAGTAATTTGGCAAGTAGGATGATGAATGTTTTAGCACCATCTCCAGTCATGCTGTGGTGCATGGAGACACAAGCTACCATCATTCTGGTAGGAAAAGGAAAAAAAGTAAATTCAGTCTGGTTTTAACCCAGGCATTTCAATCAATACCTTCAATTTATCAACAGCGAAGTGTTTCACCTATTCATTTGTCAGCAGCTAACACTAACTGCTCTTAACTAGGGTTACGAGATGTCAGAAAAAAGGAGGACATGCCCTCCTTTTTACCTTCAAGTCCTCTGTCTGGCAGGCATTTTAAAAATGTGGTTTTGTCTCGCTTTTTACTTACAGGGGTTCAAGTATGCTGGAACACCCCAGAACACCCTGTTTTAGGGGGAAGTGTTCCAAAGCCCCCTAAAACGAGAAGAATGCTACATTTTCTTCATCTGTCCTCCAACCTCCTCCTTTTCTCACTTCTGTCTTCCTTTCCATGCTTTGATATCTAGTAACCCTACTCATAACCAACCGCAGGGTCATTCCAGCTGTCACTGTAACACAGGGAAAGAGTAGCCCAGGGCTGGAAAGATACACCTGAGAAAGGCAAGAGGAAGGCAGATGCAAAGTGAGAACCAAAGCCTGCAGCATCCTAGGGAGAAGCCCCAGCTCCTCCATCCTTGCCCCCAAGCACTGTGAAGGGCGAAGAGGATCCTGGCCAGTAGTCTCCCCAGGACCTGAAACTGGGGGGCGTAAGGGGATAATAGAGATGCTCACTAAATTGCTATGACAGTTACTAACTGACAACTGGGGGGGGGTGTAGCGGGATCAGGGGGGTGCTGACTACATTGGTATACCACTGTTACTAGCTGACAACTGCGAGGGGGGCTGGGAAATCCCTGATCCTGGCTCCAGACAGGCTCCCCCCCGGGGCAGGGATCCCCCCTCAGGCCCGGGGGGGGGCGGGGCGGCTGGAGGCGGGGCGTTAAGGGCTCAGCGCAGGAGCGAGCAGCGGCGCGGCCCCGCAGTGCCCGGGTTTGCCGCCTCAGCGCTTCCCGCCCGGCTGCTGCCGCGGGCCGGAGCGGAGCGCGGGGATCCCGGACGCCCCGCAGGCCCGGCCCCGGCCCCAGCGCCGGGAAGCCGCCCTGGAGGCGGGCCGGGGTTACCTGGCCGTGGGCGGCTCCAGGCTCAGCGCCTCCAGCACGCGCCTGCCGTCGCGCGTGAGCAGCGTCTCCCCCGCGGGCCGGGTGAGCAGCACCTGCCCCCCGCGCGGCCCGAGCGCGCCCCGCACCGCGCCGGCCAGCGCCTCGGCCTCCTGCACCAACCGCCCCAACGGCAGCGCCGCGCCGGACGCCATGGAAACCGGGCGGCGCCGCGTGACGTCACAGCGACGGCTCCGAACGCCGTGCGGCGTCACAGCCGGGGTTCAAGCCCCCAGGGCCCCGCCCCTTCCCGCGCCGCCAGTCTTGGCGCTGGGAGGGGGGCGGCGTCGCCCGCTCCTTGCTTTAACCTGGTGGCTGGTCCCGGGGAAAGGAGCATTAATGTGATAGTCTTCTGGTTGTAGGGGGCCCTGGAAGGCTTCCCACCTACCAATAGGGGGTTCCAGCATCTTTTAACCCCTGTAAGTAAAAAGCCAGACAAAATCATGGATTTTAAAAGGCCTGGCAGATGGAGGACGTGGAGGCAAAAAGGAGGAAAGGTCCTCCTTGTGCCTGACATCTGGCAACCCTATTCCTGTCTGGCTGTTGTGTGGTCCACCACCGTCACTTGCGTCGCAGCCATGTATGGAGCGTTCCAAAGGGGCAGCTGAGCTAGTCGAGTTCAGCAAAAGAAGCAAGGAGTCTGCAGTGGGATTTTTCTCCCACAAAAGCTCATGCAATAAATAAATCTGTTAGTCTTTAAGTGCCACAGGACTCATTGCTTCTTATGTATGAAGATGTTCAACTTGGCCTTGGAGATCAGGACCATCATTCAGTTCCAGCCTGCATTGTTAGCTTTTGCCTTCTGTCTGTTAAAGGGCCTAAGACAGCAGTTCTCAACCACTCTATCGGAACACATTAGGGTGTTGCCACATCCTGTTAAGTGTGTAGCAGAGAGCCAGGCAGGTGGCTGGATTTGGCCCGGAGGGGGTGGGCAAGTACGTCTTGTAGAGTCACAACATGGTGCCAAGTGTGTTGCAATCTACAAAAAGTTGAGAACCACTGACCTAAGACGGACATAACCCCTGCTCATCCCCATTCAAGTACTGCTAAATCTATTCATTAGTAGAATCCAGAACTGGCAAAAGATAGTGAAATTGTCTCCTATAAATTACCCAATAAACAAAACTAAAACAAGTACCATATGCACACAGGAACACTTGGCACTGTGAGATATCTATATACATAGAGTTTCCAGTGCCATGTCAGCTGAAAGACTATGCAACCCTTCTACCACAACTGGTCTCACACTCATCTATATATATGGAGTGATAGATTATAAATAAAACCACTGCAACATCTTTATACTAACCTTAACACTAAATGAGCAGAACTATCATAGTAGATCAGACATTACAAATCAAGTGCCAAGATAAGTGGCCTGAGGAAATTTTAAGCTAAATGAGAACACATTTTAGTAGCAGCAAAACTGATCAACAAACAATACATGTTAAACTGCCAGAGTGCTCTTCATAGAGGCTTCATTTTGGAAGTCTTTTACCACAGCAAAGCATCTAAAACAGATGCCATAGGCAGAGTGAATCCACAATTAGAAATAGAAACTAAATAAGGAACAATGGAAACCCAGGAATAAAAGGTTCTGTAACCAATGTGAAATGTTTGTTGTTCTCTATATACCATTCATTTAAATGCAAAGGTGTCACACATGCAAACATGATTCAGCATGCTGTGCATCACATCTCTTTATTCTATTCCTTAATCATACAAAACTATTGACCAGTGATAGTACTTTAATTTACAAATGGCCATTTAACAAAATGCTGAACTCAAGATGTACATTTAAGCATGCGATACAGTCACAACTTCTGGATCTTTCAAACAATTCATAGTTGTTCTTATGTTACATATAGCACTTTTTAAAATAACCTGTGCAATACTATACTAAAGCAATTTTGACATGATGTTTGCAGAAACAAAACATACAGGAATAAAAGATTTTTTCCAATATAAATATTTTAGTACATATATTCACATTCATTATTGTCATGGGATCTGGCTCTTTACATATTCTGTGAGTTGGATTAATGAAACACTGGTCATCACAGCTTTCATATAACAGTCCATTTTCAATTTTCTAAAAAAATGTAACAGTACAAAAATTCAAACAATGCAAAATGTAATAAAAAGTGAATAAAAATGTGGTAGTCTGAGTTACCTGAAATTCTGAAACTACAGAAAAATAACTAGATGACAGTGGCAAGCTATGTATTTTAAAGACTACTTTTCCCATGCAGTTAAATACACCTTTGATTTGTAGTTTGTACCAAATGACTAGTTAATTAAAAAGGTACAGATACTTAAAGGGGAAGATTTTCAAGAGAGTTGGGTGCCTTGTACTTAGTATTCTTGAAAATCTCCTGAACAATTATTTCTCTTTGTATCAGTTAATTTCTGGATTACATTTAGCCAAGTACTACACAAAGACAAAATAATCTGTCTGTCATGTTATGTTTTTATTATGGCTATTTGTGTAACACCACAAACAAAGCGCTACAGCTTCATTGTATGGAAGACCAAAGAAACCAGAGACCAGACAAACTGCTCACTAGCTATAAATCTTAAAAATAAAAGTTGAAGGATAATAGTGATGTCTGATTTTAAACCTAAACAGGTGGAAAAGTTAAGTCTTCAAAAACATAGCTCCTCAAAAGGTCAAGTGTATGTATGGCACAAACATGACGCATCTTTTTATACCTCAAGACAGTGTGAAATCCATCAAGAAGGCACTGTTTACAATACTCAGAAATACCTGACTATTTTCAATGATGTCCAAAGAGTTCAGGATATATTTGAAATACAATTATTAGTCAAACTTTTATAAGAGTACAGCATTCTTGTCAGATAAGCTGTTCACAAAAAGAAAACTAAGTGGTGATATAATGGCCTTTAAGAAGAGCTACTACTACCACCGAGTTAACGCTAGACAAGTAAACAATCCATATTCTGGTTACGTCTGTATTCACCGTGGCATCATCGGCGCTGCTGGACTGATTCTGCAGGACTGACTGAGCAGCAGAGACCCACTAAGTTGATCCAAACTTGATCAGTTAATCCACCTCTGCAAAAAGATGAACATGCCAATGGGAGAGCATTTCCCATTAGTGCAGCACAGTGGGGACGCCACACTATGCAGAAGTTAGGAAGTCGATAGGAGATACACAAGCTGCTCTTTGTAGCTTAAAAAAAGCAAGGAGTCTTGTGGCACTTAAAGACTAACAAATTTATTTATTGTGTGAGCTTTCGTGGGAGAAAATCCCATCATGTCCTACACTCCCCTGCATTTATTTTCATCCCATTCTGTAAGATCCCCCTCTTCAAAGCGTCTGAAGAAGTGGGGATTTTCTCCCACAAAAGCTCATGTGACAAATAAACCTGTTAGTCTTTAAGTGCCACAAGACTCCTTGCCTTTTTTTTTTTTTTTTGCACGTTGCTAGACTAACACGGCTTCCCCATTGGATCTATGTAGCTTGTATATCTCCCATGAACTGCTGATGTGTTTTGTCAACCGTGTAGACCAAGCCTCTGTTTCATTACCTTGCAACTGATATGAAGGATTTCCCAAAGGCACAGAAGGGCACTGAACTGTAAAATCCATGATCCTCTTACAAGACAACCCTAAGAATCAAAATTTTCAGGATTTAATTTGGAGGTGTGGGGAGGGGAGAAGACATGCTGTACCCTTATAAATAATGTAATCTATTTAAAAAGTAACCAACACATGAAATACAAGAAACATTATCTATTGCTGGAAGTATACTCTTCACATGACATGTTTACTTTCTTTGTAGGTCAGTTATACTTAACCAGGTAAGCTGCAAATTGAAGGCTTAGAGTGCATTTTTAAAACAATCAAAAACACATGGCAACAACCTTCAGTTCTGAATATTTCCTACTTTCTGTACAAGAAAAAAAAAAAAGACTAATCAAGTGAGAAAACAAGTGCTCTGTTTTACATATTAAAAACTAGCAGGGTGCCACTGCCTTTAGAGACCTGCAAACTGTACAATCAGTCTTTATGACTATGTGCAGAAAACTGATAATCTTCAATACAGAATATTTCAAGATCAACTACACAATATGGCTAAACATGAAGTTAATTATATATTAAGAAAAGGCTTTACAAACTAGGCCTGTAATCAAACCTTACTCTAAAAATGAGGCAATAAAGTCCTTTTTTCTGCTCACATAAGGGAATTACAAATAAGAGCAAAATAGGAATTAGCAGGCTTTTAACCTGTGTGCTTTTTAGAATGAATAATAAAATACAGTGAAGAGCAGACCTGTTTACTTTTTCATTAGAACGTTTCATGAAATATTATTTGCCTCTTGGGACAGGAATTAAACCTACACCTCTTATATCATAGCTAGCCTCTAAAAACCATTGAAAGAGGAAAAAAGAAACATCTTGCGTGTAAGTTAAGGACATTTTGTCTAGCTTCAGCTTTTTCAAGCACATGCATTTGTAAAACACAAGAGTTGAAGTAGACAGGATCTCAAATATGGAATATATGGTCTGCATACATGTAGTCTGATACTGATCAGCTACTGAATGCCACATTTTAACCTATGCAATTGCAACATGAGTATAAATATGCAGTTCTATAATATGCTTGCAAAATCAATACTAAATTACAGTCAGAGTAAAAATATATCCCATAAAAGGCTTCTTCTTAACTGCCCTTGAACAGAATAGTTAAAACCCATAAACATTGAGTAAAGTGGACATTTTTTACAACTATTCTTTTTAAATTTTAGGTGAGTGATTACAAACTATGAAGTTCAACATATAAAAACTGTAGGAGTATTTCGGGTATCTACTATTGCTGTTCAAATTCTTGGTGTAGTGGTAGTTAGTGCTTATATTTGACTATGTATTATTGTATGTTCCTGTCATGTACACCACAAATACATATACCAGCTACACTCCATGTCTTGGAACAGAAATTCATACAAAGAAAAAATCTTGCTATCTGAGTGGTATAATGAAAACACCTATTGAATACTGGTAATGTCAAATCAGTATTAAAACATCTGATTTTCACTTTTAACCTATCCTTTATATTATATCTGCTAATCTTTTATGTACAGGTGACATCTTTAGTTTCTGCTAGGGACTTACTGTATTGCAACATCTCCTCTTTATAGTAAAGGCTTTTCTTTATTTTAAAAATTTAATCACAAGATACAACATGGTAGTGTCCCTACCAAGCTACAAATATTTGGTTGTGTATGTGTACACAAGACCAGTCTGTATGATAGTCATGTTAAAGAGTTGTGCTGCAAAGAATGGTTCAAAAGAAAATTAGATTATAATGAAGGGGCTGGGGAAATGACTACATTTAAACAGCATGCTTAAAGAGTAATGTTTGTCTTGTGTGGGGCCAAAAAGGGAGAGGGGAAAAAAGTAAAAGACAGGAAAAAAGAAAAACTGTATGTTAGTGACACGACGATAAAAGCTGGTCAAACAATGCCAAATCTAAGTAAATTTTACTTACATTAACATTCACTGAGGGCATGGCTATAGCAGCAAATTCTCTGCTGTTATTTTGAACTTCCTAGTCTGACTGAAGGGTCTGTGAAGACCCACTCACTCGATCGCTGAAGTTCACCCCTTCCAGTAGAGTAATGAGGAGTTGAAGAGAGGGCATTTCCCTTTGACTCAGCATAGTGGAGCCACCAAGGTAAATGGACATTAGGAAGCTGAAGGGAGATACACAAGTGATTTTAAAGTAACTTGCACATCTCCCTTCAACCACCACCAAAAACAGTGTCAAGTGCAGACCAAGGCTGAGGCTCTTTGAGTGCAGGACTCTTAGCTCAAGGGTAGAGAGTTTAAAACATCTTTGCATCCTCTAAATAATGGACTGTTCTAAGGGCTGGAGAGATTCACTCTGTAACCCTAGAAAGCCAGCAGGCCTGTTTATACACCTGTCACAGTGCTGCCTAGAATTTCTGCAGTGTAGTGGCGCTGTGCTGTACATACCAGATCTAAAGAGGGGCTGTTGAAACAAAGCCTTATGGATATCTTCCACAGTGTCTACACTGAGGAAGGCCACCCCCATCTAGAACCTGGGATTCTAGAGCCCCTTTTACCTCACTGTAAATTGGTCAAAATGAGGGTGAAGATCATGTATAAACTTAATTTTACTTAAAAAATATGAGTTGTATGCCAATATATCAATTAAAACCACAACCAAATTAAAATAAAGGTCATGTTTAAAATCAACTTCCATATTGTTAGTATGCATAATTGTGAAGTAAGGGATGAGGTCCAGTGCATACGTACTGCAATAAAGAGGACCAGAATGAAAGTTTAGAACTTTGTTTAGCTCTTAGACCAGCTAAGGTTTGTTGCTGTATATTTTACAACACTAGTAATGGAAATTTAAAAGCACAACTGAACTCTTAGTTCTAAACTGTCTTTCATTTTGTAGCTTAAAATCAAGCCCTTCACACTAAACACAGCTTTGCAGGTTTATAGTTTTTTCTGTGTTACTGAAACATTAAGTAAAGTCTTTACTGCCTGCAACTTACTGGAAGTACCTACACAATTTATTTCAAAGTCAGTAAACTGAGGAAATTTAACAGCAAAGTTATAAATTCCTAACATATTGGTTCACAATAGAAATGTTGATGGACCATTAACTTATTAGTCTTTATGGGTATTGTATAGTTGTACAATTAATTCTGAGTACAGTGTAAAACAACATTTTTATAAAGGATTTGAAATGGCCAACCATGAAAATCTAGTGGTTTATATACCACCACCATACTCTAGAACTAAAATACCGCCATATATTTAGAAAAAACTTACCAGCCAGGGAATTAAACCACAAAGATTTCAGGTAAAGCCTTAAACTCTGTATGGTGCAAATTCATATTCCTAATGTGTTTTTTGTTTGACCTTAGATATTTTTCTTCATACTTTTAATAAAATAGTAAACCTGGTTACTTCAAAAATTATTTTGTTACAAAAATGGTAAATGTGTTACAAGGTCCGTTCCTTTCTCGATTCATCTTCATCAATAGAAATTACATGTCCCCATTGTGAGGGAAACAGATTTCTGAATTTTGAGTTTGACATTTTCTGTATGGATTTATTTTTATTTTATTTTTTACTTTATTTATTTATTTAGGTCAACACAGCCTGTGAAATATTTAAATAAAAAGCCAAATGTAATGTCTGTGTGAGGAAAACGAAGAGTAAGAGAGTACTGGCACTTAAACATTTCCCACTTCAACTGGCTAAGCAGGAATACACAGATCTTGATCCATGTACACAAAGATTTGAGGCAAAGTTCTTTAAGTTTTAACTACAAGTCTCTTTTAGGTAATATTGCATCATTTAAAGTCCAAACCAGCTTAAAATATGGTCCCAATAAGTTATATGAGCATTCCAGTTCAGAGAATCTTTTGTTCAGACCTTCTATTTGAACAAGAAATTGATGATAAGTTGCAGCAGAACCATGAGAAAAATAAAGACATAGTGCTTAAACTGCAAGAAGTTGTTTTCCAGGGGTGAGGAGTTTGAAGTAACACGGTTCCGCAGAGCCAGAATATCCCTATAAAATATAAAAAGAAGTCTCTTAAGTGGACATCCACATGATTTAAACAGTTTCTTACATGCTAGCTGTTTTGAACATGATAAAATATCAAGAGGCTATTTTCTGTCTGCTTTTAGAGAAAAGGTTAATCGAAATACTTGTGTTGGACTTTTAGATACACTATATAAAGACACCAACTCAACAAAATAAAATTACAGAAGACCTCAAATGAGAAGTAAAAGGGCAGTAAACTTAATATTTGTCATCTCAAACTTTTTATATTTGTTCATATATGTTGTCATATTTGATTTGTTGTTCACATTTGTTCAGAGTCTTCAAGTACAAGTATAGCAAAGCATAAGCATAGTTAAGAATTGCATTTTCCTTCTTGATCAATTGACAGGCAAAACATTCTCTCGTTACATGCTACAAACCTTGTTTTCTAGTTAGCGAAAAAGAATGTCAGTCTCAGAGTAATAAGTTATTTGAAAGCACAACTGTTTAAATCTCAATGTCCACAAAAGAGTTTGTAACTTTATGTTAGTGTACTTCAAACAACTGCATATCATAATGGAAAATAAGTAATTCCAGTTACCAATAGGCAGCTGTGTAGTGTGAAGACAGTTAAAATCAGGCTAACTCTAAAATTGCTGTTTCTTCCATTTATTTTACATTCTACAGTTTCTATCATAGTAACTTTCTTTTAAAATAGGGCTGCTAAACACTATTTAATACAGCAGAGGATCTGTGGAACTTTTCTTCTGAAGCCAAGAAACACATTATATAAAGGCGTGCTTATAATTTATGAATAAAGGTAAATTTAATGTTTATTTAAAAAAAAGCATTTCAGCTAGGATCCATAGAAATAATGAAGCAATTCCCTTGATTTGGCAGAAAAGTTGATAAAGTGAGAAAGCTACATAAATTTCTTCAACCTGCATGACAATTCTACATGACTTGCTGTGTAGTAAACATGGCTGTCAACCCTCTGGGATTATTCTGGAGTCTTCAGGAATTAATCTTTAATTAAAGATTACATCATATGATAAACCTCCAGGAATACATCTAACCAAAACCAGCAATCCCAGTAGTGAGTTGTCTGATAAGTGGCTTTAAAGAAATGACTATTCATTCTGTTATTTACATTATTGTTATTGTTCCTCAAACGCCTCCCCCTCTTTTAGCTCTCTCATTCCCACATCTCTCCTCATGGCCTGAGTGTATTTCAGATCTCCAGAAATCTTCTACCTTCCCATTCCTGCAATGGTTTCACGCTCAAGTCCAACAAAGTAAATAAAACAGTATTTGTTTGGACATTTAGAACCCCATCTTGCAATGCGAGATGTGCAGTTGGGCTCCCGAGCCCATGATTTCAGTGGTCCATTTTCATGGATCTCATTGCATGGGCAGGGTCTTAATTATTTGTATCTTTTCAAGAAATTCCACAGAAAGAAGGCTGCAAGTGTTAAATAACTCAAACCACACTGGCCAATACATAATAGCTATCTTAACTATTTCACTACATGTAATTTTTGTAAATACACTTAACATTTAAATTGTGATCCTTTGATTTCATAGCTAGAGCCCTGCGCAGACACGAAAATGTTGATCCGCATCCGATCCACATCCCTTCAATAACAGTATCTATCTGGTCCACATCCGCATGCCATGTTTTGTCTATATCCCTAAATGCATCTGCAACTGAGCTTGAGCACACAGTCAGCATTTTAGCCTTTGATTGGCTCATTCCCCAAGTGGGTCCTGCCCACTTTTTTCTTTTCTTGTTTGTGGTTCACACACTGTGTAGTCAATCAGATTTCCTTAGCCACCAATGAAATCTCTGATTGACAGAATGAAATGAATACTGCAAACAAGAAAAGGAAGAAGTGGGCAAGGAAATCATGGGGAATGAGCCAACCAAAGGCCAGCATGAGGACCGACAGTGAGCAGTGACTCTCCTAGCCCCAGCCTGCTATGACTGGGACTTTGACTGGCTGGCAGACCACAATCAGAGCTGAGCTAGGACTGGCTGGAGTACCGCCTTGTTTCCCAGTGCGCTACTGACACAGATCACAGCAGCAGCTGCAGTGAGGGATCGCCCCCTGGGGGCAGATAAAAATAGAATCCGCATCTGCGGGTCAATCTGCAGTAATGGGTCTCTGGTAATCCGCACCCATATCTGTGGATGCAGATCCACGTGGTTCTGCAGCGGATACCTGTGGGTCTCCAGGGCTCTATTCATAGATAATATGGTAGTGATAAGAATTAGGCAAAAATCCCTCTAAAAGCATCATGCAGAGAACACAACATTGGTTCACAAATGGAAGGGGCAGAAACTTAAAAAGTTCTCCAGAAAACAGTGAAAAATTCAGTGACCCAATATTTTTGCTACATATAGAATTTCCATGGTATTTATTTCCAGTAAAACTATTTGTAATTTGATAACTATACAGTGAAATTGGTGTGCATTATCCTGTATCTATCCAGTTTTTGAATGAGAGATGACATGATCAGGCTTGCAACATTGTTTTCTTTGAATTACTACACTATACAAATCAGAATTAATGACAATAAAAGGTCAGTTTTTCAACAGCAGGCTCTGAAATGATGTATTTATTTTTAAACCAGTCAGTAGAGTGAAAACTAAATAAAAACAGATTATATTCCTAGCTTATTTTAAAAACAGAACAAGTCTGATTTGCTCAAATATATTTTAAAATATTATTTAATAGTACCTCTTAATGTCTTCCTGCGTTTCTTTTATAGATTCAATGGCACTTTGTAGTTCACCAAGGTCTGTCCCCTTTTTTCTGATTCTTGTATTGTATGTTAGTAGTTGTGCTATGACAATATGCAAGACAGATGCAATCAGAATGACTATTTTAACCAAAATCAAACTTGTTTAATCCAATGATAAAACTGTTTACACAACAATTAGGTGAAACTCTCTAATTTGAGGTCCTGCTGAAAATTTCTTTCCAGTCACTTATATCACAAAAACTCACAACTGAAGCATTTAATCTTTCTCAGACGAGTGTTTTTAGATTATAAACAGTGCCAACAATTATTTACACACATTTCATTCTTACATAAACCTACTCAGCTATACATTTAAATAATTGCTTTCTTAAAACAGAGACTAATCCTATTGTTTACAAGTCAACAAACACAGCACTTTGTACCATAAACACTAACTATATCAAGTAGTAACGCATATGTGTATTACAACCCTACAGATGTAGGAAAGTTTCAGATATCTCACTACTAATACCAAGGGCAGTCTGCTTTTCTTGTGATATGTATTTTTTCCTGTTCCTGTGAAGATCCATAGTAATACATTTGTACTGTAACTTATAGCCCAATGGTTATTTTATACCACAAATATCTTGGGATTATGAAGACTAAGAAAATAAATACATGATTGTACTGTAACAGTGCTCACCCTAACCAAACAGAAAAACAACAAAATGTGCTGAAGGGATGCAGCTTCTCCTACCTTCACTGCCAGAGGAGTCCTGGTTCTCAGGTTCTGGGGAAGAGAATCCACACTCCCCTTTCTTCTGCTGATTGTTTGGTTTTCGTTTTATTTTTGGAACACTAACCTGCAATTCACACACTTAATATTTATTTAAACAGAAGCAAACATTTTGGTGAAGAAGCTCTTGTTTTAGTATATAAATGGTTGCATGTTGCACACAACAATTTTTTTGTTAAGTGGAATTAAGGTAATGTAGCTTTCAAAAATTATTCAGTTTCATTAGTTTTCTTACTTAGTAAACAGCAGGTGAGTGAGATGCTAACGGCTGACTGCACTAGGAAACAAGTAACTTTGTAGGACAAGTAATTTTGTCGGACAGTGGAGAGAACCAAGCCAATGCACTGGTGAATTTTAGATTTATAAACTTGACATTGGCAAATGACTGACCTTGATGTTTACTGAGAACAATTACAAAGCTGAAACATACCATTGGTGTCCGATGCCTGACTTTTGTTTGGATGGCACCATCTTTTTCAAACTGTATCATATCATTCAGTGGATCCCACGGTCTGGTTCTTCACAGAAACAGAATGAAAACAGCATGTTACTGGATAACAATTTTCCATTTAAGCTGAAGAAAGCTTTCAAGCAAATATCTGAAGTGAAAGATGCCAGCATGATCCAAAAATTTCAGAACCTCCACAAGGGAAATATAGAATGGGTAAGTAATGTGAGCTTCTTCACATTATCCTACTGGTATCTCTCAGTCTGTCTTGGAGGAACTATTCACCCAAAAGTAAGATAAGCTCAGTCTCCATTACACTGGCACACAACACATGCCCTTGCAGATTTCTTTTCTTCTCTGCAGAAAATTTACTTTCCAACAAAGGAAGCAAAGGTAGTCACGCACCCACTCTAGAAGCCTGGGTGCATCATTTTGGGCACCCAGAACATCTGGTGAAAAGTTAAATCACCAGGTTCAGCTGCTAATCCCAGCTGGGCTGGAAGAAGCGGCCAGGACCATCAAATCCACCTCCAAAACCCATCTCTGGCTACAGAAAGTGCCACATTCCCACCTAAATTGCTCCTTAGCCACTGGGGTGTGCAGGGATCACTTTACAGGAGCTGCTCTTCTCTTCACCCAACCTCTGTACATCCAGAATCCCCTTGCTCCCAGAGTATCCCCCACTGAGCTCACTCACACTTGAAACCCCCCCCCCCACAAGCCCCATCGCATGGGCCACCTCAATAAACCCCCCAGCACCCAGTCCTTCACAACATGAAGCCCCAATACCCCAGTACATGTTTAACCCCCCTCCACCCATCCCCCGCTCCTGTACAATCCCTGCTGAGCCCCATTTTCTCTGAACACAGAACTTCCCAACAAATCTCTTTGTACTCAGATTGTCCCACACAGAACCCTCTCACCCCACCTCTGGATCCCCTCACGCTAAGTCTCTCCATGCTTGAATCCTGCCAGGCTAAGCCTGCCCACTCACACCTAATACAGTTGGCATGGAGGGAAAGGGCCCTGGTTTTCTGGCACAGAATTCACTCACAAGTGTTCCATGCACAGGTTCCTACCCTGGCTACTGAGAATTCCAGCAATAGCATCAATCAATTTTGATTGCATTTTTGCAATGACAGTACCTAGGTCTGAGATAACGTTACATGAACATACTGCATTCTGGAACTGGGGAAGAAAAATATTGTTACTTTGTGCTCTTTAAAACATCAAGATAAGGTAAAATATTGGTTTGCATGGTGCACAGAAAGGTTTAAGCTTATTTTTGTCAGCAATGCAAATCTGTAAAGTACAACACAGTTCACAGTAATATATACAGCCCTGTAACCAAATGTCATCACCAGTTACAAATGTACCATCAGTTCTGACATAAAACTAGATGACATCTGTTTCTGTGTCTATTGTGTTCTTATATATGTGTGATATCCCTGGATATTTTCCTTTACCCTTTTTTTAGGGCAAATTAATACTTCAGTTGAAAAAGGAACAATAGACTTTACATGCTGATCTTGTGATTACTGTTACTGGTAAAAGGCTCAATTCTGCCATTGTTCTGCTTGTTGAACTAACTTGAAGTCAGTGGTTGAGGTGTGGAGCAATAGTAAGACGGGACTCAAGTTTCACATGTTTATATATTGGCAGAGTTACACTTCCTTTTTCTGAAGCATGGCATTTTTAACAGTATAGGAGAATACACCTGTGTGAACCAAACCACACTGCAGCTGTGTTTTTTGAGCCCGTTAGTGTTATTCACACCAGTAACAAGTTACATGGGGCAGTTATACCTCACTTCTCTGTTGTCACAGCTATGTTTGAAAGTCCACATATACCACGCTGCACAACTGTGCATCAGTTTATTCTGGGAAAATCCAGACAGCTATTTCACATTGCCTAGGAAGGCCCATGTCCAAAGAACAAGCCCACAGGACGTAACCAGCCGCAAGTAGGGAAATGCATTCTTGAGCTCTGTCTACACTAGCCAATTAGTCTGGACTAAGCAAGCTTAGTCCGGACTAACTTAGCCCATGTCTACGCTAGACTTTGCCTAGTTCGAACTAAGAAATTTCTTAGTTCGAACTAGGCAAAGCTTAGTCCAAACTAATAAATTTGCCTGGTTAGTCCAGACTAAGCACTTAGTTCAAACTTCAGTTTGAATTAGGCGCAATGTAGACGTGGACTAAGGCTTAATCTGAACTAAAAAAGTTTGAACTAAGCCATTAGTTTGAACTAGCCGCGCATCCTACTTCGAACTAAAAAGTTAGTTCGAACTAGGACGTGCGGCTGGTTCAAACTAAAAAGCCACGGTTAGTACGAACTAGTCCAAGGTTAGTTTGGACTAATCTCAGTCTTTTTCAATTCAGACTAGCAAATCTGAACTAAAAAAAAAAAAAAAAGAAGATATAGACAGATATAGACATAGCCCAGGATGTCATACTTCATAGAAAATTAGGAAGATGACACCAGCCAGACTGATCACAAAGTCATAATTAGTGGGTCCCATCCACTTGTCGAAAAAAACATGTTAAATTAGTTACAGGAAGAAAAACTGTGAGAGTCTGCCTATCTATTAATGGCAAATTACTGCTACCTGTTACTATTACTTAAACAAGCATCAGCCAAGTCTTTTGCAGATACTAACTATATCTATTGCCAATACCATGCAAGTTTACACATTTGGTTTAATGTTGCAGCATGGATATTACTTTAACTGAACAAAGATTTAGGACCACTCAGTAACACTTGGACAAGTGGCTACTCATTCACATTTTCATGTTCTTTCAATCCTGAAACTATAAACCAAGTTCATTTTATGTAAAAACTCTTAAATATATAATAAGTAGTTTAAGTTGTAAGCAAAACTCCACCACTCACTCTGCATATTTGTAGTGCCATTCTCCTGTGATTGAATCCTGTTCAAACAGCTTGCAGACCCACTCTTCACCATTCTGTTTCCTCTCTTTGGCAGCCTTTCTTTGTGCATCCTCCAGAACACATTTCTCATGAGTAGCTTCTGTCTGATCTTTGTTGTTTATTGCTCGAGTCACCTGTTGCCAAAGTCTAGCAAATTAATGTAATACGGTTGGAAGAATGAAAACCAGGATAACAGAAATAACTGCAAACATTGCTTTGACAGAGGTAAAATAAGATTGATGACCAGTTTATAAATTTACCACTATTGGTGTTTTCAGTTTTATATAATTCAAGGTTTCTTACATCAGAATGTCTGTAAAGAAGTTTGCATACAAAGGTGTTGCTTTGCTCCATTTTACAGACTGACAGCCTGAGGCACAGATAAGATAAGTGACTTACTCAGGTTCACAAATAAGTTTTCTAGATAATCAGAAGTAAAACACAAATCAGCATCTCAAAATCCTGTGCTTTAAGCAGTAGACCATTCTGTCTTCCATATTTTGTGTCAAACAGTATATGTGCTCTCCTTTATGTAATTAACTAAAAAAAACCAGAGCTAATAGTACATGAACTTACTTCTCTGACTCAAAGTCATCTTGCTCCTCAAATTTCACTGTGTATCTTGTTAATCTGCGCTGCCTGATCTCAGGTGTTGGATTCCAGAAGATCTCTGAAACATCTGTCTTTTTGTCGCTAATAATAATTTCACTGTCCTGTAATGTTTTAACATTTTTCATTACTTTAGTTGCCAAATATTGTGGACTGAAACAAAGCCAGTGAAAACAAATCTGAAGAACAAATTCCCACTATACAGCACTTTTTGCAACTGAAGAATTTGGTATTCCTTTTTCACACACCTGCCTGTGAATGCTCAAAAGTCATAGTTCAGTAACAGGTTTCCTTGCCTTTAAATTTGATTATTAAATGTGTGCAGCTAGTCATTTTTCAGTCATGTTTTGATGCATTACACAGAATAATTCTGCAGCACATTTCACAGTCAAGTCTTGGTCAACTTTAGATTCAAAGTAAGTTCATGAAACCATTTTTAATATTCTTAAACTAAGTAAAAGTTGATGCCTATAAAAAGCTAAATTTGGGGATAAATTTGACTATAAGGACTATTTAAATTTCAAAGAAACTGATTTAAATAGACTTTGTCCTAATAAAAATTTTCCCATTTCTGCCTATAAATGCACGCATTTCAAGTATTTGATTGTTACTCTAAAGAAGCAGTGAGAAATGGGGCTAAAACACCAGTGGTAGGGATCAAGTTCTGAATCTTATTGGCAGAAGTCTAAAGAGTTCTTGAAATCATAGGCAGTAGTTGTGGTGTGATTGACAGGACAATAATGTCCATGCAATCTCAAGCAAGGAGACTGTCCTAATTAACTTGATGAATCCAGATTGTTTCAACTTGAATACAGGGATGAGAATGTTCAGAGTTTTTGCTTTAAAATCTATTTACTGGAAGATTTTAGATTTAGATCAGATTGTCTCCTCTTTTCAGAGCAGATTTGCATCAGGATAATACAAAATCTCAGCATACATTTTGTTCTCTATTGCCTTCTGAGGGAACTTTGATTATGATTCAAGCAGGTAAGCTGAGGTGCAAGGAATATTCTATTCTATTTTATTCTGTTCTATTACAGGAGTGCTGCTGGCCTAGGGAAAGAACCAGGGCTCAGCATGCTGGGATTAGGGGATCACGTGCTACTGCTGCAGCCACTGCCGTGGGCAGCCTGACAGTGGACCCAGGGCTCAGGCGCTGGGACTCAGTGCTCGAGCCCCATAAGCTCAGCGCCAGCAACACCCATGTTATAGAATAGAATAGAAAAGAATATATTCATACACATACATACACACAGAAATTACCCCTATTTTCTATAATGTTGATCTGATTTTATCTATTTATTCATAGACCTGCTCTGAGAATGTGGGGTGGAGCTGGTTTCTGCTTAGTGTCATTTGTGTGTGAGGATTTTGTATCATTGTGGAAGGTTGGATTATTTTGGGTTTTGTTTTGGTTTTTTTGGTGTTAGATTTTGTATTTTAGAGAAGCTAAAACATTAGAAATAAAAATAAGTAGTCTGAGCCTATGCTGCTTTCTTATTGAGCTTTAGTTAATATTTTTAAAAAATCAGATGAGTAATACTGAAAAGCATTGCATTACACAAAAATCCCATGTATGTAATCTCCTTCTTATCAGCCACTCAGGCCAAGCTATTTTTTTTTATAAAATTGTTTGAAAAAAAGGGTGTAAGAGTAAAAGAAAAAACTTCTTAAAAAACTAGAGATTTTTGTTACTCTCTTTGCATTAAATGAATGTCATGACTTTTGCCCTTCAAGATCTAAATAAGTGATTTGAAGAAGTTTCATATTAGGCTTTAGCAATACAACAAATTATTGCACTACAACTTAATATTTTAAAAATCTAGTTTATTTCACAATATTTATGCTCTCTTCACTTTTTATATTTTGACTGGTGAGACTAAAACTATTGTCACTCTTTGTTATTAATACGTTGGCAAAAGTCTGTGGTGTTTCCTACACAGTCAAAGACTATTTTAGATCCTCACCTACCACTCAAAAAATGGTTCTTATTCAGTTTTAAAAGTAATGAGAACAGTTGCCTATCAGTTTTTGGAAGCTTATCACATACACACTTATAAATAATTAATAAATAAATAAAATTAAAAACCCATTAATTCTAAAATGTAGGGTTAAGCTATAGATCCTGTGCTCCTTTAAGATAAAGCCTTCTTCTGTATAATAGATAGATAGCCAGTTTTTGTGCCATAGCTAAACAGAAAAAGAGAGTTGTTTACTGGTACTAACAGGAGTGGTGTTGCTCCGGGGGAATTCTTGGGGTCTGGGCCCAGGTTCCACCCCCCAGGGCGTGGCCCTACCCCCTTGCTCTGATCCAGAGGTGGGGCCCTGGGTCCTGCTGCTGCCAGCCCATCCCAGATTCCCGGCTGGGGACGGGGACGGGCAAGACAATGGCTGCCAGGGGCAGCCACAGCCAGCCCAGACCTTGCTTCCTGGCTGGGAAACACAGGCACTGCCATGGCCAGCTCGGACCCAGATACTCAGCCGGGGACTGGGACGGGAGAGGCAGTGGGCACCCCAGACATTTGGGGCACTGGCGCTGGGAGTCAGGGCACATGCCCTGTATGCCGGGTGCCAGCAACACCTCTGGGTACTAACTTGTTCTTCAAGATGTATTGCATCATCTCCATTTCTTTCTAGGTATGTACATCCAACATGCACAGTTACTGGAATATTTTTTTTTTCTTAGCAGTATCCATAGGGCTGGCTGTGTTGCCTTGTGGAACTGTGTGCTCATCCTGTGGTATGCGAGTCTCTGCTAGCCCTACACTGCCTCAGTTCCTTCTTGCTGTCAACTCCAACACCAGGGATGGAGGCGGAATCATGGAATGGACGTGAATAAAACACATCTCAAAAACCAAGAAGTACTACAGGTAAGTAGCTGTCTTTTCTTCTTCGAGTACTTGCTCATGTCAGTTCCACGCTAGGTGACTCACTGCCAGTATGGTCTGAGGTGGGCTTCCAGTTAATGGATGTGCTGTCTGCAACACTGCCCCCCGTTCTTCCGAAATGGGTGTCATCTCAAACCTGCTGAACTTAGTGGGACATGAAGGTATGTGCTGATGACCAGGCAGCCACTTTACAAATATCTTGTACCAGAATTTCTGCCAGGAAGGCTGCCAATGAGGTTTGCACTCTGGTAGAGTTGGCTGTGATACCCTCTGGTGGAGATAAATTCACCTGCTCAAAGTATAGTCTAATACAGGTGGTCATCCATGAGGAGATCCTTGGGAAGCAAAAAGGTAGCCCTTTCATTCTCTCTGCCCTTCTAATAAAGAGTTGGGAAGTCCTACAAAAAGGTTTAGTTATCTCAGTATAAAAAGTGATTTCCTGCCTAATGCTGGGAGTGTGCCATTTATGCTCCACACTAGACCTATGTGGTTTAGGATAGAACACCAGCAGGAAAACATTCTAGTTGTTGTGGAACAGGGACACAACTTTAAGGAAGGAGGCTGGGTGTGGCTGTAGCTTGATTGTGTTGTTACTGAAAACGGTATTTGGTGGTTCTAAGCTGAATGCCTGTATTTCAGAGACTCTACACATCAAGGTGATAGTTATAAGGAAGGCCCATAAGTGATCTTGGGTGGGGGGCGAGAGGGGGGGGGGCCATTCACCTAGGGCGCCATGCTGGGATGGGCCAGGGATGGGGTGTACGCAGGTCTGGGAGACTGGCAGGCACCCCGGAGAGGTTGGTGGCAGGGCCAGGGGGCCAGTGAGGGGGGGCGGTGGGGCAAAAGTCAAGGATGGGGCTCCCCATGCAGTGGGGGGAGGGGGGCGGGATCACTGACTTTTGCACAGGGCCCTGGAATCATTAAGATCACCCTGGGAAGGCCACTTCCATGAGAGAAGTGATAAGGGGCAAATCACTGAAGGCTTAAAAGGGGGACTGTAAACTGCAACCAAATTAAGTTCAGGTCCCAAGCAGGTGGAGGGTCGCAAATCTGGGGCAAAAGCCTCTTTAAGACTTTAAGGAACCTAACCATCATGTAATCGGAAAAAACTGAACTCCATTGTACTGGGGAAGCAGAAATAGCTGCAAGATGAACTTTTATAGATGAAATCGCTAGACCCTGCCATTTAAGATGCAGCAGGTAATTCAGAATCAACTGTATTGAGGCTTGGAGAGGCAGGAACCCTTGGTTTGATGCCCAGTCAAAAAACCTTTTCCATTTGGCCAGACAGAAAGTTCTGGTAGAGCATTTCCTATTGCCCATCAGTACCTCTTGGACCTGAGATGAACACTTGTGTTCTTCTGTAATCAGCCAGTAACCTCGAGGCCATTAAATGCAGGGCTATCAAATCCAGGTGTAGGAGATGGTCTCTGTTCTGCAGTAAGTCTGGTCAGTGTAAGTAGCTCCAGTGCGAGCATTGCTGAGAGTTCCAGAAGAGTATTGAACCACTGCTGCCTGGGCCAGCCAGGAGTGACTACAATCACACCGCCTCATCCTTCTTGATCTTTAACATGACTTTGTATATCAACAGTGTCAGAGGAAAAATGTACAGAAGAATCTTTACCCACAAGAAGAGAAAGGTGTTGGAGAGTGACCCTTTGTCGAGTCTGCAGATGGAGCAAAACTGTCTTCACTTCTTGTTAAGGTTGAACATGAAAAGATCCACATAGGGAACTCCCCAGTTCTGGAAAAGCATAGCTGCAGCCTAAGGATGAAGGTGATCATTTGAAGCAAGATAAGAAGGACCTGCTGAGCCAGCCTGCCGAAGTGTTCCTGTTCCCTGGTAAGGGAATGCCATAACATGGGAATTGTTTGGAATAGCGTGGTCACACAGACACAGTTTCTTGACAGAATTCCAATGAGTGGGCTTCGTCTTGCTCGTTGACGTAAAACATCGCGGCAGTGTTATCAGTTAGAACCTGTACCACCTTTCCATTCACGTAGGAAGGGACACATGGCATCCCAGCCTGATCACCGTGAACTCTTTGACATTTATGTGGGGTCTGTGATCTGCTTAGGACCAAGTCCCTTGGACACTGAGATCCTCATTGCTATGAGTGCACCATACCAGATTCGAGGCATTGGACATGAGCGTCACCAAAAGAGTGGTGTCTGCAAAGGACATGTCCTGCATTACTGACTGTGAATCAGACCATCAACTCAGGGGTGACAATACACATGTGGGGGTACTCTTACTTCTTGGTTAACTTGTGCCTGCTCAGGGAACAGACTGAAACCAGCATGGCTGAAATGGTCTGAGTCATAAAGTGAGCATGTTGTGTCACATATGTACAAGCCATCATGAGTTGTTTGCAATCCCAAGTTAGAGGGAGTTTCAGCAACCCTCACAAGCAGAAAGGAATAATTAATATGATGCAAGACTGGCTCTGCCTCATATACAGCAGCATGAGTATGTGGCTCCAGAACCAGCCCTATGGATACTGCTAAGGGGAAAAAGATTGTGGCAACCATACGTGTGGGTCTGCGCATACCTAGAATGGAATCAACATGTGGAAGCACTAAAAGAAGAAAGAAAAATTATGTTAAGCTGAAAAGCATTAGATATTAATTGGTTTAGACAACTGGAGTTTAGAGTTTTAAACAGAAAGCTACAAATACTATTTTTTAAATAAAAAACATTGGTATATACTAATGCCCCAAAGAACACTACAGGAGCATTTGTCATATAACTAACTTAGAATCTCTTGGGATTTTCTTCCCATTCCTTATCTGTGCTTTCCCAAAACCAAGTTCTTTTGATGTTGCATGAAAGAAATGCTTGGAGGAAGTTACAGCCTTTAATCAAGCACTACATTACTGTACAACTGGCCCACAAGACCTTGGGTAAGTGTGTTTTTAAATTACATGTAAGTGGCTTTGCAAAAAACTTTTGAACTTTTTTGGGGGGGAGGGTAGTGAAAAACTGACTACATGCCAGTATCCCAGCTAGTCATCTCTGATAGCGACGCCTGCTTGGAGCACCCTCCTGCAGCAGGCTGTTGTACAACAGGTATGGCTTTCTCAGTTTTTCATTTCAGAATCCTAGGAACTCCATGATAAGCTCCTATTCATCACTCTCTCTACTTGGAGGCAGCTTATTGACAAGACATAGTGTAAACACAAAGTCCATCTATCTGTCACGGTAAGCATAGTACTTAAAATCCCAGGGTATCTATCTAGTCCCTCAGTGCCCCTGGTAACACACTCCACCACATCTGCCTTTTTTTTTTTTTTTTTTTTTTTGGTCCTTCTACTAGGACAGCTACCCCAGTCCTTCCAGCTAAAGTGGAAGTCCATCTTTCCCAGCAGGAACCTCACAGCTGGGCATCTTCAGTAGGGATGCATCCCTCACTCCCCAGATCCATCACCACTCTCTGGTCCTCTGGCTCTAACTTTCCAGCATGGAGACATAAGCAGTTAACTTCCTTGGCTGCTTTCTAAAAGTTCAGCCCTGGCTCTCTGATTTTGGGAAGTCAACCACCAAAGGCCTCTTGCTGTTTTCTAGTCTTCAGCTTTCCTCTGATGCCTACCATCTTGTGATCCCATGCAGCTTTCACCTGCCCCTTTCTGGACTGCCACTCACCCATGTCTCATCTGCCACATCTCTGACTCACTCTGTCTACCACAGGCACTCCTAATTTATATGGCCCAGGTGGTCCCTCTTAAAACCGAACTAGAGTGAGTTGATGAGTCACCAGTGAAGAGAGAGGAAGGTCACTAAAGTTGCCAGCATTAACATCTCTACAGCATAGTGACAGTAATAATGGGCAACAGTGTCTCTGAGTAATAGATGTTAAAGCAGAAGATGAAGTAATTAAATTCTCATTCCCCCTGCACTTTAGGTCCCTTAGCTTGTGTTATATTATATACTGATATAGAGTATGTCTTTGGATACATGAACCTCTACCCCCCAGCTATTTTAAATGTCCCCCTCCATAAATATTGCATGTTGCTCACAAATGCACTTCATCCTTTTCATTCAACTCTGGCCTCTTTCAGAATTATAGAAAGTATTGAAAACAAGAGGGTTGTTTAAAAAACAGCATTGTCTAGATTCTAGAGTTGTTCATGAAAGCTGTGTATATACAATAAAGTATGTTATAATTTGCATCTTTAAAAGTAAAAATGATGAGGAATCCTGTGCCACTTCAGAGACTAACAAAACAAAACTAAAAAAAAAAAAAAAAAAAAAAAAAAAGCCTCTAAGGTGCCACAGGGCTCCTTGTGTTTTTTTGCTGAAAACAGACTAATATGGCTACCCCTCTAAAATCTTTAAAAGTGACAGTGTTTAAAGCCAAAATGAAGTAGCTTTACATCTAGATGAATTTACAACAAATGTGAAAGAAGGGTGCTATTTACTTTCCTACTAGCAAAACAGGCAGTTATTTCATAGACACATTCACTACTTACCCAGTGACCCTCCAAAGTAGCCAGAACTTCTTTGCCCAGTTTAATTTTTCCTGATATTTGATTAACATTGTCATTGTTGCCCAAAAATGGCTACGAAACAAAATGTTAATGTAAAGTCAAACATTAGGACAAAAATGTAGTTTCTCAAAAATTCTGCTGAAACAGCTGTAGCAACATAAGGTCAAAATACTGGAATCATCCTTGACTGACTAAACAGCTATATGATCCTTGTTTTACCAGGACAGAAAGAAGGGCTTTTGAGATATTAAAACCAAAAAGTGTCGTCCTTCAGCTGAGTCTAATAACACCATATCAGTGTGATGGAGTCAGAGCCCCAGACCCAAGAGACTCAGAAGAATATTTTACCTAATGACCAATATAGATATTAATGCTGTTGTTCCTTTTGGTACTGTAGTCACTTGTGTTGTGACTCGCTTGATGTACAGCACTTAGCATAAAAAACCTACATATTTTCTAAGGAGAGAGTTAAATCAATACCAATTTCACATCTGAATAGCAGCTTGGCAAGAGATGCACCCATTTTTCTATTATAATTCCCCTTGTGCCCACATACAGAGCCCTCCTAACCTTTAGTTTGAATTCGATTGTTGCACTGTATCCAGTTTTTTCACATGCAATGTTGACAGTTCCTCCAAGCTCTAAAGTCATTGTGCCATAAAGAATTCCTGCAGGAAAAGAGAACTTGTTTTACATAATATACAGAGTTCCCTTCCAATGCCCATTTGCTTCTATTGATAACTGAGCAAGCCACACAACACCAAGCTCTAATTTCTTGTACAGAAACTTTAGAATGCATGTTTATGGCTGCCAAGTGAAAAAGGGGTAGCCAAGGGAGCCATATTATCTTCTCTACAGTGGATCTCTTCAAATTATGAGTATCTGCAAGTCCTTTATTCTGTGGCTGCTGTTATATTACACATATTATCTTCTCTACAGTGGATCTGCAAGTCCTTTATTCTGTGGCTACTGTTATATTACACATCATATATTTTATATATTATGTGTGTCACAGAAACCACACAAAGTTCTTCCCTTTCAGGCATGAAATAAGTTTTTAAAAATTTCCTGGACAGAAGTGAGATGAGTATAGCTAAGCTTTCCAAACTGCAGTTAACTGTAGCTAATTCTGTTTATTACTTTGCTACAGTGCAACTTCTTAAAACAGAAGAAGTAGAGCAAAATGGCAGACAGACATTCAGCCAGTCTCTGCCAGAGAATATGTGGCTAGATGTATTGCCATAAATAGCAAATTGTGTTAAAATTAGACCCATTTGAATTTAAGTGTTTGTACTGTTGCTTATCCCCTCAGTATCCCAGTGACTGCACAAATAGCTTATTTAAAAAACAATCACTTCTGACAGAGTGAAATAATTATAGGAAAATGCATACTACTAGCCCTCTGTAATTAAACCATATATGTATCTTTGGATATTAATTTTTTTTTTTTAAATTCACTGACGGAACACGGATTTAAATTAATTAATTGAATTTAGTTATGACGAATGGTTCATCCTCAACTATTCGAGGGAGTCTCAAAAGGATTTTTTATTTTCAGGTAAGTAGCTAAACTACCAATTTAATATTTAAGATGACGAATAGTATCTCCTCCAACCTCCAGTACTGCACTGCAGTATATCTTGTGACCACAACCTGAAGGACTGGTTTAATAATGAAGGAATGAAGTGAAATCTGGTTGAGTAAGATGGTGTGTGAGCTCATATGGGTACATATGCAGATAAGTATTTGAACAAAATGCACAAACACATCAGGTACAGCAAGAAGCACAATTTCTTATATTCCCTGATGAAACCAGCTCAAGAAATTAAAACCAGAAAGGGTAGAAACAGAACAATAATTAGATACCCTTTAAAAAAACTTTACAAAAAATATTAAGATGTGCAGAAGAAAGCAATGATACAGCCTGATTGGCTTGCTCTTCAAAAAAAGGCCCTAATCCCTTGACTCCATTAACTACTCCTACTGGCATTCTAGGTGGCTTTATATTTTTCTGTCATTAGAATGACATGATTTCCTTAAAATTTACCACAAGAAAACCAGTGCATTAATTAGGAGCCGCCGCCCCCCCCCCGACATGTATTTGCTCTATTAACAGATGTGAAAACAGAGAATCAGAGAATTGCCAAAGCTATGCATGAAAGATAAGATGGGTGAGGTAATATCTTTTATTGGACCAACTTCTACCAGGGAGAGAGACATGCTTTCAAGCCACAAAGAGCTCTGTTTCAGGCCTAGAAGAACATGGATACAATAATCTTATGCATGTTCAGACAATTTCACTTTACAGAAGGCTCTCACTAATTCAAGCTCATCCACAGATTGAAAGAACATCTAGTTTTGTAATATTTCCATCTTCTGAATGAGGGAAAAATGTCTACCTTTACAATGTGCATATGGCATGGTCATTACATAATCTTCTCCCCTATTTAGGAACATTAGACGACCTTCTCCATCCAATATGGCAGATAATGAATTCCCTGAAAGACAATGAAGCCAAATTACGCCATGTATTTTCAAAACCAATGAACAGCAGGCAGCCTCTCCCAGTATGTGAGCAACAGATTAGAGAGACTGGGTCATCCTCTGTTGTATTTATCCTTACACTGAGGCTTGTGTAATGTAGAATATTCCCTTTACAAAATATAACAGCTATACCAAAGCCATTAATAAAGCACTTCTACTGGGAGTAATGAGGCTTCAGTGGTAAGTAAGTAACTTGATTCTTAATGTTTCATAAATGATTCTCAAGTTTTTAAAGCACAGTTTCTCTTTTTAAATAATCCTAAGAATCATAGGAAGTCCTTCCATGTATTTAATAAAAATGCTTCATTGTATTTTCAATATTTTATAAATTCCTTATACAATAATACATTAGAGCTCTGTTTAACTGAGCCTCTATTATCTGTCCCTCTGTATTACTGAACCATTAGCCACATGGGGCTGACAGCAGCAGCCCCAGCTGCCCGTTCGCTGATTTCTGGTTATCAGATCTGGCCCCACTGCCAATTATATCAGATAATCGGGGGTTCACTATATACAAGAAAACAAAGAACTTACCATAGAACTTGGATTTGGCCAGGATACTACCACTAAGGCAAAACCCATCCTTTCGGTTGCTAACATAGAAGGCAGATACTGGGGGATGATGAGACACCTGTTGAATGCAACAAAATTGAACACAAAGAGTTGAAGTGTTGCAATACTTCTAATACAAGAGCAACAGAAACCACACATCAAAAGTGCACGTGATTTAATATCCAAAGAAAGCCATGTATGTGAAAGGTGGCTGTAGTCAGAAGATATTTCAAGCCATAATTCTGATCAAACAAATGAGTCAATAACCTTAATGAATTACATCAACATTAGACTACAAAAAAAAAAAAAATTAGTACCTCCAGTACTGTCTTCAGGAAATCTCTTTTATAACCACCTATATACAAAGTGCCTTTAAAGTCTTCAGGCATCAGCAGAACTTCTTGAATACTTTTCACATACTTAGCAAGAAACATATGTCCCTTGCAACCATCACTGCCCTTCCATCACTAATTTCAAAGCCTGGATAAAAAGAACTGTCTCACTATCAGGAAGCATGCATCTGCCTGGTTCAAGTGCTGTACGTCCCAGTTTTCTGCTCAGCTTGGACCAGAAGAACAAGATGCTTACATTTTACTGTCTCCCTGATTAAGTTCCAGAGCAAGCTGCCTTTTTATGTTTCAGAAAAAGACACTAAGTTTTTAAGTAACTTATATCTCACTACAAGCCCCCTGTAAGATATGGGTGTGTAGTTGCACTGCCAAGGAACTATATTTGAGTAGCAGTTAGGAGTATGTGCACAGTTTCTCAATCCCAACATTCCACAGGTCAAGGGTACAAAAACACCATTTCTGCTCATCCCTTAGTTTCTCTTTGTGCCTTTAGAAACCCTATTTGTGGTTGGGCTCCGACACAGAAAATCAACGTGACAGCAACACATTCACGGCAGTAATATATGTAGCAGTCATTCCCCTAAGTAAATAGACATTCAAACAAAGAGGTCTATCTAATCATATCTAAAATATTGGTTCAGATTCAGCAAGCTACTGAACCAGTATTAAGGAGCCCTGGGACTACTCATATGTTAAATGAAAATGTAAAATACATTGTCAACGTTGGGGCCACTATGACTACTCAGAACATTGTTATGTTTTATCTGTTTAACAATTCAAAGCAAAAAATTAACTAATTGTTGCACATAGAAAAAAGTCAGATTAATAGAAAAGCCTTTTGCTAATACCTGTTCAGCAATATAGAATGTCTTGCTGTTTGTCCTTGGATGAATCCACATACAGCGGAAAGTTTCACCAAGTATAGGATTGTACGGTTTCTTGAGTCCCTGAACAGAAACAATGCACATTTCAATCATACAATACAAGCATAACAAAGGCAAAATATTTTACAGAAAACAGAATTAGCACTATCAAACATAAAGGAAAAGAGAGATGAACACACTGTATAAGATTTCATCTTTGAAGATAGCCCCCATGACTTCCAGGGGGCAAAGTACAGAAGCAGGTACTTTAGAGACCCTTTCCCATTCTATGTTTATTTTATGATGGGGGATAGACAGTTGAGCTATTGCGGGAGCCCTGGTTTAATCGCTCATCTCCATCGCTCTGAAATTAAGCAGAGGCAAGCTGTGTATCATTCAGTACCCCTTCCTGTCAGCACTAATAGAAAAAAGTATTCAAGTCAAATAGAGGGCAAAGCATAAAATGTTAGAAGTGCTGCTATCTAATCCTCATAATATTTTCCAAGTTAGATTGATTTCTTAACCAAGTGTGACTTTCAAGAATATAAAAACTGCCCAGTTTAGCTCAAAATGCATAAGGCACTTTCTCTGCCAATTAGGCACATTAAGTGCAGTTTATTTCAAACACAGCTTGAGTCCCAATATAAGTGGCAGCTTATTAGTACATATCTTTTAAAAACTAAAAATCCAAATAAGGTTAGTACTGCTAACTCAAATCATCCTTTAAAGCAGAGGAAGATGCAGGACGGTACCTTTGGCTTTTTGTAGAATCCTGACAAATACCATTTCACTACTTTCTTCATGCGATTGTAAGCATTCTCTTCAAGAGCAGCCCTATGGAACATGACACACAGTTACTGAATTAAAAATAAAATGGAAACAGAGATATCATAGGTATCCTACCATTGTTATCTACTATCAGTATATTATCTTTACTTTGATACACATTATCATGTTACCTATTGACCAGGAAATAGATCTTGTAACCAGGTTTTCAGTTAGTATGCATGAGAAGTGGAAGGTCAGACCTATATTTTAAGTATACTTATATCAACACGTTTTATCAGATCCACTGGTGACAGCATGGACATAGCTAGAAAGTAATCAGAATAAGGGGCAAGACTGTTATTTGGCATATAGCTGACAAAGAAACTGCCAAATAAAGAAAAGTCATGCTTCTTAACGTATATGACAGTATTACCAAGAGACAGCTTCCCCAATACCTCACTGGAAACTTTTCTACTGCAGCTAAGGAAGATATTGCTATTAGTCAGAGTAGTGAGATCCCAGGAGGATGTTATCAACGAGTCCCAATAAGCTTCGTGAACACAGGAAAATGCTCATTTTATGATTTAAAAAGTGTGCAGTTTGATTCTTGAAATTCAACTGAATAGTTTGTTCTGCAAAGCCAATTATGTCCAATTCTGGGCAGCGTGCTCATTGCACAGATATAGTAATTACGCCTTTGCACCACTAGATCTTACCCATTCAGTTCTCCAATCTATGAAGGACACTGCTTTAGAAATTCACAAGACTCCAAGTTGAAATGAAACATCCAATTTCAGGTCCTCCTTATTCCTTTCAGTGCTCCGATAAATCAAATGAATTCATCTAGGCCCTCAAGTAGCTAACAAAACACCTTTATTGCACTACTTTAAAAATATTGTTTTCTAAATAGTTAGGAAATTTAGTTTCCTATGCCTTCACTGACTGACTCTTAACTTTTTAAGCCTAGGAAAACAAGACATTTCCAAAGGGTTCCTATCCTCTATTTCTAGTAGCACTAACAGGCACATTTCTCTGTCAGAGTTATCTCATCAATTTCTTACCAGGAAACTGCCTTTGGGATGTGCTTAGATTTAGGCAATAATAAGCCAAGGAAATCCCACAACACAATGCTTAATAAATTGTTACTGCAGCATTCAGACATTAAGCATTCTCTGCTTGAGTTTAACCAGGGTGGATAGAAAACTGAAAAAAGTCATTTCACTATTTAAAACAATTTATTTTTAAAGCAAAATGAATTAACTTACTCAGACAAGAAGTCTGCATGATAGTAGTAATCAGAGAGTTTGTCCAGGAAGGAACGAGGTTCCAAGATAAATGTAGGTAGTACAACCTTTGAGAGATCCATTCCTGGGCGGACTTGTTTCAAAAGCATCCATATTAAGCTTTTGTTTTCCTCTGAAACGGTTTCTGTTTGAGAAGCCTCCCCTGCCTGCCACAAGGAAAATATTTTGGTGAGAAAGTTGAAGCACAGTAATGCTTTAAGAGACCATTCAACATATCAGGAAGGGGGAAAGTGGAAGCAGAGGCAGGGAGAAGGAGAACCTTCAAACATTTAGGACAAACTATAACAGGTTTAAGATATACGGTACCTAGCCAACTATTTACCTGCAGGAGTATGGGAACTTGCAAGTTTAAAAGGCATTCTGAGAAGCTTAACATATGCGATCAGGTTAACACAGTATATCAGATTTGCTGTCTAGGATTTTTTTTAGGAATTGATTTTGAACCAATAATTATATTATGTTTTAATTCAAGAGAGGCCTCCAGATCGGACCATGGTCATAAGTCTGCTCTTTTCCCAGCCATCAACTGTACGCTTCCTTGTTCTCTCACATGTGGTGCATGGACCATCCAAGGATCATAGGTTATCTCATTTTAAATGATATAGCAGAATCTGCACATTTCACCCCTGCCTCCACCTTCACCCTCTGCTATGTCCAACACTTTCATATTCCTCTCTCCATCTAGCAGCAGGAAAAGCATTGTCTTTCCCCCATCTACACTTCTACAGATGACATTCTGCTAGACTAGGAGAAGAAGCATTTCTTCATTCAAGAGAGTTCCAGAAAATGACAGCAGGGAGCAGGACTGTAGAACAAACCACCTTATTTCCATTGGAAAAAACACTAATTTCTGGTTTTGTCTAAAAAATATTGAAGTATCTTTGGTGCAGAAATCCATAATAGTAAGGTAGACTAGAAATGAACATTATCTGACATCTTATTCATTCCCTAAAAAAAAGTTTCTAGCACTGAGTATTCACAAGATGGAGAGTCAGTTAAGTTGGTTTCATTCAGAGTGTTACCACTGCACAAAGCACTGGTGCATTCTTATGGTCACTGCTTCTTTTCAACCAGACAAATGGTCAGGTTAGCAAACACAGCCCTTGCAAAGCAAAGCTCCAGCTATGCCAGAATCATTGTGAAGACCAACTAAACAAATTTGTTAGATGATAGAAGGCAATGAATGCACAAGTCTTGTGGCTGCTGGTCCCTCTTTTTAAGAGGCAAACTACAATGCAAAGACTCCAACTTCATTTAACAGCGAAGTTTTCTGCCCTTTTCCTAGAGAAGACCCCCTTGAAACCACACTAACGCAAACCAGTCACAAACGGCTGGACTATACTTCCGCAGCAGGAAGTGCTTTCTGTGGAAAATGAGTCCCTAAAATTTGGAGGGTACCCTGAAGCACTGGTTCTCAACCTTTTGCAGTTCACGACACGCTTGACGGTGTGTGCAACCATACAGGACGCAACAACCCATTCCACACGCCCAGCTGATTCCAGCCCCTTACTCCATTCTCCGGTGATACACTAATGTGTCACAACACAGTGGTTGAGAACGGCTGTCCTAAAAAAAAATCACCTCAGTAGTTTTTGCCTGAAGTTCCTTGCTCAGTCACATAACTAGTGGTGAACAAGAGTCTGTTGCACACAAGTTGCATAAGCAGGAACAGTCATACTTTGACAAATCTCCTTAAAGTACTAAATCCAACACTGCAAGGCAGCTTTTCAATGACATTCAATTTGAGTTCTAAACTTAAGTGATTTTGCTACAAGGAAAGACAGTAAATACTACTAAGAGTAGTTTATTTACCTCTCCAAGTTCTTCATGAATCTGCTCCACATAGGTGGTTTCCCAGATGAGATCAACTGGTTCTGGATCAATGTAAGAGTCATCCTGTCGCTCTGATGTATCACTGTCACTTTCTTCACTTTTCCCCAGACCATCATTATCAGACTCATCATGATCATGATCATTTTCCTTATCAGATTTGTCAGAGTACACATCTTGATCTTTAAAGTGATGCCTTTCAATTTCACTGTCATTTAATCTAGAACAAACAAATGCAAAAATGAATCTAAAATTTTGCGCTTGTCCCTTTCCTTCAAATTGTGCACCACAATGAATAATCCTCTAACAAGGAACTTACCATAATGCAGGACATTAGTGTCAATACCAATATCTGATAGCATTGCAATTACAAAGGATCACTAGGAACAACCATCCTTGACACTGCTACAGCGATCTATTTAGTTCGCTTTTGTTTTAAACTATGAAGTTCATTAACAACTCCACAACAAATTTTGTCCTCATACAGATTTTCACCACATAATCCTCACTATTTTGTGTGTAAACAAAAATAAAGACTGTAGGACTGGCTGATTAACAATGACCCAGTTGCTTTTAGTGGGTTTTAAAAACAGTTTATATTTGTATACAATGGCACAAGTACAAATAGATCTAACATTCACTTAGTTTTCATAGTTAATGGCAGTTCAGAAATCTCACATGGTGCAACAGCTACTGCTTAACATTAATAGAAAGGCCAAGCAAAGATTTTTGTAGCAGTCTGTGAAATGCTATTTCACTCACTACATCTTCTCTAGGCAATAGCTGGGTGTCCAGGTAGAAGTAGACAATATACATTGCTTGCAAGGAGCCAGTAGAATGAGGAAGGTATGTGTTCCAAGAATTCTCACTGGCATATTTGATAGTCTGTATGTAGAATGGATTAGGACATTACCATTGAGGCAACAGACCTCATCCTCCCAGTTTGACCCTAGTCTCAAGAGATCCCCTCAGAGCCAACAGTGCTGTACTTCTCCAGATGCAGGTTTTCACTCCCCTGCATATAATAGTATAACACTGAATCCTCCCACAAAAGGGCAGTAAGAGAGCAGAAACCTCATGCACATTTATCATTGAGTAGATGGAAGAATTCTAATATCCTGCTACAGAGTGTACAATGGTCACACCTTTCTCATATTAAAGCTCTGATTCACATGGAGAGAAAAAAATTATGGGGATAAAGAAGAATCAGAAAATCACAACATCCATGATTTCCATAAGCACCATTTTATTGTGCCATTTGTGGAGCTGGGAAGATGAGGGTACAATAAGAAGCTGACAATCCAGGGTCACTTGGAGCTTTTCAGCTCCACACAAACCCTTGGTTCCCAGTGCCCTGCAGAGTCCCCAGCACACCTAGCCCAAGGTCGTATGGATGCTAAATATTTCCAAGTTTTAAAACCCTCAAGGAAATGCCCAGACAAAAATCTTCACTCAGCTAGAGTAGGGTTGAAAGCAGATCAGTAATTTAATGGTTAAAAACCTTACAGCAATGTTGTTGTTAAGAAAAAACACTCAATAAAAAACCAAGAAATACAGGTTTTAAAGTTAAACTTAAGAAATTCAAACACTGGAAAGTATGGAAATGCGCAACAGCAAAAAACCTGGTACAATTATTATATGATTTTAAACCAATTTTGTCAAACAATAAAAGTATCTTGTGAAGATTCCCCAACTAAAAGTACCAAGTATACAAAACCTCATTCACTTAGCCGAGGAACTCTGTCTGCTTTAAACATGAATGTATCACATAGGAGAAGTCATGAATCTGCGATTTCTCCCCTGTATCTGCAGGTTGGAGGTCTAACCCAAAATGGAGATTACCAGTAACGCAGAGAAAATGGAAGTTTGAGTACATTTCTAACATACCTTTTTACTCCAGTCAAAACAGAACACCCTCCAGTCATCACTGCTTCCCATGGTGCCCCAGCATCCACTCCATTTGAGACATTACACAAATCACTGATTATTTAGAAACCAAAGGCAATCTTAAGACAGCTTTGACTTCCAATATCCCTCTATTTTGGATGTGATGTTTTTAGCAGAATTTATGCTGAGACATCACAGTGACAGGAGCCAACAATCACAGGAGAAGTCTGATCTGACAAGGCCCCAAAGAGTGAGATACTAGAAATATGCTTTATCTTCTAAATATTTAGTTTGGATCAGAAGATAGCATTAAACTGTAATGCTCTGAATAGGAAACAAATATTTTAAAAATAGAAATTCTTGTCAAAAGGCAAACATTATTTATATACAAATGAAAGGTATCTGTGTGCTATATGGTACATTTTAGGAAGGCATATATGCACATCTGATGAGATTGAAAAATGGACTAAAACAAATTTTAAAAACATGGAACACAGAAAAGGAAACAAGCAAGAAGATAAAATACCAAGAAGGATCTCAAAAAGTAATATTTTAGACTAACTCCAGAAATGAGTTAACCTACTAATTGATAATGGATGTATTCTTGGTTATTGATACAAGCTTTTTGACTGCTTAAGTAGCTCTAGTAAAGTTTACACTAAAATTATTTCAGCAGTGGAGTGACATTCTAGACAAGAGAAACAGAAGCACAGTCTGAGTTCAGAGCAAGATTGCTTAAACATCCTTCTCCTAGATGTGTAGTATCTGCTACATGTTCCCTGCTTCCACTGAGTTTTTCCAACCTCATATGTGTATCCTCTATCAACCAAATATATGATGGGAAAAAAAAAATCTATGAAAAATCATCCAAAAATATTTTTTAGAGTAAGGCCCAAATTTTTAAACGTGTTTAAGGCCTTGCTATGCTTAGCACTACAATCACTTAACTGACTTAAGAACGTGAGCTTCATTTTCAAAAGGGACTTAGGTGCTCGGAAACCTAAAATCTCCCAATTACTGTTAAAAAATATGGGTCTAAATTCCTTTTGAAAAACAGTTAGATATTGCAACACTGACTGCAACAATGTCCAAATACCATTAAAGATCTGGGCCTAATTTCTTTTGAAGTAGACTCACTGCCCTCCTCTGTGTTCTGTACAATATTTAAGATTGTTCATTCAAGAACAGGAGAGTTCTGATTTAGAAATACCACCGATCTATTCTATCATTTTCAGAATATATTTCCAACCAGTTTATCATATCATTTAACTGAAATCTTTCTCCCAAAGCATCTTGAGACTTCTTATATGCTGTCTAGGAAGTTACTGCACACCAAGACATGAGAAACAAGTTCAGAAGTGGTGGGTTTTATTTTTTTTTTGACACAGACAAGTGGGATGGCTCCAGGGGTGAGATTTCAGCTTTTACGCTGCATGGCTGTTTCGAAAATGAGGTTATATATCAGCCTTAATCACCAAAATGTTGAGCGTTGGTGAATGTGAATCAACGATTCTTTGCTATTATTGTTCAAACTACTGCCCATGAGGAAAATGCCCAAATCTAGCGATTTATGTTTAATGAGTTACACTTTTGACCCTCAGATTAAGCAACTCACAGGGTAGTGAGAGGACTCCAAGGTGGATTAAACTGTAGTAATTTAGCTGTTGGAGACCACGTTTACTGCCCATTCATGAACACAAGACTGTATTCATTTCGGAGAAAATGGAGTATGTTTTCTACAATGTGAGAAGCTTGTTCAAAGAAACTGATGATTACTTACCTAACAAATGGAGTTCTTTTGCACAGCTTTGCATATTTCTAAAGGGATAGCCGTGTTAGTCTAGTCCAGCAAAAAACCCAAGGAGTCGTGTAGCACTTAAAGACTCTGTTAGTCTTTAAGTGCCACACAACTCCTTGGGTGGTTGTGGGTTTTTTATTTTGTTTTGTTTTGGTTTTTTTTTTTTTTTTTTTTTGTTTGTTTGTTTTTTTGGCAGCTTTGCATAGTGGCACTTACTTGTGCTGTGCCACCTTGGAATACCTTGCAGTAGAACCATCTTCTAGCAAAGCCAGCTAAGCGCTCCCACAAGCTACCCTGCCTCTCCCTCCAGCATCACACGGTACTAAGCATGAAGCTACACAGGAGCAGTGCACCCTCACCCCCTCAGTTCCTTCCACTGCATAGCCAGAGACACACACAAAAAAAGGATTCTAACTGAGAGGAGGAGGTAGTTGAGAAGTGTGAATACACTGAGCCATCTTGAAAAACTCCAACTACAGATAAGTAACCTTCTTTTCTTTTTCAAGTAGCTTTGCATATTCCCTATCTATGTGATAGGCTGACCAGCAGACCTGAAACTTATCTGGAGGCAGATCCTAGTTGAACAGAGACTGAAGCATCACTTTGCCAAGCCCACAGCACAGGGCTGAGTGACAGTCTGTATTGAAATTCAGGTTACAGCTCTGCAAATTTCATCAACTGCCCCTGTGTAAGATAAGCATAGGAAGAAGCCACAGCTCTGGTGGAATGTGGTCAAATCACAGCAGGCACTGGAACTTTACAGAGCAAGTGGCATTCAGAACTACATTGTTTAATCTACCAAGAAACAGTCTGAGAAGAAATCGTATACCCCATGTGTTTTTTGGCAAAAGCACAAACCAAGCTAAGATTTTCAAAAATGTTTAGTCCTGACCAAATAATGGAGGAGACCCCTTCCGGCATCCAAAAAAGAACTGGCAAATTAATGTGGAAATCAGACAAAACCTTAAATAAGAATCTGAGATCACATCTGAGAACTACTTAGTGCTGATGGAAAGAAGTGAAAAGTGATCCGTAAGTGCATTCACTTCATTCTCTCCTTATGATATCAATAACAAAAACCATCCTGATATACAGATGGAAGAAAAAGCATTAAACCACAGGTTTGAAATGTTTCCCCAGCATGGTCAACACCAAACTGACATCCCTAAAGAGAGAGAATCAGCAAGGGAAACACTGAAAAAACTCCACCAGAAAATGGAAGGAATCAATAAACAGCTACAGATGTGGCTAACCTGGGGCAGTTAGCATCATCTTTGCTCTGTCAGGATGTGTCTTCCTCACTACTGTCTTGATCAACGGAGAACAGGGAAAAGCATACATCAAAACTTCCCCCTCCCTCCCAGAGCAGAAGGAAGGCATCTAACAGGGAGTATCTGTCCTGGCCCACTATGGAACAGAAGAGGCAAAACTTTTTGTTGAAGTCTTGTAGTGAAAAACTTCACATATGGTCAACTCCAGCTGGAGAATACAGTCTGAACCAACTGAGCCTTCTCAGTCCATTTATGAAATCAGGAGGTGTGTCTGCTAAGATGATCAAAAGCTATGTTGTTTTCCTCTATTAGAGGCAGAGAGACAGGGTAAATGTATTGACAAATACACCCATTCCACAGATTTATTCACTTTCCACACAGGAAAAAGGCTCTTTGTTGATGTAATACACCACTGATGTATTCTCCATTACCACTTGCACAACCCTGCAGATGAGTGAGCCAGCTCTTAATTCCAATATGCTGATGTGCAGGACTCTCTGCTAAGAAGACCTGTGCTCTCAAATGGTTAAGATACACCTGCTCCTTACCCCTAGCACTTGGCTGATGCCTCTGAAGCCACCATCTAGGTTGGACCCAACCCTGAACACATTTGTTTTCTCTGACCACCACTCTAGGAAGATTGTAATAATCTGAGGCATTATCATCAACAGCTGAAGACTTTCCCAACTTGGTCTGTATACTGAAACATCCACTGCTACATAGAACTCATTCTCAGGCAGACACTCAGAGTCACATGTGGCTACTGTAAGACCCAGGAAGAACTTTACTCTCTGGGTGAAACACTGTGAGATCTTTAATAAATACTGGCTTGTTGTGATAAATTCATCCTCTGGCAGAAAAGCTCTCCCCTCTATGAAGTCTACGATAGCCTCAGTAAAAAGAATCCTTTGTGAAGAGCAGCGATGTGACTTTAAATGGTGGAAGCACTAGATCTGAAGAGACTGGTCATCATGAAGACTATGTGGTTTAACTGTTACACATCTTCATTCACAGAAAACTTCAGTAGCCAATCATCTAAATAGGGGTTAACAGAAAAACCTTCAGGCGAGTCCCTACCACACAGAGACATTGTAAAAACCCTGGGCACTTTGGAAAGGTCATCTGACCACGATGAAAGTATTTGTGATGATTTTGGTGAACTGATATATTAAAATGTGCATCTTTTAGATCAAGAGCTGCAAACCAATCCACGACTAACATGGAAGGGACTATGGTGGCCAGAGTCAACATATGGAACTGAGATTTCTAAATACATGTGTTTAAGACCCCTAAGATGAATACTGATTGAAACCCCCCCCCATCCTTTTTCTGTACCCCCAAAGAAGAACTAAAACTTCTGGCTCATCAAGAATTTGGGAAGCTCCTCAATTGCTCCTGTCAGAAGCATTCCATTTCTTCAGTAAGAATAGCCTCCTGAGAGGGGTCTGTAAACAGGGAAGGGTAGGTGGTAGGAAATCTTTTGAATTGCATGATGGTCACTTTTCACAATCATTTGAACTCACTGAACCAAAATAATTCCTCTCCATGCACTGATGAAATGTATTAGAATATCTCCAAACGTGAGGATGGCTCCATGCTGGTTGACTGGTTCTTGATTACCATCTTGTTAATACCGGGGCTTGAGGTTGTACAATGCAAACAAAGTTGTCTAGGTTGAGACCATAGTCTGAAAGGCCTCTTCTGGCACTGACTGAAAGACTGCACATTGCTGGAACTACTGACATCTCTGATCTGTTGCAAAGGCCGCAGGTAGGACTCCCTCTCATAGCAGAAAGAGAGAGTGGAGGGCCAGCTTTTAGAGGCTGAGATTAGACCCAGAGACCAAAACATCAATCTCATGTTTTACATTTTTCCAACAATTCATCCATTTTTTTTTATTTAACAGAACCTCCCCTTCAAAAGGGAGGACCTCTAGCTTACATCTGGTGTCCAAAGCTAAGGATAGGGAATGGAATCATGCTTTTAATGACTCCTGCTGGTCACAACAGATGCCAATGGTCTTGCAGCAGAGTCTAAAAAGTGAAGACAACTACAAAGGGAATGTTTGGCCTTCTCTAGTTTTGTTAAGCCTAAATAATTCTGTTGTGTAAAATCTGCCACTTTAATTTTGTAATGCTCTGAAAAAGAGACCAACTACCAATCAGTTCTAGAGCAGAGCCTTGAGGCATCCAACTATTAACTTTTTCCCCATCTTGAAAACTGACCATTTATTCCTTCTAAGATTTCTGTCCCTATTTTGTTGATACACTTAAAGAACTCTGATTAACTACAATCTTCAGTGTAGTGTAAGATCAAAGAAAAAATTGTCTGTTCTTTAAGTGTGTTACTTTCTGTATAGCTATCTTCACTATTTCCTAGGTTTGGTCAATTTTCTGGATCTTTCAAAAGCAAAGGGGAACAAAAGGCATTTTGAAAAAGTAAGAAATTTATTATAAAACCAAATAATTTGCAAGGGGACTTAGAACAACTAACTCATGAAACTACTTTTTCACTATTTTATTGAAATTTAGTAGATTTTAAGTTGACCATATCCCTTTGAATTGCATAGCAGCTATTTACCAAAGGCTCACAATCTGTCTTTTGAAATTCTCTTTATAAATTAGAATCTTTCAAGATATTTGGCATTTAATGTAAACTAAAAGCTCTGCTATTGGATGGTGAGTTTCCCTATGTTTGTGGGCTCTAAGAGTAAAGGTAGTACAATAAACAATGCAAAATCAAATGTCTTTCTCCTGGGCACATGAGGCACTGCGTGACAAGGCAAGAGCCAGGCAGGAAATGCACCTTTCAAAACCCAGCTTCTTCGATTCCACCATAACACGGAACTGAAACAGTATCACTGACTTAACAGCACACATTAACCACCTAAGAATAAAGAAGCCACAACTGTGAGACAACCAACGCAATTCGCATTTGTTTGTGGCACGTGATTGGAAGGAACAGAGGTACAGAGAGCTCTGGGCCCACATATCTTTGCCTTTGGTGTCATGTGATGCGGGATGAGGCAAAGGAGTACATGAGCTAATATTACTAGAAGATGGTTCTCCTGCAAGGCACCACAAAGCAGCACAGTACTCATAAATGGGAATATGCAGAGCCACTTGATCATCAAGTAAATGACCTACTTCTGCTGTGGTTAAAGATGAAGTTTTTAAAAAATACACAACTGAATCACTTTAGGCACCATTAGGAGACAAAAGGAATTCTAGTCTTAAAAAGCGTCCCAGTTTGATATTGTCATTTCAAATTCAAAGATCTGCCAAACAATTTAAAATTTTTACACCGGCTTTAGTAACTTTCTGGTAACAACAAAGTTAAGGTCTTGATCTACTTACGGGAAGTTTTCTGCACTGTGCAAATTGTTAGCACGCAGTAGGCCATAGAGAGAAACATGTGTGCTCTCTGTTGACGAGTTCAACTCATGTTCTTTACCTTCCCTAATCATCGTACGTTTAAGGAGACCGGAACATTTCAAAGCCAGTTCCAAAGCATCCATCCAACACCTGCCTAAAGATAGATACTTGTTAGTAGTGGAATTTGAAATTGTTCCCTTCAGCATGACAAGTTATTTGGTGCCCATACTTACCTTACATATGAAAGGGGCATATCAGAATAGTAGATGCACCATTATTCTACACAAATCAGATGACTTGGTTTTAATATCATTCCAGTGTTGAAGTATAAAAATAACTTATGCCTCATCTAAGCATGAAGGGGACTTCAAGGTAGGACTGACAAGGTCACAGACCAGAATATTATAAAACAGGGGAAGCCACAGCACATATGCCTTTTCCCTAATACAAGCAGACTGCCACCTCCCTACTCCTGTCAGTGGATGCAGACACCCATTCTGCATCTCCAAACTTCCATCTAATACAGAAAGATAACCATCCTCCTGCTCCCCTGACCAGATATGCATGTTAGCATTTAGGAAATGCTACTATCTTGAAAGCATTTGTATGGCAGTCTAGTATTTCTGTTCTGTTTAACCATTATACACTCAGATTTCAAAAAAGGAGTGTCATCTGTACTGACTACTCCCATCCCATTCACGGTGTTTTTGTTCCTCACCATAAAAAACATCAGTACTTTCTTGAAGGTGTCTGCTTACTGAAAAACATATCAGCAAAATGTCCAATCCAGACACTCCACTCTTTATACAATACATCCTTACATTTTAATTTTACAATTACACTGAGGAAGCATTTTCACCAAGCAGTCCAGAACAACACCAGCACTTTTTTTTTAAAATTAATTCAGAACCCATCTAGTATCTCTTGGTCTTTTTTATGTGGATTTAAATGTTTGGTTCAAAAGTTTTTTACAAAGTTCTAGTGGTTATAGCTACTCCATGAGATGAAATAAAAATGCTTGCATTATAGCTACCTAATATATTGGGTGGGAAAAAAAGGGGCACCTTCTACTGAACTATGGAGCTGCAAACATGATGCTGTGACACTCTGCAACAGAAATAGAGTAATCTGAATCTCTAACAAGCAAGCTCTTTCAAAATGAAACAAAATAAAACAAGAAGATTATTTACCATCTGATTCCGAAGCTGCTCGGATAATCAAGTAACTGCTGGGTAACGGCTGAGTTATAGAACCAACTGCTTCACCTTTAGGACCCTAGAAAATATGAAGCAGATGCAATATCCGTCAACATTATTTTGAATTCAGCTGTTTTATAGCATGTTTGATGTAGTAATAAGCTGATTACAAAGCAGGAAGATCAACTGACATTTAGCAACAATCAGCAAAGACATGATTCTGTAAAAGAGTTTCCTTCTTTCCCTGTTCCAGATGGGTAGTCATGTAAGTCTAGTTCAGCAAAACAAGCAAAGAGTCCTGTGGCACTTTTAAAGACTAACAAATGTATTTATCATGTGAGCATTCATCAATCTCTTTTACAGATCAGTAACCTCCTGTTCCTCTTCAGCTGATGATTCCTATTGCATTCCACTACTGGTGACTGACATCGAGTACTGATGTAGGAGAAACAGGTGAAAGGACGTAAATGGCAGAGCTGAGTGCGGGACTCCCATCCCAAAGGAGGCATCACCAAAGGAGTCCTGCACCAGGGCATAATGTATCACAAATCCATGAATAGAGCACAAAGTGGCCACTTTACAGATAAGACAGGGCATCGTCTGAAGCGATGCCGTAGTCCTTGTTTCTGTTCCTGTGAAATAAGCTCTCATCCACTCAAGGGCAGGGAGAGAAAGCTGGATAACTGATAGTTAGAACACAGCCAAATATCCATGTGAAAATTCTCTGGGAGGAGAGGGCATGCCCCCACATTCTTTGTGCTATAGTGACAAATATTCTTATGGATTTCCTGATTTGTTTTGTTCTTTGAAGGCACTGTACAAAACCAAGGTTCACTGAATACAAAGGGAGCGGAGTCTTTCTTCCTCCTTATTAGTGTGCAGTTCTGAGAAGAACACAGTTGGGAAGAACTGATTGGTTGAGATGTAATTCTGAAACTTCTCTGGCAAAGAATTTGGGATGTAGATGCAAAGAAACTTTATAAGTATGGCTGGGGTGGACAAAATTGGCTCACAGCTAGGTGATAAAAAGTAAACTTTTTGTCGCCAGATGGCGCTTCTCCATTACATTTCTGCAGCGGAGCTAGGCAACAGGCTGCTAAAACTGGTTGCTGTGGTCACCAGAAACTACTTATTTGTTGAGGCCTGCCTTATGAAATATAGTGTAATAAGCAGGAGTGTAATCAGCCTCTATTTTCTGGCCAGGCCCCTCCATTTCCAAGGTGGATCAGACCATGTCCTGCTTCTAGTCATGTGACTGGAAACTACCTAAGGATGCTCCACTTGCTACCTAGCAACTGGAGCACTGAGAGGAGGAGATGGAAAGGAGAGAGGTGGCGATAGCCCCACCCTTGCTGCATCATGTCTCCAGTGGCTGTCTCCCAGGCTGAAGCAGGGAGGCAGTGTGGAAGAGCAGCTCTCTCTACCTGTCTGCCTGCAGTACCACCTCTGCACCACTCATTGCTACAATCATGGCTTCATCTGTGGCTGCCCCCTGCTGACTGAGCCTGTGGCCATGGCAGCAAAGTTCACACTGCTGGCCTAGTGTGTGGACCCAGCTCCACTCATAGCCATGCCCCTGGTAAGAAGCTGCCATTATCACTCCAAGTCTACCAACCCTTCCAGCTGAGGTGATGGGTGTAAGGAAAATAACCTTTGTGGAAAGGAGACATGGAGTAAGGCTGCTTCTGCTCAGTGCTAGGAACACAGATACATTTTGCAATATCTTCTTCGAGAATAGGAGTTCACTTACCTTAACAGCCCAGATGGACTGCTCCAAGGGATGGAAAAGTTTGAAACAAAAACCATCTTTTTTGGAAGGCCGCTCAATGAGTTCACAAGCATTCAGGAGCACTGTTCCCACCCACTGGCCATTTTTGGGGGTTTTGTAAATAAGCAACACTCCTGGTTTCAGCACACACCACAGTTTGGTCCAGCTTTTCAATGTGCCACGAATCTACAAAATATTAACAATTAGCTTTAGTTCATCACAATTAAAAATAAATATTTAAGTCATCCCACTTCCTAAAAGAAAAATTGAATCCAAATCAGTTGATGGTTTTACTCAAAATAAAGTAAGTCCGTTGATTATACAGTAGCACTCTGTACTTCCTTGTGATAGAAACAGATTTAGATGCAGATTTCTCCTTCCAAATCCAGTGAATACTAGCCTTGTTATGCAAATGATGTACATACAGTTGAAAATCTTGAAATACTTCTAGATCCCTGATTCCTTCTGCACTTCCCAGGAGTATCCATGGCCAGAGCATATTTTACCATTAGCATGTTACTCATGAGATATGGATTTACTAGAATACAGTGTTTCTCAACCTTTAGTGGACCAAAGAGCACTTAAAGGTATTAATGACTTTACACAGAACGCCTAATGAAAGTTTTCTCAAAAAAACTGAACTGAATACAATTTTATGAATATAACATGCATTTATTTCTAAAAAACAGATACATAACAATTATGCATACAACTTAAAACTGAAGAAAGTGGTTTCCAACCCTCTTTTGCAGCAGCACCCCATTGCAGTGGAACTGTTTTTCTACTGCCCCCTCTACAGAAAATTTTAATATTGAGCATGAATTCTGATGTCTCCCTACCGCCCCCTGGGTCCAGCATGCTTGAACAAAGGTAATCAATTCTTGAAGTCAAGTTTGTCAAAGAAAGTGTTACCAAGAAAGTTATGTCCAAGCTATTTTGATGCTACCAGCAACAGCAGTGGGAAATTTAAAATGCCCCAGCCACAGCAAAGGAACAAGGCAGCAGTGGATGCCAATGCATGCCTGGAAGCTTTGCTGTGTGAAAGGGGCATTTTAAATCTCCCAGACACATGTCAGCTTGCAGTGTTGCTATTTTCTTACTGCCACTGAGCGCCTCTTCCTCCTGTCCCCACCCCTGACAGAGAGGAGTTTGGGTTGATCACAGAACACCTTCACTGCACCCACAGAGCAGAGCACTGGTAATATATAACAAAATAATGGACTCTGAATGGAACTACTATGACTGTAACTCAGAAGTTACAGTTGGTGCAAAATGCAATTGCTACGTTAGGGTATATTTACACAGCAAAGAGAACCCATGACTGATACCATGCCAGTGAACGCAGATCTTCAGGGCTCAGCCTGCTGTTTGTTAAACTGTTGTGTGCAAACTTCTGAGCTCAGGCTGAGCCCAGGTTTTAGGACCCTGAGGGGTGGGAGAGCTCTGGAGCCATGGCCCCAGCCCAGCTGTGTGACTGTCCCACCCCACAGGGTCCTAATGCCCAGGCAGCCAGCCAGAACCTGGAAGTTTATACAGTAATGAAACAGCCCTGCAGCCCAAGCTCTATCAGCCACAGATTTTTTTCCCCCATGTAGACATATCCTTAGTGATGGTAGGTCCTAACAGTTTTCAGAGGTCTCATTTGATTTTGAATAGAAAGCAAGGTATTAAGAACCTATTTACAGATGGATAAAAATTCCAAATGCAGCTTGGATCACTGGCTATCTAAGAGACTACCTCCTCCTGTCAACCACCAACAGCTCTTAGGTTCCTTAGATTTGAACACCTGGGGTCTGGATGATTGTGATTAATTTCCACTGATTCTAGAACTTATTCCTCCCTATCAGGCTTACCAATCATCAACCTGTTAACCTTCATGATATTGATTTAACTCTTCTGTTTAGTAAGGCTTTTCCATGAGCAGGGTATACATTATCTTTTATGGAGAAGTCATCCATTTTAATCTCTAGGCTATGTCTACACCTAAAACCTTAGTTCAGACTTCCTTAATCCAAACTAAGTAGTTCGAAGTTAGTTCGAACTAAACACGGTTTTTTAGTTCAAACTAACTGTTTACTTTGAACTAGCTGTGCTTTTTTCAGCCTGAACTACCGTATATACTCATGGATAAGTTGATCTATGCATAAGCCAACCCCCAGTTCTGAGTCCCAAAAATAGGCCAAAATGGGTGACCAGTGTATAAGTCGAGGTCCACCCGTGGCCCTGGGCCCCTAGCTTTCCCACCCTTCGCCGCCAGCTTCCCTGGATATCCTGACCTCCACCCTAACACCAGCACACTGCTGCCGCTTTCCCTGAGCTCCTGAACCCCCTTCCAAACTCCTGAATGCTGCCACTGCTTTCCCTGGGCTCCCAGACCTCCTCCCAAACCCCTGCATGCTGCCGTTTCTTTCCTTGAACTCTGGACCTAGTTCTTAATCCCCCCCACCCTGACAGACTCCCCCCAGGCTGACCACCTCCCTCCCAAGGCCCCTTTTACCTGGCTCCAGCAGCCATGCCACATGCTGGGGCTCCCTCAGAGTATGCTCAGGATGGGAGATTTCAAAACTCCCAGCCTGGGCTGAGGTTGCTCCCTGCTGTTCCACTGAATTTCTTGAATTTCTGGCGAGGGGATTTTTTGGTATAAAAATCTCAGCTTATACACAAGTATATACAATAACTTTTTTGTTCAAACTAAAAAAAAGGGGGCAAGTTTGAACTAAAAGTTAGTTTGAACTAAAAAAACTGCTTTTAGTTCAAACTAACTGCCGGTTTGAACTTATTTAGTTCAAATTAGCATGTCTACATTGGGATAGTTCAAACTAAATATGCAAATTAGTTTGAACTAAGCAGTTAGTTCAGACTTACCAGCCGAACTAACTAGTTTGAACTAAGCTTTACTTAGCTTAACCTAAAAAAAATTTTTAGTTCAAACTAGGCAAACCCTAGTGTAGACAGGGTTCAAATTAGTGCAAATTAAGGCTCCTTAATTCAAACTAATTTGCTAGTGTAGACATAGCTTAAGTGCCCCCATTGCTTTTGCAATGCCCTGTTGCTGATTGTACCGCCTACTGTTTAGGACTGATTAACTTCTCATCCCTCCTCTGGAAAATTAGCTTTTAGGATTACAGCTATTTCATGGGGGAGGAAGGAGAAAAGATGAAGAGATTAAAATACTTAAGAAAATGACTGGCCTTCCTTTTCCAGCTTATAACAGAAATTCTTTATGATCAAGCACAAAACCAACAAGTACAAAACAACCCACAGACTCAACTATTTTTTAAAAATTAGTTGCTATACATATAGATCAATGCAACTATGGTGATTGTGGTACATAACAACCAGGTTTCTCCATTATCCCCTAGGATTGAAACATGGAGTCTCTGGGTTGCAATTAATAGATGCTCTGCTAGTGGAAAAATATTAATTAGCAACCCACTAGAATTCTGAGTGTTTTCTATTTTGGAAGGTAAACAGGCAATGGATAAAACTTCATCTTAGATTTCACACTGAAGCTCTCACCTTCAGCCAGTCAGCCATAACAATAACTGATGGGTCTGTGATTGTGCTAAGCAATTCTTTTGTAGCTCTCTTCTTCTCTTCTCTGTAATTTTTCTTTTGAACCTGTAATTAACAAATACAGAAGATTGGAAAACTTTTTAGAACCACACAGAAACAAGCAGGGACAGCCATAAAAAAAGCCATTGCAACTAACAAAAACTAAGGAAAACTGTAATGTACAAAGCTCAACTTGTAACAATATAGACCAAGAAGCAGCTTTAAAACATGGATGAATGTTTTTCTCAAAAAAATACAAGACTCTTCCATACTCAGTTCCAAGTCAAAGTCACTTCTAATGTCAAGTAAACAAATGTTACAAACATCTTCACTTTATATTTTTTAAATAACTCAAGCCACTTATTTTTCACTATTTTACTATTTATGTCCATGCTTCTTCAGGCAAGTAGATCAGTCAGCTTTATTTTATTTATAAACATTAGAAGTCAATTTCAAATTCTTAGATAATGGCAGAGATGGGTGGATTTTGGGTTCAGGAGAGGTACGCATGTTAAAAATTTTCACTGAATTAAAAAATAATGCAAAAAACATGAAAGCATCTCTCTCTCTCCTCCCCTCATTGCCCCCCAACCCTTTTTTGCACTAAAAATTCTGTAGTACCATTTTCCTCTCATTGCAGCCAACCATTTTAAGGTCTGTGGTTATAACATCTATGGGTGAAGCTATTTCAATGAATCTCTTTTTTTCATCAAAAAACATACTTTTCAGGACTCAAAACCATTCAAAATTTGGCAAAAAAAATTTAGTTGAAAAATATCTTTGAGTTGAAACATTTATTTCTGATCATTTTAAAGTGTTTCATCTTGACTATTGTTTTGACTTTTCAACTCAAAACGACAGTTCCATTTCAAAATTTCACCAGTTTATAAAAATGTCCTTAAAAACATCCAAACAAAAACTCAGAATAGATCAAAAAGACAGAAAAAAATATTTTCAAGTTAATTCAATGCTGATTCAAAAGAAATCTGAGCTTTCAATTTGATAAAAATGTGCTTTGGGTTCAAATCAAACCATTCTTCCCCCCCAGTTCCAACCTCAAACTGAAAAAGTTCTTTTATGCATTCTGCTCTGAACACCTCTAACAGTAATCTTAAACTTTGTAGAGTCTGATCTGGTTATCATATGGATGAAACACCAACACGGAAAATGTTAAATCACCAACACTATGTCTTGTGGCACCCCTCCCATTTTACATGTTATCCTAAAGACTGCACTACAGAAACACAAACTCATCTAGCGTCATGCTAACACAATGATCTAGTACAGATCTGGGGACATAAGAGCTACCTACAAAGCCAACACCACTATTTCTGCACGAAAATGTTGTTTAGAGTAGAACGTTACAGCTGGACTGGGTTCCCACAGGACCACTGCCATAATAGCAGGAGCAGATAAAATGCTGCTTGTAGAATCGGGTAGGCAAACAAACCAGATCGCTGCAATTTGCAGGAAGACATTAAATCTTTTGTCAGTTTGTCAAACAGAATTTCAGCAATGTAAAGCAAAACTTTTCTTTTCCTTTTATTTAAAAAAAAGTCTTAATAGTTAAATTTAAGCCAGGGATAGAAAGAAATTTGATGTCTATTATAACAGGGGTTAAGGTATTGCTTTACTTGGTTAAAGCAAAATGTGTTTTATTCATTTAGTGATAAATGCTGTATCTGAATTCTGTTCATGTGTGTACATGTTAACTCACTGTCTGTTTTGTTCGCATGGGAGATTTTGCCTCTCTTGTAGAATCTATAGGAAGTTTTTTGCAGGTGGGAATAAGACACAAATTATAAGAAACCATGAAGGAGCATGTGGCAGCAGGTATTGTGGAGCACAACAGGAGCTGAATTAAAAAAGTCCCACCTGGGGTAGAGGTGTTATCCCTATTTAATTATGAGGTCTGACAGGAAGGTGGCCTACCTGGATGGTCAGATTACAGGCTGTTAAATTATTTTGGAAAATGACTCACCTTAAGAGACTCTTTTTTTGTGAGCTTGCTTGAAGTAGATGAGATGTCCTTATCAGAGCCATTGTAAAGCTTGGATTCAGACTGAAATTTACAAAATAAAGAATAAGTCAGTATTGCTGATAAATAACTGGACATATTAGCATAATGTTTCACACATAGGTTTCCACTGTTTCTGCTATTTCCTTTTATATCCTTCAATAAAAATCAAACAAGTTCTCATAACCCAGTTCATTCACAAACTATTTATAAAGTTATGCTTCATCAGTTATTCTGAGCACTGAAGGAACCTGCAAGTGAATCCTCCAAAAAGCTCAACTACACTTAGTAAATGTGTTACATATATAGTTTAGTGCTAAGTAACCTCTTGTGCTCTAAGTGTGATCAATTTTGAATTGTTTTGCCAGGGCAACATGGTTTTGTCCGTCCCCCCCCAAGCCCTGTTTGGCCAAAAGATGGACCACAGGCATTAAAAGTGGGAGGGGCTCACCTCTTCAATATTTGACCCGCAGTGCTCCCTCCTATAAATTGACAGTTCCCTCTGTGCCAGAAGCTACTGAAGCACATATCCCCTGACCTATGAAGGGAATCATGCAACCTCTTCAGACCAGACTTAAATCTGTTTTATGAATCAAATGGACTATGGCTGCTCAAGAAGAGTTCAGGAACTGCTTCCTTACCACCACCACCATTGCAGAAGGTCAATCAAGACATCTGAGCAGACCACTGAGTACTACCAGACTGAAGAATGGGACTCAAGATTGCTTATAAAACCTACGTCCTTATTCATGGCCAGGAAACATGCTGACTCAATAAGACATGATTTCTGCCATGTCTTAAGATTCAATGATAGTTTCTTTTTCTCTGTTGCCTAGTAGTTGAAAAGGAACTGGAGCAGCAGACTGACTGAATCAGCCGAAATCTGGAAGCTGGCCACTTGTAAAGAAAGTCTGCTGTAATGTTACAACTTGTCATTAATATTGCGACCCACTTAATCAATACTGATAAGTGTTTGGAAGTTATCTGCTACCAACTCAAAAACAAATTTCAGATGAGTTACAAAGAAATCTATTTCTCTAAGCATTGAAACAACCCTGATTAACAAGAGTTGCTTGTATAGCCAGACTTCTAGGAACCAAGACAGACTTTTTGCTGCCTATATGAATTAGAGCAGGGCTCAACAAAATTGGCTCCCAGCTAGGTGCCAGCAATGTTATTTTTGGTCGCCAGAGGGCAATCCTCTCTCCTGCATTTCTGCAACACAGCTAGAAGCCAGGCTACAAATCTCGGTTGCTATGGCAACCCAGCTCCCTGGTTTTGTCAAGCCCTGAATTAGAGGACAATATTCAGAAAGCAACTTCTTAATTGCTTTAGCTTTTCAGATCGGCAGATGTCCATTTTCAAGTCTCAAATTCTAATACAAAGTTTATTCACAAAAGTTTCTTTTAGGAAGATGTAGGAATGACTGAGTCAAAAACGTGAGAGTATGCAGAGCCCCAGCACAAGGCTACATGTGAAATAAAAAGAGGAAAGGGAGCCTAGTTCATTTCATATTAGAAGCCTGTTTTGAACAAAATAAAATTCAGGCTTAAAATCTAAATACGCAACTGGATATTTGAATCTCTGGTCTATTAAGTCATAAGGATTCAAGTAATTTTATTGAACTGGCAAAAGGAGAAGAAATAATTATTTTATTTCAAGAATTTGTGAGGTGAGAAGCCAGTAAAATCCATAAGGCCAGGTGTGATGGAACACAACTCAAAGGAACACTTTGAAGTTTTCAGATTGCCTGTCAACAGGGACCTCACATAATCAGAAGTGTAAATATATACATTGGGCTCCACATTAATACACATTAATCCTAGAACTGAAAACTCAAGTCTCCATGTGAGGGTTGAAGTTCATTAAAAAGGCACTGTTATGAAACTGTCTATGAGGTACTTGTTTGGTAGACAAATGGAAGACTTTGGACTCCAGGAATGCTAACCCAGCACCTCCATAAGGATTAAATTCATGCATAAAAAATTACAAGAGAAAAATATGTTAAATAGGAAACACTGTAAAAGAGCCAACTGCAATTTCTACGGAGGTACATGCTGTACCTTCCTTGTACCGGGTGTTGAGTAACTTTCATCACTGCTGGTCTGGTCCATGCTTAGACAAAACGCTGCCACTTAACCTTTGTAGCTGGAACAGCCACTTGTCACTGTGAAATCTTGTCCTCAGGTCTAGGAACTTTTTTACTCCTATCAAAAGTCAGACAAATGGCTACTGCAAAACCGAAGGTGGGAAAAGAGGTGTTAATGGGGGAAAGAAAGCATATTTTGTCTCCTTATTGCAGCTGTGGAGAGGTCTAGATAAGACAGTAAATGGAGAGGGCAGAAAGGCTAAAGTTATTTGACAGAAAACAAGAATGAGACCCTCAAATGGAAAGATGAGAAAATAAACAGGATTAATATTTAAAGATTAGTAATTTAGTTAAATTATAAATTAAAGACTATCATTTAAAAAAAAAAAAAACTATCACAAACTAGAAGGAAAGCTCGGACGCTTCAGGACCAACCCAGCTGTTATGATCAGAAATGAGCTGGATAATGACCAAGATCATTTTCTTCTTTTCCCTGACCAATGCCGATGTGACCGTGTACGAGAACTGAATGATATATTGTTTCGCATCTACACTGATCCAGGTCAGAGCTAAAAGACTGAACAAAGGCTGACATGGTCCAGCCTTCTCAACTATGACATCACAGAATTCCAAGGGTTTTTCATCAACTATACAGCACTTGGACTGAGAAACAAAACTACTGGGTGTATAATACTAAACCAAGGTAAATGGGTTTTTTTTAAAGAAAAAGTACTACCCATAAATTCATTATGGAAGTTCCATAACAGCTCCACAGTTAAGGTGGCACTGAATTTTTCAGTTTAAAAAGGAATTAAACTTTTTTGGGTTTTGCATGAAGGAAGGGTATCCTCCTTACAGAGACTAATCTAAAAAAGTACTCAGGTTGTATCCTTCTCTTCCAGTGTTAAGAGGCCATAAACCCATTAGTTCAGGCTGTAATATAGTAGGCATTAGTGGCACTAGAATTAACATTACATCAGACTTCAGTTTACAGGTCTATCCCTTTAAATTCTTTAAAAACTACATGCTCTAAAATCCAAATGACTGCTTCCTTTCTGTAAGTTCACCCATCTTCGAAGCATCTGAGGAAGTGGGATCCTCTCCCACGAAAGCTCATGCAAAAAATAAATCTGTTAGTCTTAAAGTGCCACACAACTCCTTGGTTTTTTTTTTACTGGACTAGACTAACATGGCTATCCCTTTTAAAATTGAAAATTTGGTCTGCTTAGTGAGAACCTGGGGTACTAAACACAGGCATCAACCCACAGGGCCCATGCTTTGAATGTTTTGCCCAGTGCCCCAAGCTGTGGGCTGCAGCACAAGCAGCCTGCTGCCTATGTCGGCCCAGCTAACACAGGTGGTCTGCTCTGCTCATCCTTGTGTAACTGGGAGCTGGGGAAGGGTATTTTTAGATCTCCCACCCTGACCAGGTACATTGCTCAGGGCAGAAAATGTAAAACGCACTCCCTACCCCCCGCCCCCAGCCAGGGAGTGGCAGCTCTGGGGTTCTCTAAAGTAGTTATTTTCAAACCTTTTTCCTCAGAACTCAGTTGAAAAAAAAAATCATTTATGCCCGCAACCCAACAATTACATCTTTCAGCAATGCATCTGAGTCTTTCAACAGCAACACCAATGAACGCCACAACACAGTATGGGGTCCCAGCGCATGGTTTGAAAACCACTGCCCTAACAGTAGGTGAGCTCCGGCTGGCTGAGGTGCAGAGGGGATGGGATTGGGAGTTGATGAGGACGGCTGCTGGGGGGTGGGATGAAGCAGGAGTGCCGCTCACCTGGGAAAAGACACGAGGCTCGGCAGGCTGGGCCTCTGGGCTTGCACACCACTTCCGCAGCCGCCACCGCATTGGGCAGCCCAATGGCGGACCCGAGGCTCAGGTGCTGGGACTTGGGGCTCAAGCCCTGTAAACCCAGCACCAGCAACACCCCTGGGATGAAGCAGGAAGAAAGCACTTGTGCTGAGTCCCTCAAGGGGGAGCCAGTACCAGGCCCCAGGGTGCCCAGAGTTCCGGCCCCAGAAGCCCATGTGGGGGGGGGGGGTGGAGCTTAGGGGGCTTGTGCCCCAAATCTTTTTCTGTGGAGCAACTCTTCTGCTGCTGATTGAAATATGGGGTCATTTCACAAAGAGGTGCCCCAAGTTACAGACTCCCCATCAAAAAAAATCCAGTTTCCTTTTGCTGCCTTCTTCTAATCACAAGATTAATCACAGACCTCTTTGTGACTGATGGCTGTGAGTGCAACTTTCAATTAACAGAAACTAAGGGTAAGTTAATAAAAAACCCACACCTAAAACAAAGAAAGATCTTTGGACTTAGAGACTGAAGATTGCAGCAATTTGTGAGTCACTGGAGTCAATTTTATTCTAGGGGAATGCAATCAAAGTCTCAGGGGTAGGGATAGGAAGGAACAGACATGTGACTGCCTCCTGGGAAGAGGGACTCGGCAGGGAAAGAAGTGGGGAAAGTACATGAATAGCAGGAGAGAGGTTTGGCCTGAAGCAAGGGAAGAGGGGAATGAGTGGTATGGGAGAAGAGCAAGGTTGGAACTCTTGAGAAGACATGACATTCCTCAGCTCTGTCAATGCACCAAACCCTCTGCACTCCAACTCCCAGCACCCCATAGCTGTCAATGTACCCCAACTCCCAGAACCCCATGGTTCTGCCAGTTCACGCCAACCTCCACACCCCCTACCCCTCCTGCAACTCCTGGTCTGCCAGCAGACTCTAACCTCCTTCAGCCAATGAAGCTCACCAAGTACATATCCCACTTGCATATATCACTTCAGGGTGTGTCAAACATGTGGCCCACTGGCCAGATGTGGCCTGCAAACCTCTTCCATCTGACCCATGACAATGCTTCATGGGACCACACATTCTCCCTGAGAGAGCAAGAGAGAGGTCTCACATATCCAGCACTCCATGATGCCACAAGTGTGTCAGGTCTTGCAGCATCACAGAGTGCTAGGTATGCAAGACAGCTCTTTGTAAGGCTACTCTTCACTTTTCGATCTGTGATATGTACGGCACACTTGAAGTATATTTATGTCAAATCTGACCTGCCATAGCAAAGGAGTTTGACACCCATGACTTAGACTGAGCTCTTTGGAGTTGGAACTGTCTATCATTAGAGTAGTGTTTGGCACTGTGCTGATGCCTTATCTGTGTGTTCTTGTTCAATGGAAAATACCTACATTAACAGAGTTAAGGTTAAGAACACAAATGGCCATACTAGGTCAGATCAATGATCCATGTAACCCAGTAGCCTGTCTTCTGACAGGGGTCACTAGCAGATGCCTCAGAAGGAAAGAACAGAACAGAGGAATTATCAAGTGATCCATTCCCAGGCATTCAGTACCAGTTTCTGGCAGACAGAGATTTAGGGACACGCAAACATAGAGCTGTGTCTGATAATCTTGGCTAAGTTGCTGAACCTATCATCAATTAATTTAACTAATTCATTTTTTGCCCTGTTATACTTTTTGGCCCTCACAACATCCCCTGGCAAGAAATCCCACCAGTTTGTTATGCAAATACCTCATAACCTTTTTTAAAATCTGCTGCTTATTAATTTCATCAGGTGAATCCAGGTTCAAGGTTATGAGAAGGTGTAAAGAATACTTCTGTACTCACTTTTCTCCATGATATTCATGATTTTATAGTCCTCTTACAATATCCCCCCTTAGTAGTCTCTTTTCTAATCTGAACAGTCCCAGTCTTTCTAATCTCTCCTCATACTGAAGCTTTTCCATACTCCTAATTTTTGTTGCCCTTTTGAGTACTTTTTCCTATTTTAATACATCTCTTGGAACTGGGAGAGCACAACTGCATGCACTATCCAAAGTGAGGGTGTACCATGGATTTATATGGTGGCATTGGGATATTTTCTGGTTTTAACATCTATTCTAATGGTTCCCTAACACCGTTAGCTTCAGAAGGTTTCTTATTGGTCTGCCAGCCTCTTGCAGAATGCTAAGGAAAACTCAAATGTCTGAAATCCACAAATTGCATCCTCTTAACACACACATATATGTACTCTGCCAATCCTCCAAGCTCTTCACTTCGTTTTATAATCCATTCACTGCCACCCACAGGATTCCATCCAACACTATTAAAGCGTAAATACAGGGGAGAAAGGTTGCTTTCACAACCTTCCCAATTTCTAACCTTTCTGAGAAATGCCTAAATATAAATGTACTCACACTAAGCCATGGCACTGTAAGATTCAAGACATACAAATCCTGGTGCGCGCACACACACACACACACACACACACACTTTAGACAATTCCCCACAAAATACTACACATTAACACGACAAGAAACAAAGCCTTTTACATCTCCTATACACTTATTCACACCATGCCATCTCAACCTGCACTTTCATTTGCATCATCCCCACTTTTGGGGGTATGAGGAAAAGGACATGGAGTAGGAAATAAACGTATCCTGCTCAGACTTCTGACCAGGGCAGGATGGGGCAAATTTGGGGTGCAAAAGCAGGGAGCTGGCTGGTACCTTTCTATCTATTTCTTGTTCATGAGAGACTGGAAAGCAGCCAGGCAAATCCATTGGGGGTGTGGTTCCACCTGGTGTTTGTCACCAGCAAAGCCAGCCGGATAGTGTAGGGGACATGGAGCTTCCACAGCTTCCAGGCTGCACTGGGGATAGAACTCATAATGAGCAGATTGTTGATTCCCATTGGAGATGAAGACACTCTGCACTTTCCAAGAGGACAACAGAGCCTCACACGAATGGGACTTCATACTGAACTCATGAACAGGCTACTTCATGCTCTGAAATAGCAACATTACATATATTTTTGTATCTCAAAACACAGACTAGATCTAAATGTAGTGATTTTATAGAATGACTGTTTAAACATACACCTTTTCCCATTAAATATTCTTTTACTACCCCCAGTTAACTCCATTAGGAGGTATTATGACTCAGTCAATGGCAATCTCACCTATAGGTCAAAGTCTGGGCGCTGATGACCAGCGCTTCCCAAAAGTACACCAAAGTATATTAAGATTACATCCTCTAAATGAGATGTTTAACAAAAGGACATGAGAAACTATAACTCTGAATTTACTGAGTTTGCACTGCAGATTTATGTTTAAAGTCACCCTAATGATGACAATATTAAGTAGAAAATGTCTGTTTTTATTAATATTTAATCCTCTCCTGAGAAGTCTGCACAGGAATTCACCAGATCAACACTTGCTACAACTAAACACATTTGGATTTAAACACCGGGCACAGAACAATTTCACCATGTAACTGCATACGTTGAAATCAGCTTTTGAAAAACTGGTTGTGCTTACCTTGCTTTTTGACATTGAATGTGCTGAATCGTCTTTACTTTGCGACACGTCATCCTTCCCTCTATCAAAACCTTAAAAAAGAAGATGATATTGTTGCAAAATGATAACTCATTTGAATACACTGCATTTTATTTAATCTAGATGTTGAAAAGTAAAACATAAATTAACAAATTTCACTTGTCTTGTCACCAAACAGAATACTGCAAATAAATCTGAAAAATAAAAACACTGCACTCCCCACTACAAAATGTGATTCAATGACATTGTTTAATAAAAATATATCCCAAGGTTTCAATACATCACTTGCACCAGCTACTCCTGAGTTTCTTAACAAAATTAGTTTACCCATTTGTAAAACATTCTTTTGCATATTTGTTCATGTTTTAAATGTCATATTGTATTCGATTTGCCCAAATGCCATTTCAGACTTAGATGTGTTCAGATTTTGAGTTGCTTACACATAAATATAGCCCAAAACATGCACCTCTACATTCAATGTTTTATATTGTGTATGTGCAGCACACGATGTTCTAACAGGCGTTCCCACCCTTCCCAAACTAAATGGACACTCCTCACTGGTTGTTGCTTTTTAAAAGCACAAAAATCTGCAATTACAAGTTCTATATACTTCCAGCACTGAAAAAAGTGCATGCATGTTGCTTTTTGTTTTTTAATAAGGAAAAAAAGCTTTACTCAAAAGTGGTCAAACAGATTTTATTCAATTTAAAAAACAATAAGCATTAACTTTTTGGTAGATGCAAGCATGGAAAGCTTCACTGAAAGAGGTGAGTTTTTCAGAATAAAGAGTTACAATTAAAATGATAGGCAACCTCTCAGTTTCACTACCAAATGAAAAAGGAGTCCTATGGCACTTTTAAAGACCAAATTAATACCTATGATGTATAATATACTTCCATCACTGATCACAGCAAACAACTGTAGGACAAATATATACTGTTCTTAAAATAGATAGCCAGACATGGAATACAACATGTACAATATTGAAAATGTACACATTTAGTTTGGGTATAGTTTGGTATTAGGAAACTAAATGTTAGAAGATTCTAAACATTGAGACTGCACCCCTGCCAACACACTGGTTGGAACTCAGTAGCTCAGGAGGCAGCAACCTTTGCCGGTCCCTGTGCCATCCCTGCCCACTGCACCCTCAGCAGGTGGTGGGGGTGGGGCCAGGCCTTGGGTACCCGGCTGGGACCTGGACTGGGACTGGCTTGCATTGGCGGGCAGCCTCCGATTCTTGGCTCGGGCTGGGGCTGGGGCCAGGCCCAGGGCTGCCACCGGCTCCCCCTGCTGCCAGCAGACAGCATCCAGGTCCCAGCCGGGGCTGACTCCCACCAGCAGTGGCGGCTCTGGACAGGCCAACCCTGCTCCCCTCCAGCAGCCCAGCAAGCAGGGGGTGAAGCCAGCAGGGGCCAGGAGCCCTGCACTGCAGCTTCTTTTTCCCCCGATGACCATGCTCCTCAGCAGGGAAGGGCAGCCAGCAGGGGCCTGGAGCCACGGCAGGCAGATCTTGTTGCGCCAGGCCACGCTGGGCGCAGGGCCAGTGGGGAGCCTGAGCAACACTGCATACTGCTCAGGCTCAGCCTGCATGCCACATTTGGCATGTGTGCTGGGGGTTGCCAACTGCTGCAGTAGTTTTTTAGTTACTCAGATACACATTTACACAGAAAACAAAGGTCTCTTACATTGTTCATTAAAAAACCTACAACTACTGTACATAGGCAGTAAATTGACATGTTTAATGCACGTGAAAGTGCATACATAACATAGATGGATCAAGATATGCCATTTTGTAGTTCTCCAGATTCTCCAGTTCTTCTCCCTGCTTCCCATCTTAATATGTGTTTACACTTTGAATCCAATGTGTTTTATGTGACATACGCAACATTAACTTTAAAATAATTAAAACAAAAATCGAGACTCTTCTGTACCAACAATATTTTATATGTACAAGATACACAGTAACACTAGGCGTATCAATTCAAAGCTGCCCTCATGCAACTTTATGGCACACTTCATTTTTAGAGTATGATATGTTCCTATTCTGAAGTGGCAGAAAAAGTCAGTATTATGTATGTGATGAGGTGTTGGAACAGATCATACTAGTGTTCCATTTTGTTGGAATAGTTTTTCCAGTGAAAGAACAAAAACTTCCTGTTGTATATATTTTAATAAATCAGAGTACACCTGCTGGTATGCCATCTAGGCATACTATAGATAACTCACACTCCAAATCTTTAAATCAAAATTGGGTGTCTGAGAAAATATGCTCTAGCTCAGTGGGTTTTCAAACCACAAGTCAGGACCCAGTACTCAGTCTCAGACCCTCAGGTACTGTGTCGCAAGCCTTCTGCATAGCATGCCTGGGGATGTCCCGGAAAGAAGCTGCCCAGAGCAGTCCGCAGGTATAAGTGGAGAAGGGTTGCTGTAGCCAGCTTCTTTCCAGAGGATGCCTGAGGACTCCCACCCCAGCCAAAAGAAGACTCACAGAATGGCTCCTTTCATCTGCAGCTGGGGCAGGAGTCCCCAGGGACATCATGAAAAGAATCCAGCCTGGGCTTGTTTTGGTGGAGTGCCTGAGGAAGCATTCCCCTCAGCCATAAGGAGGAGAGGCCAGCACAGGGGTTATCCCCTGGCCTAGTGCACAGACGCCCCAGAGCCAGATCACAGGTATAAATTATTGTTTTCAACTGGGTCCTGAGAAAAAAAATGGTTGAGAACCACTTCTCTAGCTCAACCAAAAGTTGTTGGGTTCGAAACAGACATTACTGGGGGGGGGGGGGGGCATCAATGCACTGTTGTTCAGGGGCTCAGACTAGATCATAATGGTGCCTTCTGGTCTTTTAAAAAACAAACCAACCAACCAACCAACCTATGAATTAAGTATTAGTTATAGATTGTGAAAGTGAATGATTAAAAATGCACAGAATCCAGTCTTCTGTAAATTTTAGGCAACCAACATAAATTTTCTAAGTCATTCTGTTAAAGCAAAAATTTAGACAAGTGTGCATTTCCACATAATACACACAGATTAAGAAACTATTCTGTTTTATGCGGTGTTATATCCATGGTGGTTTCTAGATATTAGACAGACAAGATGGGTAAGGTAATACCTTTTATTGGACTAGCTTCCATTGATGAAGCAGCAGTTTCAAGTTTGGGCTGGGCTCGAAAGCTTCACAAACAGAAATTAATCCAATAAAAAGTATTACCTCACCCACCTTAGACCAAGTTTTGCCATTCTGGATGTTAAGCAGAAAAGCTAAATGAAGAAAGGTTCAGAAAATGACTATCCCAATTACAAAAAGACATGGTAAATGGAATTAAAAAGATCATTTAACATCAAAATTGTGATTAAGAGGATAGAGGCTGTAACTCAGAGCTTCCTATTAAAGGATGCTTTAAGAACTTAAATTTACAGACATACATATGTGCCCTTATTAATCTTTCATAATGTTGTTCCACAGATTTAATCAGCTGCACTCTGAACAAATGAAAACTGAATAGGTCAATTGCGGCATGAGGAAATTAGAGGAAAGCAGGATGCCACTTGATCCACTGACGTATCTTTTTTTTATATCTCCAAACTCCTTTATTATGCTTCAGTTTCCTCTCTCTTTGGTGGTCAGTTGTCTCAAACTAATTTCTATTACTCAATTAAAACCTTTACTATTTTACTGATCCATTACACTTTAGAAACTAACAGGCAATGAAAACAAAACTATTTCATTCAGCTTACTATTTAAGATAGTGTCTCAGATTTAGAGGGTATATTTGTTTTTATCATTATAGAGAAAAAACCCTGGTTTTTCCATCAGCAATAAATTGTGACTTTATCTATACATGTCTACAGTATTTTGATGCAGATAATATGGCATAACATCTGTCTGAACATTAGGCTCTGTATTATTACTACATTTGTATTTCTGTTAGCCCTTAAGGCACTGGAAGTCTGCATTTCCTGGTATTAAATGCTAATGCAAAATTAATTTGAGGCCACTGTCTGAAGGCTGGGATTGACAATGCCACAGGGCTTGGAAACAAGAGTTTCAAATCCACACAGGTCTCAAGTTCGTCAGTCTGAATCACTGAGTTTTCAGTTCTGCTCTGCCCCGCACTCCTCTGCTTTCTCTCATGTTCACGTCACTGGCTTCTTGGGTACACTTAATATTCTGCACATTCAGCCCTCTAACTAGACATTTAAAAATGAATTAAAATATGCTTAAAATGAATTAAAATGTGTAGACAGATGTGTCAACTTTAAAAATGTCCTCAGTGTCCATTTCAATATAAAACGTATAATGCTAAGTACAAAATGCTCTCTGAGTTCTTCAGCCTCAATTTGTAAATTTATTCATATTTATGCACTACATCAGTGGTTTTCAAACTTTTCTCCTTGGGACCCAACTGAAAAAAATCATTTATGCCTGTGACCCAGCAATTACATCTTTGAGCAATGCACTCTAGTCTTTCAGCAGTGGCAATAAGGGGTACCGTGACGCAGTGCCTGTGGGTCTGTTACCCAGTAGTGGGTCCCAACCCCAAGTTTAAAAACCACTGCACTACATTTTACTTTATGCTCAGGAGACCAATCCTTGGGTCTGGTTGAGCCAAGTGAAACAACAAAGGTGATCAGTGTAACTCTCACCTGATCTGAGAGCTACAGGTTCACTCCCAAGGATAAGTTAAAACAGATTCAAAAGCTGTTCTAACCTAAGCCTAGCTGTAAGGTCTTCAAGGGACTGTTACAGCAGCCAAGAATTGTGTTCAGGGCACTGCTACACTCCAACAATCTCTACCCTCATACACATTATGCTGAGGGCTGTAAGGGGTGAGAGGGGGTGATGAGTGACTTCAGGCTAGCTATGTACCAACTGTGGAATCCATTTGCACTAGAGGACTCTTCAGCTCGCCACTAAAGTTTAAATTTGCTTTTTTTCTGCCAGACTAAAACAAAGCCTGGCTAAGATATGGCACTCAGATTTTAAGTTCACCACGAGCTGATCCAAAATCCACTTAAGTCAATGCGGTCTGAATCAGGTCCTAATTTTGGTGCCTACTTCTAAGCATTAGTCAATTCTTTTTATAACTGTGGCAGTCTCATCACATTTAAATGAAATGTAATCAATTGCAAGACAGTATTTTAATACAATAGCTGTAGGAACTGTGTTAGTGATCAGCCAATGAGTCCTCAGCTATGTCTACACTAGGAGTCTCAGTCAACTTTATTAAGTCGACATAGAGAGGCCCCATTTATTTAAGTCGACTTTATAATGTTGACTTAAGCTAGGGGACTCATTTAAAGTTGACTTAATAAAGTCAACTTTAAATGGGTCCCCTGGCTTAAGTCAACTTTATACAGTCAACTTAAATGGCTCTCCTGCCTTAAGTCTACTTTAATGGCCACATTTTGTTAAGCTGACTTAATAAAATCCACTTAACCCTTAAAGTCGACAAAGGTTGAAAGTATTAAGTCAACTTAATGAACTCCAAATGTGGCCAGGGAGTTGCTTAAGTCGACCTAAGCCTGGTTAAGTCAACTTAAGCCTTCAGTGTACACATAGCCCTCAGAAGCCACTCATCAACCCCTTCTGAGTGACACAGCTGTCAACTCTGACACATCAAAATAAGGAGCAAGTTGATCTGATCAGTGACTGCAAAGAACACTTTTGAAAGTCAATGCACTGAACTGGAGAATTAAGGACTTGTGAAAGGATAATATGTGCTATGCTTAAGGGAAGGAAGCAGCACTGGAGAATGATATCATTACCATTTGTCATATGCGGCATGAAATGGAAGCAGCATATTTAGCTCTGAAACAACATGTTTTGTCTGGAACAAATCAGGAGACACACAATGGCAATATAAGGAGGTGTCTCTATCAACAGCTACAGGCTGCCCCTTTGGAACTTAGTGTGAATACCTAACTTCCAAGCATTGTCCCTCAAGAAGTTTTAACATTTTGGTTGGAAATTTAAATAATTTAAAAAGTTGCATGACCAGGAAGCTAACATAGTTAAAACTGACATGTGCATAATGAAAAACAACAACTCTGGCCACTAATTTCTCTATGTGAGATTTTGCTTTAAAAAATGTATTATATCAGTTCCATATTAACAGTTTCCCCCAAAGCACTTCCTCACTATTTTAACTACATGTTTGTTTTGCACAATGTTTTCCATATGCATAAACAACTATTTACACAGCAAACTACAAGGCTATACCCATTGAGATACATGTATTACCTAAATACATACTTACACAAGACATACCAAGAGCTTCCAAAGAGCTACAAATCTGTTGTGTGTGTAATTACCAGACACTACTAGAAGAATCCCCCACAGCCCCATCTTTTTAATTGTCCTACTTCTTTAAAGAAAATGTTATTGTCCAAGTAATGGCCAGAGATAAGACAGTGTGCAGTTCTACTCTAGACTGGGGGGGGGCGGAGGGCGGGGGGGACAACTAAAAATGGCGTCTTGTTCTCTGTGCTTCCCATCTCACTCATACATTTGGTTTATAAGTAAAAGAGAGGATTTCTCTCATTTTCAGTGTTGCAGATTCAGCCTTGGCTTGGAGAATCATATTGTGTTTTTCCTCTTAACCACCTCCACTTGTAGTAAAGACTTTACAAGCAAAATCAGACCATCAATGACAGTTGGCATAACTTGGGTTTTAAGAAGTTACTCCTCAGTGATGTTCATCAACCCAACTGTCTTCTATGGGTTTATGTCGATGTAACTAACTGCAGTGTAGCCAGCTATACTTCTGAGCCCATACAATAAAGGAATGAAACAGCTTCCTCTTCAAAAGATCTCTTAGGTTTATGAAGACAATCTGACAAGCATTTATTTTTGACGTACACACAAGCAGAGCAAAATGGCCATTTTTACATTGTACTTTCCAAAACAGAATTATGCAACACTTAAGATTTTTTTTTTTTTTTTGAGAGTCAGTTTCCTAAATTACAGTACAGGAATATACAGCCATTTCATATTTCTTTGAATTATACTTTTGCATATGTACAATGAAAAATTTCTTTAAAAATCCACTACAGCTCTCACAATAGTATTAGTACACTGTTCTCTGCACACCTTGACTTATCATAACAGGTTGATATGTATGATCAAGATTCAAGACCGCCCTATACAAAATCATTTAGTGGAGAGCCCTGCAGTACAAAAAGAGACATAAGGTGGTTGTAATTAAGCATAAAATTTTAGTCTTAACTCAGCTTCTAAGCACCATCACTGATGTGTCTGTATATTTTGCACTGGCTGCTATAGGTCTGCTAAAAACTCCACAATTTAAAATGTGTGTCTCAATTTAAGAGTCCTTTTAGGATCATTTCTCCCCACTGTGCAATTTCAGTTGCAAAGAACTTCCTCCTGTATGCAAATCAATACAAAGCACAACACTGCCTATCAAGCATGTACAAAATCTCTTCTAGACAGACACAAACATGTTCTTTCTGAAGCAAGCTAGTTTACTTATCTATATATCAAAGACACAAAATTTCTGCTCCTTCCACAATCAGATTTCATCCAGAAGTATATCTGGAATATTCATTCTAGTTTCTGTAATACCAGTATTTTAGTATATAGTTTTCACCTATGTTGATAGATTTGAGGTGGTAAGTTTTGTTTTCATTAAGATGTATTGAGCAAGAGCGAGACAAAACAAACCTGGTAAAGCAGGAGAAAGTTCATTGTATCCTCCAAACGAAGCATTCCGGACAAGTTTTCGGCCATCAGTTCGTGCAGGAAACACACCAGGTGAAACCCCAGCAAATGAAGAAAACCTACGACGCAGTGGACCCTCTGCCTTCATGAGTTAGATGGTCTGTGTTAGGATTATGTTCACTCAGGCAGCTGGTTAGCATTAGCTGGTTGGAACAAGAATGTTGCAGTAATAGACTTTTACCTCCCATTCTGATTAGTTAGATCCAAAGGGAACAGACACAAAGGACACAAGTACACACTGAGATGAAGGGATACCAGAGGATGACTCAAAATCGCCAATAAACAGAAAAGTTATAGACTCAAATTACGCTGCTGCAGATCCTCTTAATGAGCTGATAGTGGCAGAGCTCTCATCTTTCTACTTCAAATGATATTTCACCTTTAATTCAATCACTACATCTCAAGTCAGACTTCTGTCCGGCACAGCTCAATGGGCACATGGCAACTGTCATTACTTAGGGTTTAAGAATAGATTTGTTAAACTGATTCCTCTGCCTGCTTATCTCCTGAGCCTCATTTGAATAAAGATTAACTCAATCCACTGTAGGAATGTGAATTTCCTATTTGATACTTTATTTTTAAAAAAATGAACAATCGTAAGAACTGGAAAAAGTTGCCAATGCTTTATTTTATATAATAGTGTTTAAATTCTACTTTTAGTTTAGGCTCTTGCTAGCCACTGGTGGTTCACCTATGATCACGGTGTATTCTAACTAAAAATAAAAGCTAAAATTCAAAGTGAAAGATGCATTTTGAAAGTGTCTGTGAACAACAATCCAGCTAAGAGTCAACAATAAATTAAATTTACACAAATTCTGAAGATGAGTACTGGCATCCTAAAAAGCATCCTAAGAAGAAAAATGATTTTAAGTATCTCAACTTTTGACTGCCCAACTGGAACACACCTTAGAGGTGCCTGTTAAAAACTTTCAGAGGGCAAATATCTAAGCACTTCCTGGCAATCAAGGTCATTTAAGGTCTGTCCAGTATTCAAAAACTGAAGCACTTAAATTAGGCTGTTAACTTTTAATAAGCTATTCTGAAACTTTAGTTGTGTTTTTTCTGTTAACACTGACCTGAATATTCATTACATATTTCTATTTTTATAATCAACCACTTTATGCAAAAACTATTTTCTATTTTTTGTTAACTTTTTTATACAACTCTAACATGGTCACTAAAACTCCTTAAAAATAAAAAGAATTATGTTTGCTTAATGAGAAACACTTATACCTAATAAATATAATTAAAGCCATCAGCTCAGTGAATTACATTTTGAAACCTAAAATTAAGTCTTCAGTGGAAGCAGCCAAGTAAACCAAAGGAGGGCATAACTCACTTAAGAATTCTGAGTTGACCTTAGCAATCCAGTGAGACAAACTTTACCTGCTGGTAGGCACACATGTAAAACCAAAAAACCAGTTCTTCTCCCTATTGATCTATTTTATGTGGTCAATTCTCCTGTTTCCTTGGTACCTAACAATTAACACCATTCAAATAGTCAGTAACCACTGTGAAGGCTTTTTGGTTTTGTTTTTTTAAACACATCCACTCCCACAAGTTAATTTTCTTCACTGCTAGGCACTCTTCTGCTAGCTCCATTTTCTTATTATACAGAATCTGAGATAAAAGACTTTATGAAACCTGGTTCGTTTTAAATGGAAAATGTAGAAAAACTAACAAAATAATACATTTATCTCAGCTGGATTGTTTCTCACACAAAGGCTCTCTCTCCTTCATTGAATAAAGCCATTCTCAAAATCAAGTTAATGCTAAAATAGAGTTTGTAGTTAATGCTCAACCACTTTAATTTTGTGAGGGGTGCTAAGCATCCTCCAGTCCCACCAGCTCACCAGATCACACCTAAATACAGCTGCTGGCAGTATTCTATTGTCCCTACAATGACTGAGTAGGTGTACCAGTGAAAATTGTCTGTGTGGCACAAAAAAGGTCTCAGTTTAGAAAAATAATTGCAGCTCAAATATTCTGTGATGCTGTGAAATGTAAAATAGTGCTCAGTCCTCTTCTGACAGCCTAATTATTTCTAACATATGCCAAAGACAAGGCAAGCATTAGAAGAAGGATTGTGACTGAAACATCCAACTCATGTGCCATGCCCAGAAACCATAGCACCAAAATACCCAAAGTAAAATGAATGCTAAATGTGCTTGAAGCTTGCTAAATCCTGAATCAAGTCCAGCAACACAGAGATCAAGTTTTTACACCCATTATCCCAATTAACTTTCACACATCACTGATTTGCCATGATAAAAAGGTACATTTCTCGTTAAATGGTAAACATGTATGACGACTCTGGATGTTATTCCTTTATGAGCTCCTATCTCTACTTTTAACTTTTGGTGATCCTATTTCACTACCTCATTAACTTTCTCCTTTTTTGAAAAAAGTGCAATACTCGCTCAATTTTCTCTGAAACTTCAAGAGAAAAGGGAGACGGGATTTAAATCATTCTAGGAAGAACTGAATAATTTCACTGTGGAATGATGTGAGCAATATAATATTTTGTAGCACAGTGGGTTCACATTATTAATTAATTAATACATAACATGTCTGTGACTGACATGAACCCACCAGCTAGACAAAAATCATGCTTCTAAGCAGCTGGAAACATGGCACAGCCAAAAGGCAGGTGGAGACGTATGCTCTCCTCTGTCAAACATGCTACACAAAATGCCCCAAAGCAACCCTTGAGATAGAAATGATCCATCTAAATATTTTACTTTTTATTCCCATCTTTGTCCTTTCTACTCATCCTACCAATAAAAAATTCCAAAGAGATTTCCAAATGATTTCTAATGTATTTGAGTTTATTGCTACTTAGCACTATTTCTTATTGTGGAAAAAAAGTTCGGCACAATTTCTCTACCAATAAGATGAAATAAACACTAATAAATATTTCCTCTTTCTCCTGTTTGAAAGGGGATCTAATAGACAGAACTGATACTGTAAACTCCAGTGTCAATGTGACCTTTACATTTGCAAACTCAGTGTGCTGAAACGTACAACCCGAGTAGCTCTTCAACTGAAAAAAATAGTTGTACATCATGTATTTAAATTAATTGCCCTTTGTTTAACTCAGCAATAAAGGGGAGATCTAATTTATTAGTCCAGATCTTAAAACACCTCTTTTGACCAAAGATATTTTCTTTGGCACTAGTAAGCAGCACACATATCCAGCATAAATATATTCTTTGAGCAGAATTCTGTGGATTCCCAGATTCATATTTCATTTTCATTTTTCTTATGCTTCACTAAACTATATTCTATAGGATCTGCAGATCTAATAGTAGGATTTGGCCACAAATATTTAACAATCTCCACTTTTTTCAGCATCATTCTTGTTACTTGTGACGTTTACTTGTACTTTTTAATACATCACCTAGCTTCAGCATTTCAGTGTAGTACAATCTGGTGAGAAGAGTGAGGGTTTTAAAAAATGCTAATCTTGTAACTAAACCACTGTTATATTGTGGTGGGCATGTGAATTAACACCTGTTGTGTAGTCAGCATTCCATCCTATTACTGCTTACTTCCAAGTCAGGATTTCAGCTGACTCCATATTGTGACAATAAGCAGCACAAGCAGTCTAGGAGCTAGAGAAACAGAGTGTTCTGTTCTCAGTATGTTCAGCATTTCAAATTTAAAGAAACCCTTTTCAGTGTATTGCAGTTAACTCCAGCCTCCTCTTCTGAGAACAGCAGAAGGTGGGATTTGATAGCAGCCTTTAAGTACCTGCAGGGGGCGGGGGGTGGAAGTCCAGGAAGAACGGAGCTAGGCTGTTCTCAGTGATAGCAGATGACAGAACTAGGAGCAATGGCTTCAGGTTCTAGTGTGAGAGATTTAGGTCGGATATTAGCAAAATCTCTTTTACTAGGAGCATTGTGAAGCCCTGGAATGAGTTAAATGATCCATCCCTTCAGCCATTTCCAGCCTCTGGCAAACAGCAGTCCTTGTCCATTCTAGCTAATAGCAACTGATGGACTGATCTTCCATGAAATTATCTAGCTCTTTTTTGAACCCATTTTTAGTCTTGGCCATAAACAACATCCTGTGGTAAAGAGTTCCACAAGCTGACTGTGTATTGTGAGAAGAAATATGTCCTTGTTTGTTTTAAATCCACTGCTTATTCTTCTCATATGGCAACCCCTAGATCCTGTGTTAAGGAAGTGTTATTTACTTCTCTTATATAATTTCTCCACACTAGTCATGGAGCAAGGTGGACACTTTAGGACTTTGGACAATTTGGTATATGCTCAGATTCTGCCCACCTTCTACACAACAACGTTGGCATTTTAAATGCCTTCAAAACCTGTCCTGATGCGTTCAATAAAAATTCACAAATTCAGAACACCAATCAGAAAATCGGCTGTCATCATTTGGAAAATGCAGATTTACCAAACCTGCATCTTTAGAATTGATGGAATTTTTTAAAAAGACATTTAAATGGATTTCTAGACCTCTTAGTGTCAGGACCTATTTATTGCCTGCAGAATCACTCCGCCTACAAAACTAATGGCTTTGTTTATGCACCCCACATGAATTCGAGGAAAAAAGGATTAGAAAACTTCAGCAGCATACAATCAAGTGCCTCTGCTGACAACTAACAGATGGGGGAACCAACTCAATATGAATTGAGTGATGACCATTCTATAACCTAAACACACATCCAAGACAAAGTAAATCCATACATTTACAAGATGGTTAAGATTCTTTTTACCATCAACTTTAGATGCTACATGAAAGCATCTTATTTTAACATACAGCTTACACAGAAAAATAAATTTATATGGTTATATATAAAACATGGAATACCAAAGAAGAAAAACCTGATGCTCTGAAATGGGCATAGCATCAATTACTTGGAAAAGTGGGTAACATACTAGCTTTCAATGAAGATTATATACAATAATAATCTTGCAATCTAATATAAATATTTTCTGAACACAAAGTATGCCCATATTTGTCTGCAATTTAATTAGGGCTTTTAAAAAATAAATAAATTTAAAGAGAGCTCAAAAATGTGTCATAACCCAGTTCCTATGACATTCTTTTAATAAGATTGCTTGGGATGAAACTAAATCAGAATGCATAGGATCAGGAGAATCAAAAAGTATACAGCATAGCAACACATTCTGAAAAGGTTAGGTGTTAATAAAAAATTCTTATAAGGGAAAAAATTAAGACTCAAAAATCATGATTTGATCAAAAAGAAGAAAGCTCACTGGATGATTTAGATATTAGTGTTAAGCATGCAAATTAAATTCCAAATCACTAGCATATACTGAACACCCCAACTGAGCAAAACAAAGCTTTTGAATAATTTAACACTATATATGGAGAGGATCTTACAGCTGATACAACACAAAGGATCAGCATATAATCAAGAAATGACACTAGTGATGCAGTAGCAGCCACAGCTTAGATTCTCTTATGCAGTATCCATACTTAAGAGATAAAAACAGAGAAAGAAAAACAATTCCTTTTATTCAAGAAAGAGAGACCTCCTTAAATCAATTACTCTACAAAAGCTGCACGGGGATGGGGGAGAATAGCCTTGGCACTATCAAGTCTCCGACAGGAATACAGTCAGACATTTCTATAATTCAATATTATATATCTAACTGGCCTCCTCAAAAACAGATCTGTAATAATTTCATACTACCCCCATAAATCTGCAGTATGCATAAATTTCTCACAGTATGTGACTGAATTTAAAAAACTAACAAACAAACAACAAACAAGCAAGCAAGCAACCTTAGCAACTGTCAGGTACCTCAAAAATTGCTGCTATTCAGTATGCATCTTTTACATTTAGTTTAAAAGCTGCTATAATTGAGACGACATTTTTTTTCCTTCTACGGATCAACAGGCTCTTTTAGAGGTATACTTGCCTTCAGAGATCAGTGAGTCATGAAGCAGGCATCCCAGCCACAAACAGCTAGTCAGACACAACAGGGGCTAATAGGCTGCTATGGGAAAGCCAGTTTAATCCTGCCAAAATATTCTTCCCCCATTTAGTAATTCCAAACCAGGCACAGTTTATCCTGAAACATAACTTCTTAGGTACTTCTGATTACAGTACAAGCATTCACATCGAGCCTTTCTGCAGCCTATACTTGATTGTAGTCTAGCTGCACTGTCCTTTAGCTCCTCCTCCCAGGAGAAGTATGTAGATTTGTTCACTGCTCAGGTTTCAATAATTTTGGTCTCAGCAAATTCCAGTGACAACAGTAAAATTCCAATGACAACAGTTCAGGTTCAAGTAAGTCAGCATTACTGACATTTACTTGCAAAGAAAGCTTTGCTGAAAAGCTTTTTTCTTCTTCACATTAATCTGACATGCTGCCTCTTAAGGCATGGCCCCATGACAATTTTACATCTTTTGCAAAACTGCTACCCATACAGAAATAGGTTCACGCAGTTCTAACAGGCAGCAGCTCTCTGTTGTATGACATACTGTTTCCAAAATGTAATGCTTTTACACATACACAAAGGGGACTCCCATTTAGAATTTAATGGAGCGTGCTGTTTGAATAATAGGCATGCTGCCAAGATGTCTTTTAAATGGTAGAATCACATACAGAAAACTTAGAAATACGTATACATTAGGCAATATAGAGACAAAATTAATGGCTTGGGGCTCAACCTTGTAATTCTTTATTAATGTGAGTAGAACCTTAGTCACACAAATCATCCATTTAAAATCCCCAAGACTGATTACTCAGGAATAAGGGTCCTGAGAATAAAGCTGACTGACTCAGTTAATCGTATTTCCAATGCCTTATGAAGGGGGAGCCATATTTATTCAATATAAGGAAGAAGCAAAAGTGACATTTTTGTTTCATTGTCAAAAGTCATTTCTTTGTTCTTTCTGGTGGCAACATGTTGTAACAGTAATCCTTGAGCTCAAGAAACACATCAAAACTACCCATCTCTTGCTCCCAGGTCACAAAAACTCAGATGCTATGCAAGTTCTGTTCATGGGTATGGGACAGCAACACTACTTGATCCATATTCCCTCTGCCCAGATGATTCATTGAGTGGTATAGGATATAGGCCATGTGATTTACCATCCCTGCTTAATCGAAGGAGCATAATGAATGCCACAAACTTCAGTTTTGCTTTATATATAGGACACTCCAAAATCAAGTGGAACAGAACATGACAAACAAGAAAACTGGCTTCTTTGGGTGAGGCAGATGTAATGGTCACAGACATTGCAAAAATCCCCAATGAACACAAAATGGTCACAAAGCATCTCTCCAATTGTTTTGGTTGAGAATAATTTTGAGTTTACTTTTTTGAAAAATCTAAAGGAATTGTCTATTGCAACACTACCTAAAAGAACAAAGATCAAACACACACTAGCATCTTGATGTTGATTTCAGACCTGATCTGGAGGGAGTACTGTATTGTTTCTAGGGATTAGTGGTTAGTCTCTAAGCAAGTTCAGTCTCGTATCTCTTCAGGGAACACAAGACAAATTTGGTTGTTTTGTTAGACAAACTAGTTTTCATTAGACATTAGCCAAACAAAGGGTGCATTACTTTCCTTTGACAGAGTTTATATATTGTAATATTTATACCATTTGCTAATAAATGAATTGGTTCTCTAATCTGATCACTTTTTTTTAAAATACATCTTTAAATGGCTTAAGGAGATAATACTGCCTACCTTTCACCCACCTACAAAAGAACATCTCATAAATCCCTCACATATCTAAACAACTTGGAGATGGAGGAGTCTGTCAAGTGTTTTCTTTTTAAACCATTTACCTCCTTCCTTCTTGTGCTTGAGAATCCAGCAGGGACTTCAGCAAACACAAAAGAAATGCACAAGTTATATAAATCATGCATACAACTTTGTGGAAAGGAAACCTAAAAGCCACTATCAGAGAAGTTATTCTGGAGATCCAAACATTTATAACAAAGAATACAATGGAATGAATAAGGAAAATGTAGACTGAATATAAGCAACAGCTCACTGATAATTAGCCTAGCCCTGGAAGGGGAAGGAGTCACACCAATCAGCAATTAATACTAGACTGGAGAAAACACTAGTATATTTACTTTAGAAAACAACCCTGCTCTAGTGGGATGATGGCCTAGCAGAATCTACACAGACCAATTAATACACAACATGCAAATGTGCAGTATCCTACTGTGAAAAAACGAAGGAATTTCCATTAAGAGTTCTGTACAGCACTAAAAAAAGCATGCAAAAATTAAACACGTTTGTACTACTTTAGGCTTCTCACAGCTAGACACCACTGACTATTGTTTAAGGCCAAATTCCATAGCACTCGCCAGAAAAAATCCCTACTATCTGAGATCAATATGAGTTCATCTAAACAGGATTATGGTCCCATGGAATTGAAACTTATTGAGAAATGGCTGGCAATAATTACCAGCACAAATGTAGTAACTTCCACTAAAAATTGGGAGACACATTAAGAATAGGTACATTTTCCATATTTGCAATTAAACGCATAATTAATAGTATTATGTAAGTGTACATCCATGCTTTAGTCTGCAGCATTTGACTTCGTTTTGGCTTTAAGAAAGGATGACAAATACTGCAAAGACGACAGATTTCCTTTGCAATATGCTGTCTCTGCATATGTGGAGGGCAGCTAGAAAGTCCCAGAAACACTCAAAAACAAAGTGTGGCAGTCAGTGGTCTCTGAAACTGTACTAGAAATTCTCATTGTGGGTAGTCTGTGTGGCACATCACACCCTAATCACCCTTTGAAAATGAAATCAATTACAGTGGAGAGAAGGTTGCCAGAGTTAAAAGACAGCCCTATAGATTCAGTGGCTCTTTCACACACAGCCAATAAGGGTGTCTGCTGTAAGACTAGCTCCTAAACACCTGTACCACTTTTGATACACACAAATGCTACTTCAGATTTACTTAATAGGAAAGTTCTCCATTAGGATAATGTTTGCTGCACTATGGCATGTTCATGGACTAGACAGAAGGAAAGCTATTGGCCATACAGCCTGTGGAACTTAAATTGTGTCACCAACTAACTTCTTTAAACTGAAATTCTTGGTCTATTAAAGTGAGGAGAGGATCAGCACTCAATGAGGTGCAGGTTTGTAAATTCCTGCCTGACTCAGCTGCAGGGTGGCTTGATTTAAATCAAAGTCATTTAAATGATGATTTATATAGAAGCGGATGGAGAGTATATGATATGGGTAGGATATGATGAGAAAGTCAAATGAAAAAGAGACCCATCCAATTGCATGACAGTGGTAGAAAAGTAAATTTCTTTTTTTAAAATTACTTGTATACAAATGCTAAAAGTCTAAATATTTAAGATGGGTGAACTTGAATGGCTCGTGTCAAATGGAGATACTGATATAATAGGCAACACAGAAACTTGGTGAATGGAGGATAATCAATGGGCCACAGTAATATCAAAGTACAAAATATATCAGAAGAACAGAATGGGTTATACTGGTGGGGGAGTGGCACTATATGTGAAACAAAGCATAGAGTCAAATGAAATAAAAATCTCAAATGAACCAAACTATCATATAAATCTCTACAGATAGTAATTCCATGTTTGAATAATAAGAATATAGCAGTAGGGATAGGCTAGTGACCACCACAGCAGGATGGTGATAGCAACTGAAATGCTCAAAGAGATCAGATAAGCTTAAAAAAAAGCCAAAAAACCCCCCACACCTCAAAAATAAAAGTTGGTTTCAACTATTCCTATATTCTCTAGATACATGTCATCTCATGATGGGATGCTGAGATAATGTTTCTTGATCCCTTACACAACTGCTTCTTAGAGCAACTAGTCCTGGAACCCACAAAAGGAGAGGCAATTCTTGATTTAGTCCTAAGTAGAGAACACGATCTGGTCCAAGAAGTGAATATAGCTGACTCACTTGGAAATAGTGGTCCTAATGTAACAAAATTTAAGGGGTGGGGGGTTGGTCCAGGGAGGCTCCACACAAAAAAGCTCATTGTGGTAGCATTTAATCTTAGAATGCAGAACTACAAAATAAAATAAAGTTAAGTGAACTGAAATTAAAAGGTACAGTGCCAAATGTGAAATCTCTGCAAGCTACATGGAAACTTTTTAAAGACACCATTGTAAAGGCTACTCTCCAAATTAAAAAACTTAAGTAAGAGGACCAAAGAAGTGTCACTGTGGCTAAACAAAGTAAAAGAAGCAGTTAGAGAGGCACAAAGACATCCTTTAAAAAGTGGAAATTAAATGCTATTGAAGAAAATAGAAAGGAGCATAAACTATGTCAAGTGAAGTGTAAAAATACAATTATAAAAGCCAAAAAAAGAACTTGAAGAACAGCTAGCCCAGGGGTCTGCAACCCAAAAAAGAGGTGCCATTTCCCTCCTACCCCCAAAAAACAAGCATTCCAAGAGCTGCATATAGCTGTGCCGATCACGCCTCCTCTCCCCTCCCCAAGCCTGGCTACAGCCCCTTCACCACCTAGCCCTACCGTTGCCCTCTTCCCCCCACCCCCACAGCATAGGTAAATCCACCCTCTCTCTCCCTGGTTCAGGGTTCAGGCTGCTTCAGCCTCAGCCCCCCCCCCCCCCCCCAGCGCGGAACAGAGGCCACCTTGCCCCCAGGCCCTGGAGCGAGCCTGTTCAGCGCTGGGGAGCCAGGGTCAAAGCAGCCTGAACTCTGCTGAATGAGCCTGCTCCAGAGCCCTGCCGCCAAAAGCACCAGCTCTGCACCAGCCGCTTTCTGCCCCCAGGGAGGGGCGGCCAGCAGGGGGTACTCAGGGCAGTGGGGAGCACTGTTCCACGTCAGCAGTGGATTGGAGGAGGGAGGATGGTGCAGCCTCTGGCCCTGGCCACCCACACCGTGCTCCCTTCCCCTGCCAGTGTGAGGGTCCCCAGCACAGCCGACTCTGGCTCATGCGGTGGGAGGGATGGGGTGGCCCCGGTGCCCTGAAACTGGGCAATCTGGACCCCTCTAATTCAGCCCTGATGCTGGGGCCAGTTGAGCACCCCCCTGCAGCCCAGCATCACTGGAGCGGGATGGCAGCAATTAAAGAGCCGCATGTGGCTTAGGAGCCGGCTAGGTTGCTGACCTCTGAGCTAGCCAAAGATGCACCAAAAAAAACCATCAGAAGCAGGAAACCTGCTAACCAAACATACTGCTAGCCAACTGAGATGCTGAAGGACCACTCAAGGAAGAAAAGGTATCATGGAAAAACTAAATTCTGTGAATCAATCTTCACAGCTGAGGATGTGAGCAAGAGTCCCAAACCTGATTTAGTCTTTTTAGGTGATGAATCTGAGAAACTAATCCAGACTGAAGTATCATGAGAGACGACTTTGGAATAAACTGATAAATTAAACACTAATAAGCCATCAGGACCAGATGGTATCTACCCAAGAGTTCTGAAGGAACTCAAATGTGAAATTGCAGAACTATTAACTGTGGTATGTAACTTATCATTTAAATCAGCTTCTGTACTAAATGACTAGAGGATTGCTAAAGTGATACCAATTTTATAAAACGCTCCAGATTCCCACAACTAGAAGCCAGTGAGCCTAACTTCAACAGCAGGCAAATTGGCTGAAGCTATAATTCTGTTCTTTACTTTAAGACACATAGATTAATACAATTTGTTGAGGACAAGTTAACTTTTTATAAAGTGCAATCATGCTGTACCAATTCTTTAAAGGGATTAATAGGCATGTGGACAAAGGTGATCCATTGGACATAGTGTACTTTGATTTTTGGAAAGCCTTTCGTAAGATCCCTTGCCAAAAGATCTTACGCAAAGTAAGCAGTCATGGGGTACAAAGGAAGGCCCTCTCCTGGATCAGTAACTCATTAAAAGATATGATACAAAGGATAGGAATAAATAGTTGGGAAAGTGGTAAATAGTGGTGTTCCCTGGGGCTCTGTAGTGGGACTAGTACTGTTCACCAAGTAACGAATGATCTGGAAGAAGGGGTAAACAGTGACAGGGCAAAATTTACAGATGATACAGAACTACTCAAGATAAGGAAATCCAAAGCAGACTTCAAAGAGTTACAAAGGGATCTCAAAAAACTGGGTGACCAGACAACAAAATGGCAGGTGAAATTCAATGTTGATAAATACAAAATAATAAACATTGGAAAACATAATCCCAACTACACATATAAAATGCTAGGATCTAAACTAGCTATAACTATTCAAGAAAGATCTCATAGTAGCTGTGGATAGTTCTCTGAAAGCATCCAGTCAGTGTGCAACTGCAGTCAAAAGCTAACAGAATGCTGGGGATCAATGCTGGGATAAGACAGATAATATATTCCCATTTTACAAATCCACTGTGCAACCACATTTTGAATATTGCAGGCAGATCTAGTCACCCCATCTCAAAAGAAAAAAAAAAGAACTGGAATTGGAAAAGGCACAGAAAAGGGCAACTAAAATGATTAGGGCTGTGGAAAGCTTCCACCTGGGAGGAGATTAATACGAATGGGACATTACAGCTTGGAAAGAAACAATTTAGGGGGAATAATATAGAAGTCTATACAATCATAACTGGCTGCTCTAAGTACAAGAATTACTGCTAAAACACCATTAATGCACCAATTTGTACCATCGCTGAATGTTAGCAATAGTTACCATATGTTGGAGAATAATAAAGATTCATTCACTTTACAAAATTTAGTTTTATTCCATATCTATGCAAACCTATTTATGCATTGGTAACCTGAACATTTATACATACAGGAGAAAGCATCTTTAAAGTGAAAGGAACAGGGCATTCAAAAGAACTTTTGCCAGAGAGACTTTCAGAGCTGGGTGTATGTCCAGCTGTCATTCTGTGAACTGTTTCACATTGTGGAGTGCCTGAGGTACTACTGAGGCCCCTGAGGAAACTAGGCATGTGCAAGGGACATTTGGGGAGGCACAGGAAGGCAGCTCAGTATGTGATATTGGAGGGAGGCATCCATGGATGTGTTGAGTCTGAAGTTCAGCCAGGGACCACAGCATGCCTCTCTGCTGCACCCTAAGCAGCATTACCTTATGTTCCTGCTCCTCTTTCCTATCCTGAATACCCCTACATAATTTCTCTTTAATTACTTCCCTCCATGAACTCTGATCACAATCAACAGCATCTCTTCGAACATGTCTGCTTCACGTCTTCAGTTTTTTTCCCCTTATCTGAGAGAGGTGCTCAGCTGGTGTGCAGGACATTGTCAAGGGCACATACAACCGCTAAAGAAACAACTGACAGAGGCGTTATTGTCAGTTCACTTACACCCTTGATCCAAACAAGCAACAAGCTCATGTTTCTAACTTCTGCTTGGCATGCACACAGCTGGGTCATAGCCCCAGACCCGTCGAGTATGACTGGGAGGGGACGAGGCAAGTTGGGACAAAGGGGGATAGCCAGAGGGTATCAGTACCAGTGTGCAGGGCTACTGTACTGAATACTGACACCGTTTTTCACAGGTAAAGGTGACTGCAGCTGATGCCTCACTCCTGAGATTAACCGAGATGCAAGGGCCCAGCTCCTAGGCACATGTGGTGCAATCCAGAACTAGGCGCTGTTGTCCTGTGTGCTGCTATGGTGCCTGCTGAAGTAACTGTTGGGTAATGTCACAAAATTTCCTATCACAGGGGAAGAAACAAAGCAGTCCTCCCAAGAAACCTTCAGCAGAAGATAGCAGCCTACTTGCAAGAAAGTCTCCCAGAGATTTCTAGGAGGATTCATGCAACATCTTGTTGTTCATAAACAAACCTTTCCAAAGGATCAGCTCTGTTTAGTTGTACAAGGGAAGGAGAAGCAGACAGAAACTTCCTGTGTTGGTTATTCCACTACTTCTTGCACCCCAATTAAAAAAGTAGTACATGACCAGGTTTGTCCACGCAGTACTGAAGGTCAGTACTTACCAGAGATTACTCTCCTATTCATTAGGCCCTGCAGAGCCAGACTGCTAGGACTGATTAAGCAGCTCAGGAGTCCAAAAGAGATCCTCATTCACCACACTACTGAATCTACCTGTCACCTGTCCACCATCCTCCTACACCATCAAGCACATTGTCTTTCATTAAAAAAACAAGGAGTCTGGTGACACTTTAAAAAGACTAACAAATGTATTTATCGCATGAGATCTTGTGAGAGAAAATCCCACTTTGTCAGACGCTTCAAGATGGGGAACTTACTGAATGGAAGCAAAATGAATGTATGGTTACCCTTTTGAAAGCTGTCTTTTATGTTGACTCTAGTAGGTAGTGACTCCAGCTCCCCCACCTCCTAAGTGTCCACTGACCTCTTGGCAGTGGGGGTGGTGTCACCAGTGAGGATGGCACACAGCTCCTTCCAGAAGAGGCACGTCTGCAGCTCCACACCAGAGTATCTATTTGCCGCCTCTGCCTTCTGGTATCCCTGCCTCAGTTCTTTGATTTCTATGTGGCACGTTTTTATGTCCCTGTTGTAGCCCTTGTCCAACATGCCCCAAGGAATCTTGCTGTAAATCAAAAGTTCCTGTAGCTGGATCAGACCAGTACTTCTACAGCCCCCTCTCCTCACAGTCCAGGAGCTCTACCGCTCCCTATGTACTCCAGGCATGAACACATTTGCTACATGAAGCTGGCATGGTCAGCTGAGAAGTTGTTCTCCGTAACCAGCAAATGGGAAGAGCAATTTCAAAACTTTCTGGGGCTTAAAAAGGGGGAGGAAAGTTTACCTGTGCACCTGGCTGCAAAGCAGTAGAGTCAAACATGGTGATACAAGCATTCCCTGCCCCTTTACAGTAGCACCTAAAAGGCACCAACTGACATCAAGGAACCTTTATGCAAATCTGTAGTAAGAGTTACCGTCCCAAAGAATTCACAACAGGAAAAATCTGTTTGTTTTTTAATCAACACACTATTTCACACTGTACTAAAAAATGGGCCACAGTTCAGTTGTAAAAATAATGAAATATGAGCTCAGACATTTGAGAACAGAAATACCATTACAGTGAGAAGTGAGGAGAAACTGCCAGTTTTATTGGGCATATAGCATGGATGGTTTAGAGAAGCATAGATCACTAAAGATAACAGATATTACAACAAGTATTTTTATAAATATATATTTATATCAGAGATGTAACAGAAATTTTATGTATCACAAATGTCACAGTGCCAAGAAGGAATATTTTAAGTACTGTTCATATTTTATGAACAATTAAATAAAAACTTTCAAACATCACACCTAAACACCCATTAAAGACTATATGCACCTCTAAAAAGGTACAAAGGAAGATGTCTGAAACTGACTTATAAGTCAAATAATTAGTCTGTATACAAAGTGTATTAGGTTAACCGGTTCCTCAATATTTTCCCACTTCAGAGACACTCTGCAACTACAATGAAGTGGCCATTTCCTTTGAAAAGTCCACAATATATTAACCCCACTCCCAATCCTTGACCTCAGAAGTGAGTCAATATCTGTGACCTGATCCTCTCTTAAATGTTTGTCTGACCAATACACCAAGAACCTAGGGAATCAGTCCAACCTTTTCCTCACTTTCAAAACCTGTAAGAGTCAGTAATACACATTATGTCCCCATCCCCTACACGCATTGAATGCGTCATCTACAACTACAGCCTGGAATTCCTGCTCCTTTTCAATGCAGCATCCACTTCCTACACTCCACCAAAATCACTCTCAAGTAATAATGACTTCTTCCTGGCCAAAACTCAGAAGCAGTAGCCTAACCAAACCCTTCTTAACCTTTCAGCACCAACAACCAGGATTGCCATCTTGCAGTCTTATAATTTGTTGGCTCTTATACATCCATCCTCTCCTGATTCTCTTCCTCTCTCTCTTTAATCAATCCTTGATGTTTGTATTGGAGGGACTTCTTTATCCTCTTTCCAGCCTCCTAAAGGGCTGACCTGGAGCTTTGCCTCCTTCCTATTCTTACTCAAAACTTTGCCTTATGACACCTATTCTCTCTGTGCTGATGGTTCTCACAAATCTACATCTCCTTCCATCCATATTAAAATTCTGGCCCACCTTTTAGCCACCGACTTCTGATTCTTCAGCCTTCAGCTTAAACTGAACCTAGCTAAACAAATTCCAAAGGGATAGCCATGTTAGTCTAATTCAGCAAAACAAATAATGAGTCCTGTGACACTTTTAAAGACTAACAAAGTTATTTTACGCATGAGCTTTCACGGGCAAAGTCCCACTTCATCAGATGCCAGAGTGGAGAAAACTTCAGCTATTTCTACACTACAGAGTTTCACCAGAAAAAGTTAGCATGCACATAGCCATCCTTTTGTTGGTGGAGTGTGCCCTTGCAAGGACTACTTCCATTGACAAAAGAGGCAGTGTGGAGGAGCTGAAAGATCAACCTCTCAACTCCCACAGGGAGCTCACAGGCCCGCCTAGTTGGGGTCCTGGAACCACAGCAGCAGCAGCCGCCATGGTCTGGAGGCAACCCAGGGGCAGCCCTGTACTTCTGGAGGTCCTGGGGGGCAGTGCGGCGCAGCCCAGGAATCCCTGCCATCACTCCCACTCCCTTTGCCCTGCTCATAGACGGAGCAGGGTTAGGGGAGCTGGTGGCAGGACTGCTGCTGGCACCGGTTCCCCTCACTCAGCTCACAAGCTGAGCAGGATGAGAAGAGCCAGCAGCTGCGACTCTCAAGCTGGCAGTGGTCCTGAGACTGCCATGTTCTCAGCATCCCCAGAGCACTGACGCATTAGGGCACAGCCCGAGCACCATGGCTCCCCTCACCCTGCACACAGGCTGACCAGGGCAAGGGCAGCTGGTGATGGCAGCTCTCAGACTGGCAGCAGTCCCCAAGCTGCTGTGCTCAGGCGACACACTAAGCATTGAAGCCCTGGAACTGCTGCTACCCCTGGCTCCCTTTGCCCTGTTCAGTCCCTGCAGAGGGCAACAAAAACCAGGACAGCAGTACTAGGACATGGAGCACTGAGTCCTAGAGCTGCTGCTGCTACCAGCAGCTCACCCTGGCAAGAAGTCAGCCACCAGGGCCCCCCTATACCTGGTGGTGGTGGGGATTCAGCTGCTAAGGCTCTCCTAACCCCAGCTGCGGTGGGGGGCTGAAGTCACTGGGGGCTAAGAAGCCCTGGCATCTGGTGATTAAAGCCACTGGGCCTCCTCCATCCCTAGCAGCAGGGTGGGGAGCCATCAGGACTCCCCAACCCAGGACCCTAAGGAGCCCCAGGCAGCTGAAGCTCTACTGCTAGGGGTCCCCCCCCCCTTGTCAATTTCACTGCTCTAACAGAGCAGTGAAATTAACCACTATTACCGCTCCCCACCAGCATAAAGAGAGAGTCCACAGTGACACTCTCCTGCCCTAACTTTGCAGACAAAAGGCCTATGCTGCTCATTTTGGTGGTATTATTTTGTCGGCAAAACAAGGTAGTTGTCAGCAAAGAGGGGAGTTAGTGTGTACGCTAAGACTGTTTTGCCAACATAAAACTGACTTCTACCAACAAAACTTTCTAGTGCAGACAAGGCCTAACAGTGGGTCAGATTTTTAAAGGTATTTAGGATTCCAACTATGAATATAGGAGCCTAATGGGAGCACTCCTACCCTGCTGGTGTTGTGTGGAGGGGAATGGGGAGTGGGGCCCTGGGCCAGAGGCTGGGCTCTGCACTCCTCCCAGCTCTTTTGCCAGTGGCAGGGCTGGCACTACTATGAGGCAAGACACAGGTGACAGTTCTTAGGGGCACCTAGCCCCCCCTGAAGATCAGGCTGGCTCCCACCTCTTCAATTCTTTCCTAGCAGCTCAGGCACTGTTAGTCAACCTGCAGCTTAAGTCATGTAGACAGAATGCACTTTAAATCCCTCTGCAGGCAGACCCTGGAGATTTATGCACTTTGGAAAACTGTTTTCAACCTCCATGAATGAGATGGGGGAGAAATCAAATTTTAATTTAGCAGAGGCACCACAACCCCTTGAGCCAGCCCTGGCCAGCTGACTCCCAGGGTGGGGCAGGCCAGCACCTGCTTGCTCTACCAGCAGGGTGGAGCTGGATGGCTCGCAGCTGGCAAGGCTTTTACAGATCCTGCCTCAGCTTTCCAGGGCCTGGTGCATGCCAGCTGCCCCCCCCCATCCCCTACTTTTCAGATAGAGTGGCCATAGCGGGGCCAAAGTGGGACTGCCCTCTGGCCCCAAGCCCCCCCTCACCCTGCAATGGGGGGAAGGGGGACAGGGGCCAGCCTTTACCACCCAGGCCCTGTGGGGATGTGGTTGCGGCAGACAGGTCCCCAGCGGTTGGGGGGGACCAAGTAGGGGGGCCCCCACGGTGGAGGGCAGCCCCAGGCCCGGTTAATCCAGCCCTGCTGATATGGCTGTTTGTGAGCCAGGAAATTAATCATGTTTTGAATGGATGCAAGTGGAGTAAGACTGCATTAGTCATAACAAAGCAAAATAAAGTTTTAGTAAGCCAAGATGCTTGCTGAGGTCCTGGATGAGAGATTCCTCTGTGTGGACAGAGGAAAAGAAGCTAGATGGTACAAGTATTAGGAAGGAAGACATTGGAAGATTTAGACATGTTTCAAAGGGAGTAGCTGTGTTAGATTGGTCCAGCAAAACAAACAAGGAGTCTAGTGAAATCACTGTCTGACTAGTATCTTCCATCTTCTTCTTCCTCAATAAAAAAACTGGATGTTTTTTTCCCCAGCATTAAAGATCTTTGAGGCCTCTACATCTGTCCATGTTTTTCTTTCCTCCTTTGAAAGACCACCAGCTATCTAACGCTTCTTGAACCTATCTAGAAATTACTGACCAACTGCCAGCCAGGGAATAATCAGACTTTTTTTCTTTTTTAGTCTGTTCATTTGTTTAGAAATAACTGAATTTTAGTAATGCTTTTTCCAACTGTAATCTCCACAGGGAGCAAATGCTAAAAAATGGCAATACTTGAATGGAGAGGAATGTACGCCGGTAGTCATAATGGGATAAAAGATTTAGGGGGATTGGTATCACTTTACAAAGATTTATGCCAGACAAGCAGCAAACATGATTTGAAGTCCCATATAAAAAGCATCACACAGTAATTGGAGGCAATAGTCCCTTCTGTATACATAGGTATTGGGAGGTTATACACAGAACACTGCTTTGTTTGACATAATTAAACAGAAAAAGGATGGTAATTAAAAGAAAAGCAACTACAGGAATAAAGTAAAGCCAGGTTTCAGGAAAGCTAACATCTGCCAAATTAATTTTCTTGAAAAGATGGTTACCTTTTCTACAACTGTCGTTCTTCGAGATGTGTGCTCATGTCTACTCCAGTTAGGTGTGTGCACATGCACGGCTGCCAGCAGATTTTTCCCTAGCAACTCCCGTGGCCAGAGGGAGCCCCCTGGAGTCACGCGATAATAGCACCACATATAATCTCCCTCTGACCACTCCCCCATCAGCTCCTTCTCAACGAGCCGACAGAGGGGAGGTGGGAGCATTTGGAGTAGACATGAGCACACATCTTGAAGAACAACAGTTACAGAAAGGGTGAGTAACCATCTTTCTCCTTCGAGTGCTGCTCATGTCAACTCCAGTTAGGTGAATCCCAAGCAATCATTGGAGGTGGGGTCGGTATGCGTCACAAGGATGAGTTAAGCACTGCCCTGCCCACCGGAGCGTCTTGCATTGCCTGCTACATGATTGCGTAGTGTGCTGTAAACGTGTGAACAGATGACCACGTCACTGCCTTACAGATGTCCTCTATCAGGACTTTGGCATTGAAGGCCGCCGTCGCCACTTGAGCCCTTGTAGAATGAACTGAGACCTTTGGAGGGGGTTTGTGAGCAAGCAAATAGCAGGTCTTGATACACGAGGTGATCCAGTCAGAAATTATCTGGGCCAAAACTGGTTGACTTCTGATCCTATTGGCGACTGCAACAAACAATTGCTGGGATTTCCTGAAGGTTTTAGTCCTTTCCAGGTAAAAAGCTAGAGCTCGGTGAACATCAAGGCAATGTAGAACTGATTGTCGCTTAGAAGCATGCGGCTTTGGGTAGAACACTGGCAAGAAAATGTCTTGGGTGGAGTGAAAGTAAGAGACAACTTTGGGTAAAAATGCCAGGTGGGGCCGCAGTTGGACCTTGTCCTTGAAGGATACTAAGTATGGTGGGTCTATAATAAGGGCCCAGAGCTCAGAGACCATCCTTGCCGACGTGATTGCAATGAGGAAGGCGACCTTCCACGATAAGTACAAGTCTGCACAGGTCACCATAGGCTCAAAGGGGTGTCTCGTCAAGGTATTAAGTATCAAGTTCAGGTCCCACTGTGGTACCGGAGCCCTCACGGGAGGAAATTTCCTCACCAGGCCTTTCATGAACCAAACTGCGATAGGGTTGGAAAAAATTGTACAACAGTCTATTCAGTCATGAAAGGCCGAAATTGCTGCCAGGCGGACCTTCAAGGAGGAATTTGACAGTCCTTGATGTTTCAATTGCATTAGGTAGTCCAAGATCATCTGGATGGTACATGACATTGGTACACTTGAATTTTGGTCGCACCAGACGGAGAACCTCCTCCATTTTGCTAAGTATGTTAGTCTAGTGGAAAGTTTCCTGCTTTCCAACAGTACCTCTCTCACATGGTGAGAGCACCTCCGCTCGTCAGCACTTAACCATGGAGCTTCCATGCTGTGAGATGGAGTGACTTGAGGTCTGGGTGCCTCAGGAGCCCCTGGTCTTGGGTCAGTAAGTCTGGAGTTAGTGGGAGTGGGAGGGGGGCTGATACGAGAAGGTCCAGAAGGGTGGATAACCAGTACTGGCACGGCCATGCCAGAGCTATTAAGATGATGGATGCTCTGTCTGACTTCACCTTTGCCAGGACTCTGCTCACCAGGGGAAAAGGTGGGAAAGCGTATAGTAGATGGTTGGACAAAGACATCTGGAGGCATCCCCCATGGAATGGCAATCGAGTCCCAGGCACGAACAGAACCGTTGGCACTTGGAGTTGAGACTGGTTGCAAACAAATCTACTCAGGGAGTGCCCCAGAGACAGAAGAGGGTAAGTATAACCTCATCCTTCAGGGACCATTCGTGGGGGCGAATGGAGAAGCTCAGGGAATCCGCGATTCTGTTTTGCTCCCCCAGGATATAAGAGGCTTCCAATGTTATTCCCACAGGGATACAGAAGTCCCAGAGAGCCATCGCCTCTTTGCAGAAAAGGGGAGACCATGCCCCCCTTGTCTGTTTATATAGAACATCGCCACTACATTGTCCATCTTCATGGCGATGTGATGACCTGCCAACTGGGCACTGAATGTTTAGCAGGCAAGACGGACCACTCGAAGTTCTTTGACGTTGATGTGGGCTAACCTGTCCCGAGCTAGCCAACATCCCTGCATTGAGAGATGCCCCAGGTGGGCTCCCCAACCTGTGTCCGAGGTATCCGTAACAAGGGTCAACGCGGGATGAGGCTTTTTGAAGGAGACTCCAGCACATTCTATTGTCTGATTCGTCCATAAGGTTAGGGAGTCCAGAACTGAGCCAGGCACAGAGATCACTACGTCCAGGCTGTCCCTGGCTGGGCGAAAAACTGAGGCAAGCCACAATTGAAGTGGTCTCATACGCAGTCTGGACAATGGCACCGCATGTGTGCAAACGGCTAGGTGTCCCAACAGTCTCAGACATGCACGGGTGGTTATTAAGGGATTGCAGGACCAGTCCTGAATAACTGATACCATTGCCTGCCAGCGCTGTGAAGGAAGCAAGGCTCTGAAGGTAATCGAATTGAGAGTAGCCCCTATGAAGTCTATGGACTGGGCGGGGATGAGAACTGACTTTTGTGTATTTATCAACAGCCCCAGCTCTTTGAAGAGACCTTGAAGGAGAGAGGAACTGGCCAGAACGTGCTCCCTTGAGGTGCCCCTGACTAGCCAGTCATCTAGATAGGGGAACATGTGGACCCAATTTTTCCATAGAAGAGCTGCTACGATGGCCATACATTTGGTGAAGACCCTTGGGGCCGCAGACAGTCCAAATGGGAGGACAGCAAACTGCAAATGGTGGGATTCCACCATAAATCTCAGAAAGCGTCTGTGTTTCAGATTGATGAAAATATGGAAGTATGCATCACGAAGATCGAGGGCTGCGAACCAATCTCCTGTGTCGAGGGAAGAAATCACTGAGTCCAGGGAAACCATATGAAATTTTATTCTTTTTATGAGTCTGTTTAAGGCCCTGAGATCTAAAATAGCCTGAGGCCACCTTTGGATTTCGGGATCAGGAAATATCTTGAATAAAACTCCTTTCCCCTGCGACTGACAGGGACCTCTTCTATTGCTCCTAGTTAGATGAGCTGATGGACTTCTTTCAAGAGGATTTGGTCGTGAGAGGGGTCCCTGAAAAGGGACAGGGAATGGGGAGGGCATGAAAACAGGATGGTATGGAATTGGATAGAATAGCCCAGTTCCACTGTGCGTAGAACACATTTGTCCAATGTAATCCGGCGCCATGCATGTAGGAAGCAGGCTAAGCAGTTGTGGAATAGATGTGGAACTGGTGTGCTGTCTTTGACAGAAGAGTCAAATGTTCTGTTTAGAGCCCTGGGGCTGCTTCAGAGCACTGTGCTTGGAGCTTGATGAGAACTGTCTGCATCTGCTGTTGTTCTGACTACTGTTGAGCCTGCCCTGTTTGCGATTAGAGTCCTGTCTCTGATATTGAGTCGCAGCGCAAGAGAAGGCCTGTGGTCTAAAGCGTGCCTGCATTGGGGCACAAAGGTGTGCATCCCCAGGGATTTCAAAGTGGCTTTAGAGTCTTTTAGACTGTGTAATTTAGAGTCCATTTGAGAAGAAAATAAAGATTGTCCTTCAAAAGGCAAATCCTGGACTGTGAGTTGAAATTCTGGGGGTAGACCCAAGACCTGTAGCCAGGAGCAGCAACGCATCGAGATTCCTGATGCCATGACCCGTGCTGCAGCATCTGCAGCATCCAAGGACCCCTGAAGGGAAGCCTTGGCTACTGTTTTCCCTTTCTCCACTAGGGCATCAAAGTCCTTCTTGGAATCCGGTGGGAGATTAATAGCAAGCCTTTCCACAGACGGCCATGTCTTGTGGGTATATCAGCTCAGGATTGCTTGTTGGTTTGCTACCCGGGGCTGTAAGCCCCCAGTAGAATAGATCTTGCAGCCAAAGAGTTCTAACTTTTTGGCGTCCTTCGATTTTGGGGTAGGAGCTGAAGCACCTTGTCTTTCTTTTTCAAGGGCAGCTGTCACAACAAGTGAGCCCGGAGTGCGGTGGGTGTACAAAAACTCATAATCCTTTGATGGCATAAAATATTTCTTTTCCACTTTCTTTGCTGTGGGCAAAGTGGAAGACAGGGTTTGCCAAACCTGCTTCATGTTCTTTTCAATAGTCTTTATGATAGAGAGAGCCACCCTAGAGGGGCCTGGGGTGACAGAATGTCTGTCGTAGGGTCAGAGTTTTCCTCAGATATCTCCTGGGCCTGGATGCCCATGTTGGAGGCCACCCTTCTCAGCAGGTCCTGATAAAGCCTACTATCTGGGGGGGGGGGGGGGGAGGAGAGTGCAGTGCCAGCCAGATCTTCACCAGGGGAGGATGACGACAACAAACCCCTGATGGCAACAGACTCTGTTCCCTCTATTTGAATAATTGGGGCTGACACTACGGCACCAGCGGGGTCAACCGCCGCTGATGGTGCCGGCATATGAGCAGCAGTATGATGGGATTCTGCAGTCGTGGGTGGTTGGGAGACCATCTTTGATCTTGAAAGGGATCTCCTGCTTGAGAAGGACCTTGCATAATGATGCCCCTGCCCCTGGTGAAAGGCCCAGGGAGTCCAAAACGGCCACAGCCCCGGGTTTTGCCATTGCAGTCCCCACGGCACCGGGAACAGAGGGGGTGCCTGTGAGCTGGTGAGGTGAGAAGCCGACCGGGAGCGGCTCCTTGATGAGATTACTGAACCCACCTCCAATTGCAAAGGAGACGGGGATCTCGGCGACCACGCCGGTGCCGATAATCTCAGTGCCAGGGAGGATCGGGGTGACAAGCGCGGCAGTGGGGTAGGTTTTCCCTTAGAGAGAGCAGGGGCCGGTGCCGGAGGCTCATTACCCTGAATAGTGCTCTCAATTAAATCCCTCGCCACTTCGAAGGTCTCCAGAGTCGAAGGAGACCTGACCATCTCCACCTCATCCCTGATCTCCACCTCCGGAGAAGGCACCGGTGCCAAGCTTGGCGCAAGCATCCCACACTGTGGGCCTTGCTTCTTTGCTGAGGGCTGGGTTAGGTGGCCCGGCATAGGTCTCACCACCCCAGAGTCAGCTGGTCTCTTCTTATGGGGACAGCAGCCCCTGTCAGTCCTGGATTTTTTCTTCAGCGCTGGAGATTGTGATCGGTGCTGGGATGGCAAATGGGATGAAGCGACACGGTGCTGAGAGCTTGTCAGTGCCGTGCTCTTAGCAGCAGTTGGGGCACTTTTTGTTGAAGCCGTGCCGACTGATGGTTCCGATGCCAACAACGCCGGTTTAAGAGCCTCCTCCATGAGGTATATTTTAGTCTCTGAGACCTCTCTTTTAGAGTCCTGGGCTTAAATTCTTTGCAGAACCAGCACTTAACTTTCAGATGTGCCTCCCCCAAACACTTTAAACAAGTGGAGTGAGGATCACTTTTTGCAATGGGCTTTTTGCAAGCATCGTATGCCTTAAAGCCAGGGAAACCCAGCATTCCCCTTACGGGGAGCCCAAGCCACCAAAGGCAGTCCCATAATAGAGGAGGAACTAACTAACAAGTAACTAACTCTAAACTACAACTAAAACTACTACTAACTAATAACTATATACACTGAACAAGAGAGAAAAAAACAAGCTAGGGAGTGTCTCACGTGGAGCACCAGAAGCCAACTAGCCATCACGGCGATGAGAAGGAACTGACATGGGAGTGGTCAGAGGAAGATTATATGCAGCGCTATTATTGCATGACTCCAGGGGGCTCCCTCCGGCCACAGGAGTTGCTAGGGAAAAATCCAAATCTGATGGCAGCCGTGCATGCACACGCGTGCACACCTAACTGGAATTGACATGAGCACCACTCGAAGGAGAATCAGCCATTAGAGCAGTAGTTTTCAACTAGTGATATGTGGACACCCAGAGGTCTGCAGACTTTGTCTAAAATTTTCAAGTAAGCACCTCCATGTGAAATTTTTCAGGGGTCCGCAAATTAAAAAAAAAGTGTTGTAAACCACTGCACTAGTGGATATAGAAGCATAGCACAGTCTTCAAGTACCTAAAAGGTTGTCATAAGGAGGAGGGAGAAATTTTTTTTTCTTTAACCACTCATCGTAGGATAAATAGCAATGGGCTTAAATTATGACAGGGGAGATGTAGGTTGGACATTAGGAAAAAATTCGTAACTGTCAAGGTGATTAACCACTGGACTGAGTTGGCTAGGCAGTTGTGGAATTTCCATCACTGAAAGTATTTAAGAGCAGGTTAGACAAACACCTGCCCAGGATGGTTTAATGTGGTCCTTTGTCCAGCCAGGAGTACAGAGGACTGGACTCGATGGCCTCTCATAGTTCCTTCCAGTTTCTATAAGTCTATGATTCTGTGCCACACTCTTGAGTATTCAAGTGGTGGTGAGCTTCATCTAAACTAAGTTTACATTGTAACTTAGTTACTGCAAGGAATATTAAGTACTGATTAATCAAAAAAAAAAAGGTTCTGTAAATAAACTACTATAATGCTGTACACGTGAAAGCTAGGGGTAGTTAAACTTTAAAGATCCACCAACCCATCTGCTCTAGCTGGTCTCAAATGGGCTCAGCAACCCAAAAGTTGAGAGCCATTTTTAAAAATTTTCAATATTTAAGTATTTTGAGATCCGCAAGGGCTTTATCCTCCCTGTGCCCGTGGAATGGCCACACACCCATGCCTAGCCTCAGGGCCCATGCAGCTGGCTCCTGGTGGGTCCTTCCACCCCTTCGCCATGCACTGAAGCCCCTTTCCTACCCCCCTCTGGCCCACACCCAGCTCCCAAGGCTCCCCCTTCCCCTGTGCTGGAGTGGGAGAGTCTCCATATGTTGGTTTAGATCTCTCACCCTGCTCCGCCCTGGGCCACATGCCTGTGAGAGCATCATGGTAGGAAATTAATAGGGCCCCACCAGTCCCAGCTCTCCAGTGCAGCTTGGGGCACTCCGCAGCACATTCTGGGCCCAGTGGCAGTGATGACACATGACCCAGTGAGAGCAAAGCCAAAAAAAAAAAGCCAATCTTCATTCTCCATCTGTATGTTGCTGTTATATTTTTAGATTGCCATGGAGCCACAAAGGGGCAGTCAAAGAGCTGCATACAGGTCCAGAGCAATGGGTTGCTGACCCCTGGACTAGACACAATCCTATACTCACTCATACAAATCAGTTTCTTTATTAACTTAAAACAACTCTCAGGCAAGGAAATGTCAAGAAAAATACAGTAGTATGTTTGTACTGTTGCGGCCCAAATGAGCACCAATAATGGACTGAAACCCCACTGTAGTAGGCAGCATGCGCGCGCGCACACACACACACACACACACACACACACACACACACTCTAAAGCATGGCCTTCCCTCAAAGAACTTATATAGGCACAAAATGATACAAAAAGGACAGAGTACCAACAAAATGATTATTACTGTACTATGATCCAGCATATTACTTCTATAAATCTTTTCAACGCTCTATTTATTTATTCATTTGAGCCTACAGATAGTTCTATGTCTGGAGAGCAAAAGCAGACCACTGAAGAACACAGTGACTGTTTGACCATATCTGTATCACCAGGCATACTGGTTACTTTAATAGCCTTATAAAACAGTTTTAGGAAGCCAAATATACAGGTACTGCATTGCTGGTCAAGAAAAAGAGAAAGCAAATTATTCACAGGAAAGAAGCACCACAAATTTGTTTAAAAGTTTTATTAATATTAAAGTTAGCCAAATTTTACAGAAAGACTGTTCTTTGGTCAAGTATATACTACAGTATGAGTCAGAAGGCTATAAACATGTTGAAGTGAAACATTATTAGCATCTTTTAAAAATATAATGCAATTAGCAGTGAGTAGTGCAGAAGACCATAGTAAAATAAATCTGGGAAAACACTACACAGAACAAAGTAGCAAATCAGCATTATTTTGGCAGAACTCAAAATGCTCTCATCTGAACTCTTCCCAAACACATTAAGACTTCCCTGCCCCCCAACCCTTTCAGAAAACAGAAAACAAAAACACACAATGAAAATGCAGAATTAACTTCTGAAGATTCAGCAAACTAAGGTGACCTAACCAAGGCTACAGCCATCCTGACACACCATTAAATCTCAGCAGCATAAATGATCAATTTGATAAGAATTTAGCCAGTCAGCTTTCTGCCCCTTCCACCTTCTCCATGAACTCAAACACCTGTCCTTTGCAGCATGCAAAATTTATCAAAAATTCAGGTTATTTCAAAACAAAGGGATATAGCATGTTCAGGATGGTTTGTTAGATTGACCATGTCAGATTTATATTTGCTACAAATTTATTGCAGAAAGATTCTGGGAATCCAAGAGAAAAAAAAGTGGCTGTCTGGAAAAGAAGCATTTAAAAGAAACTTAATTGACAGGTAAGAAATTCGACTTCTCTAAATATACTGCTCTGCTATCCATTTTAGATTACAAAATGCCTACAGAAGTAGCAATTCATGTAAATGGATCTATGTGAAGACAGCAACTTACAACACTATTCCAGAAGAAACTGTCACATGTTGCTTGTAAAATATTAGTTGAAACCCAAATGACTGTTTGAGAGCCCCACTGAAATTTGCACATTGGACATCAACACTGTTCAAGTGAAAGGTGTCATAACTTCTAGGAGACAGAAGGAATTCCACAAAAGAAAATCTTTAGGCAAGCAGGGAGAATCTCAAAATTCACACTCCAGAGGAGTCAGTATTACATACAACAGTAAGAACTCCTACGTGTTCAATGTTTGCAGAATGGAAGTCAGGAATTCCACAGCCAGAAAGAGGGAATTCATAGGAGCTTTTTAATTATTTTTAAATTCTAGCAATAGATGAAATGTTACTGAAGGCTCCTGAACTACATCTACTATACTGAAGCATCCATCATCCTTTCCTGGAAGCGAATTACTTAAATTTGCAGTACTTGATTTAAAAATTCTGCTATTTGCTTCAAGGCATTATGGCAGAAGGACAGAGGAATGAAAGACAGAAATGAGTCTCACTTACACAGTAAGAACTTCCACACTGAACACACACAACTTGTATATTTTATTTGCTCCACACAGCTGTAAATCATCACAGGCTTATTATACAGAGACTAGGGTAATTCCCTGACACCTTCATTTTGTGTCCCCTAAAGGTTACTTAACAGTAACTGGAGCTTCTTTGAGAAGGTCCCTATCTGTATTTCACTAAGAGTTATGCATGAAAACCATGTGCCTGGAGTATGAGAATCTGAAGGTAGCATCTCTTGGTCCACACATACCCTGACTTGCCTCATGCTTCTGTTTGAGATGATGCAAAGCAGGGCTGACCAACTGCATCCCCAGTGCCATCTTGACTGCAAATCTGACAGATCCACAGCCAGGGAAAGAAGGCAGGAAGTGAAATACAGATGGGGACCATACATCTCAAATAACCTCCAGTCACTGGTAAATAACATCATCTTCTTCAAGTGATGGTCACTACAGTGTTCCACCAATGCTGACTCACAAATAGTACCTAAGTTGGTAGAGGGTGTGAGAGGATGATGAAAGGATTGTGTGGAAGACCATCATGCCAAATGAAGCATCCACTGCCAAATCTTGCACCAGCGCATAAAGTATCACAAAAGTGTGTGACAAACTGCTCTACATTTATCTCTGAGGGAGGTCATATGGCAGCTTGCACTCTAGTGGAATAAGGCCATACCCCTGGAAGGGGTGGCAGGGCTGATAGCTGATACCAGAGTTTAATGCAGTCAAAAATCCACCTGGAGATTCTCTGTGTGGAGATGACCTGTCCCCCAAGTCTCTCTGTTATTGCAATTAATAGTCATGGGGACCTTCTCATAGGTTTCATTCTCTACATGTTGAAGGCCACCACACACCCGACACTGCGGGAATGGAGCTGGCATTCTTGTGTACAGGTCTGTGGTTTCATAAAGAAAATACTAAGCATATATCCTGGTTAAGGTGGAAGTGGGACACTACCTTTGGTGGAAATTGAGGGTGTAAACATAAAGAGGAGATGTCCTTGTGGAATACGGTGAAGGGAGGGTTCACCATCACAACACAGAGTGCGCCAATTCTCCTCACTACAGTGATAGCCACCAAGAAGGTGACTTTTGTGGAAAGTCAGGACAAGCAGGATACCAGTGACTCAAAGGTGAGTTTCATAAAAACAGAGTACCCAATACAAGCCCCACTAAGGTGTGATCACTTGGCAGAGAGGGACGGTTCTGAGGAGACCCTTCCAAAATCTAGCAATCGATGGGTGTTTAAACATAGAGCAGTCCTCTACCAAGGTATAAGACATGCTAATCACAGCAAAGTGGACATCCTAAGCACAGAAAGTGAGGCCTGATGACTTCGGAGACAGAATGCAGTACAGGGTCAGGGGGCCCTCCACCTCTACTGGTGGAACTCCTTTATGTTGGACCCAAGAGGAAAAGCGCCTCCACTTAGCCCAGTAGCACTGTGTAGAGGAGACTTTCATGTTCGAGGAAATGTCCTGCACAGCTGAGGAGCATGCTCATTCTAGAATAAATGCCCACTGAATACCACATCCTAAGACTAAGTGGGTGTGGATTAAAGTGTCTGATTCTGCCATAACGTTGGGTGAGGAGATCGGGGGAAGTTAAATAATCAGAGGATAGGAGGACACACAGAAGAGATTGAGGAAGCACAACTGTCTGGGTCAGATGGGAAAGCTGAGATTGACCATTGTGCCCCCTGCCCCCATCAGATTTTGAGAACTTGAGGTAAAAGTGGCTAGTGGAAAACATACATAATTGAGGTGATCTGACCACAAGAATAGAGCATCATCAAGCTGGGAGAGACAGCAGACACTGTGTCCGAAACAGCACGTGGTACATTTGCTGTTGGTCTGAGAATCTTATTCTGAGAGTCCTGAATCTCCACTAGTGGGATGTGAAGATCTCCAACTACTCTCCTTAGACACTCCTGAAACTGACAACAATGATCTAGTGGGAAGGGAAATGCTGCAGTCAACTGCTTCATCCAGGGAACAAGAGGGTAATTTTGCTGGTTCCAGCAGAACTGCTAGGACTAGGGTGTAAGATTCATCCTCTGGTAACAGATCTGCAATCCTGCTTGATAGATCCCTTGGGGGAAAAGCAGACAGTTATTCTTTTGTGGCTCAGGCAGGTTATAAGAAAGGATACTGATCCCAGAGTCCCCAGTAGGGCCAGTAAGTGAGAGCTACCAGAGATTATGGAGGTTCCAGTGACATGTGGTACCAGTGGCTCAGAGAAGGATGAGGAACTAACAATTCCTGTGTGCATGCATGTTTCCATCATTGTGCATAGGAGCGGTACAGAAGAGGAGGATCTTCTCCCAGTTCCCATTTATCAGAAGTGGGGATAATGGATTCTGGCTCCAGTGCTGATACTGTAAAAGCCAATGTAACAGAATACAGTACCTTTGAGGAGGGTGAGAGATCTATAACCAAGGCTTATCGCATGGATGGGACATTGTCTCCCTGGAAGTGGAGGGGCCTGATGAAGGATGGACCTCTGGTTCTGGCAAAGCAAAAACCTTTTGGGGTTCAGGCCAAGATCCTGATCTTCCCAAAGTGAGAGAAACTCTTCCCATCACAGGGATCAGCACTGCCACTGAGGATCTCCCCAGAACATGCGTGTCTCCTGTTTTGTGGCGAGCCGGTTATGGTGATTCAATGCTGGAGACCACTGATCCCAAGGTTTCTGAATTGGCTTCTTATGCCTGTGGAACTGGGGATGAGCTCCATCCCCTTGGGTCAGGCTAACGGTAGGAGCATCCGTTCTCTTAGACTTTGAGGAAGACTTAGCCCCATGCTTGTTGGAGTGTTTCCAAGCATCTCAACTGGGCCCTACTGTGGGACCAGTGGCAGTTATTCCACAGGCAGCAGAGTGGGATGAAGTTTTGGGAGGTGTGGACCTCTCTGAATCAGGCCAATATACAGTTGGAGGTTCCCCTGTTGGGTCCAAGTGTGATCTCATAGCTATCTCCATGAAATATTTCCAAAGACTAAAAGTGCGACTGTCAACTTCTGCTGGAAAGGATTCACAAATACTGCACCTAGCCACAATTTGAGTTTCTCCCAGGCAGCAAAGGCAGTGCTGATGATCGTTGCTGACCAAAAAGGATCATGGCCAGAAGGCGCAGATTTTGAAGCCTGAGGACCTAGGCACAGTCTGGCATGTCAAGTATGAAATCCCAGATTCTACTCTAAAACTAATGTTAAAAACTATTAACTACTGAAACTAGGAAAAAGTAACTAGTAAAACTACAGATACAACTGGTAACTAAACTATTACTTGTGATCTTCTCAAAGTGCATCAGGAACAAGGACACTGAAAATTCTGACCCAGACCATGCAGTGGTGAGAAGGAACTGGAGATGTGGTCATCTGCCCCACCCTTCATCATTTCAGACAGAACCAAAAGGCAAGTCAAGGTGAATGGACAGACTAATGGATGTTACTTTCAAATTCTCCATCTCTGAGGACGTGGCATGCTTATATAATCCTCAGTGCAATAAAATATAGTCCATTATTCAAAGAACTGTGACTTGCTCTCCAAACTTCACAGAGTACTTGACTGGGCAAGGCACACAAAATCTGGAGGAATCCAAGAAACATGGACTATATAGACATGAAACCCAAAACTGGGATCTAGAGTTACTCCTAAAAGTGGAGTATACATAGAATTCTCAATTGCTCATCCTCAGGGAACAGAACAGTGGAGTCTCCACCAGAGACCTCATGACATTTTAGAACGTTTTAAGAATAGAAGATTTGCTTTAAAGAAAAGGCCACTTAGAGAAAACGTGAAGGCCATGTCAGAAGAGTTGGACTATAAACTAAGAGGAATGGACAAGTGTCAATAATCATGTCATTCCTAGCTAACCCAAATCCATATACTTCCTGTATGTCTATACATATGCTGCTGCATCTTTGCCACTCTAGTGCTTTATTGACTATGCCACTATACCAACATGAGAGTTTCTTCCATTGCTCTAGTTAATCCACCTCTGTGAGAGACAGTAGCCATGTCGACAGAAGACACTCTTCTGCTAACATAGTGCTTGACTACCCTCGGTTTAGGTTGGTACATCTATGTCACTTGGGGTACAGATTTTTCACACCCCTAAGTGACATTGCTATATAGATGTAAGACTGTAGTGTAGACCTGCCTGTAAGTCTTCTGTTACCTGTCCTCTTTGCCCTGTTTTCTTGTAGCTTGAGCAGAGTTGGAGAAATGAAGTTCAGAGAGAACATTCTAAACCTAAAATGCAGTGCGGAAGAAGTCACGGAGACGTTTTTAAGGTAAGATGAAGATAGGAATCACTGAAAGAGCAGATGACATGAGAGAAAAAGCAAAAGGAGACCAAAAGGAGGTTTGGCACTGAAGGTAAGAAAAAAGTTAATTGAACCTGATAAGCAGCAGACAACGACGACTCATGGAAAGAATATAAAAGAGTGACAGAGGTGTAGTGTTCTGAAACTGTCAAAAGTATAGCCAAGAAAAATTCTTTTGGCAGAGCATTTAGGATAGACTGGATGGGCTGAGGGAGGTTTGTTTTTAACAACAGATGTCAGGGGAATACTAGTCGTGATGAACTCCTGCCAGAGAGTGTAGATGACTGACTTGATTGCTACTACTGAAAAGAAAGGAAGGACTTTAAAAAAGTTGTGAAAGTAAAAGCCACAGGATTTGACAACAACCTAGGTGTGTCAGGATGATCATGGCAGTAAGGAAGATGGGGGTGAGGACAATCACAACACAAAATGAAGAGAGAATTTCCGGGCAACAATAACTGCTTATATTTGGTTATTGAACTTAGAAGCTTAGAAGTCAAAAAAGTTGCAAAACTAACTGACATATGCCTATCATTTCTGGACATCTGAGTTGTCACAAGAGAAGCAGCAGGTGAATCTAAGCAAGTCGATAATATCTAATTGATTTAAGATCTGATATTTCATGTTTCCACTTGGTGAAAAAGGAAATTAAATCCACTGTCCTAACTGGTATATGATGTTGTGTATGAAGTAACAAGCATAACTATCTTATCACACAGATGAAAAATAACCACCTCCACACACTAAATTTTTCAAGAAGTGTCCCAAGTTTTGCCATGCCACTCAGTAGACGTTAATAAACCTCTCTGCATCGAGTTATATTTTCCTGAAGTACTTTTACAAACATATTATGCAAGAATGTTTGCACAAAATACTTGGATGTGACATAGACAACTGTTACAAGATAATGAGTGGTTGCTCACCTTTATTCACTGTCACAATACAGAGTATTTCCCCACAAGGCACAGTGTGTGCACTTGATGTAAGACTGCCCTAAGTTATGCTTTAAACATCTGTTGTGCAATTAAAACATTTTTTGTTTTAGTGGTATGAAGAAGTACATGCACTGTGTTTTGGCTAAAAGTACATTTTAATGAATTACACTGGAAGGTTTCATACCACAAGTTACTTAGACAATTTTCTTTTTTCTGAAACCTCAGTTTTAAAAGCAATATTTTGCCAAAGAACTGAACTAACGTTTGATGCCTGAGCTGATATAGGTAACTACTGCCAAATTTGGAATGTTTTAAATCAGGGGTGTCAAGCATATGGCCTGCAGGCTGGATATGGCTCATGAACCTCTTCCATCCAGCCCAGGACTGCACTCCATGAGACCACATTCACTCCTTAACACTGACAGCATATGGTCTCTCAGTGTCACAGAGCACAGTCTCACCGACCCAACACACTTCAATGTTGCAAGAGCATCAGGTTTTGCAACACCACAGAGCACTGGGTATGCAAGACTGTACTCCATGATGCCGCAAGAGTAATATGTCAATTTATGGTATGTACGGCCCACTTGACACACGTGTAAGTCAAATCTAGCCTGCCATAGTAAATGAGTTTGACACCCCTGTTTTAAACCATTCACTAACAGAAGTAGGTATCTCTTACCATGGCTATGGACAGTTCCTGGACTGAGTGTTGGAAGGAGAAAATCTTTGGTCGGAGTTAGATGGGCTTCTTTCCCCTGGCGGTGGCTCATCTTTCCTGGAGTTAGAAGATGTGATTCATCACTGTTTGTTACCACAGCTGAAACATAAAAAGGATGGGTCATTTAACCATAGAAATCTATGCACAACAAAGAAATAAATGATAATTTTAAAAAACTTGAATTACTAAAGATCAACTCAATTTTCTAAACCACAGCTACTCTTTCCTCCACAACAAGCTAAGGAATTTCCCAACCAGGGAGCTGGTGGGGGTGATCAGGGTGAATAGATGATGCAAGACTGGCCCGGAAGAATGAGGCACACAGCAGAAAAAAAGAATAGTGGGAATTAGGAAAGCTGTGTGGCCTGAAATCCTCTATACCAATGCAAAATATGCTCCTGTAAGTAGAGTGGAAGGTAACACGTGAAATCCAGTTCCAAAGAGCTAACCGTGTTAGCCTTTTTTGTTTTGCTAAACTAGGAGCCCTGTTGCATTGGCATCTGACAAAGCAGAACATTGCCCATGAAAGCCCACTTGAAATCCTGCTTCCTTTTTGGACCCAATCTTAACACAGCTGACCACAAGAGATGGTTATTCACACAGGCCATTGCTGCAGCTTGCCAGCCAAAGCTGTGCATTCCAGTTGGTGTTTATTCCTAAAGGTTATCAATAGACTGATATTATCATGACAACCATGTAGCACTCTGGTGAGGGAACAGGCAGGGAAGCAATGGAGAGAGATTAAAAAGCAGAAATGAATAAAAACAGATTTCCTCCATCACATTTGCAAACAATGGCAGGCTGAAGGGATAATTTAACATTTTTTTAAAAATCTCTATGGATTAAATGCTGTAGTGATAAGTAATCACCAACCACTTATATTCAGCTATAAGCTGTTTAGGGTATGGTCTGTGCCCTATACCAGTGGTTCCCAACCAGTGTGCCGGGGCACACTGTGTGCCGCAGCAACACCCAAAGTGCACTGCAAGCATCCCCAAGAGCTGGAGTTAAATTTCCCTTCCTGCTCAGCCCAGTCACGTGGGCTGTACAGGGCTGGGAAAAGGCAGGGGTTAAAGTAAGGGGAAAGGCACTGAAACACAGTTCCAAGCCCCCTATTTTTAGACAGGCAGCATTCCAGTTCCCCTAAAGACAGAGGAAGGCACCAGAACATGGAGTTCCAGGGGTCCCCGTAAAAACAGCAGGAGCAGCCCGAACGCAGCATTCTGGTGGCTCCACCTTAAAACCCACTTCACCTTAGGCCCATCCAGCAGAGAGCTGCCAGGGGATGGGAATGTGCGAATCTCCCCCTACAGGGCGGTGCAGCTTGTGTGTAGCAAAGGTGGGAGGGAGTGGATGTGTAGCAGAAGATGTATAGCTGGGGTTGCAGGGTGGCTGTTTGGTTGGGGGGGGGGGTGTAGCTAGGGGGTGGGGTGGCAGCTGGGGGCTGCAGGCCTAGTTCTGACCCCTGCAATGATGGGAGGATCCATCACAGGCAGCAGGGGACTGGGGGAGGGGAGGGCAGGACCCAGTGGTGTGGGAGGGAGCAGCAGTGGGGTGAGGACTTGCCCTGGGTGGCAGGGAGCCACTGTGGAGAAGGGGGGAGTAGGTGCTGTGCCATGCTCCCCTGCCCTACCTTCCCACTCCTCAGGTTCCCCTCTGCCCCCCCCACAAAGCCACTCCTGTTCTCCCTTCCTCTCTCCTCTCTTGCCACCCTTGTGCTGTTCCCCACACGGCTGCCCTTGTCTTCTTTTGCCATCCCTGTCCTGCTGTGCTCCCCATTCCCACTTCTGCCACTGCATATGACTCCTGACCTCCCCTCTTTTGCCACCCCTACTATGCTACCCCTACTACCCCACATAGCAGCATTTCTGAAACACTGTGCTATGGTTCATGAATATTCATACTTTAAGTTAATTTGAATATTCATGAGGTTTTTTTAACTGTGGTGTGCCTCAAAATATTTGAAGGTATCAAGGTGTGCCATGGCAGAGAAAAGGTTGGGAACCACTGCCCTACACAGAGCAGCTTGTGTAACTCTCACTGACTTCTTATCTCCTCTTTAGTGTGGTGTCATCACTGTGCTGCACCAACAGGAAATATGTTCCTGTCAACACAGCACTCAGCCACTTGAGAAAGTTTTACTAAGTTGATTTCTGGATCAGCTCAGTGTGTCTTTACTGTCTGCTCAATCAACTGGGGGGGAGGAGAATCAAATCTGATGATGGTGAATTACCACTGTTAGTACAGAAATACCCTGGAATAAGTAGTAATGACTAATGAAACAAAGAGGACAATGAAACACCAAAACGAAGAAGAGAAGATTACAAAGGAAGTCTAATTCAACAAATCAGCGCTTTGCAAGCTAAAAAATAAGACAAACTGCTTGGCTATAGGCATCGCTGCTCCTTAAGATTTCCACAAGTCTCTTCAGACTAGGCGTCTGAGTTATACTTTTAAATCACCTCAGATCATGCATTCAGTTTTCCATCCATGACACTCCAAGGAACAGATAAATCCTAATGCATTGTTTCATTACTATTATTTTAAGTTATTTTTTCAACAAAGGTGGTGATGATCAATGAAGACAGGATAAAGAGGGGAAAAAAAAAAAGACAGTAGTAGTCCCCACTTTATAGCTCTGTTCTGGACTAACTACAAACCCCTATATGATCTGCTTACCAGGAGAGTTGACTGAGAAAGTAGCACTACCTGTCTCTCCTCCTGACTTGGGAAGAGAGTAAGAGTAAAGTTAAAATCAAATGTTTTCTCTAGAGACCCAAACATATCAGTCCAGGCAGTACTCCAGAGCAATCCTATAAGCCTGCATGGAAACAAAATGCACAGGTATAAAAGATCTATAAAGGAAACAAAATGTCAGTGGATTATGAACAGTCCTAAGAAAAACTTCTGTGTTCTTTAAAATATAGTTTAATTTGTTTTAAAACAGCACTTTTGAGCTAAGTATATTAATTAGTAAACAATTAAATTTTTGAATTTTGAAAGATGACTCCCCTCTCCTGCCATATGATTTGAGGGGAGAAAAAAATAAAACACTTTTGTATTTTTCACATCTCTACATTTATACTGTAAAAATGGGTCTGCTACAGAAGATATTCCTTAGAAAGCAAAGTGTGTGTGGTTTTTTTGTTTTGTTTTTTGCTGTTAGTTTTAAGCAGCTATTGCTGTTATACTGTGTGTCAATTCACAGTAGGGAAAATGCTCCCAGGGGAAATGTTGCTCTTACAAGTTTTGGTTGCAAACAAGCATCTACTGTATTAGTCAGTGGTGTACCCACAATTTGAATGGCGTCACTATTTAGCCCTGCAAATAGTGTAGTGGCTAGCACCTCTGCTTAAGCTGCAGGAGGTCCTGGGTTCAACCCCTGGGGGGTTGGACTCGAATAGGTCCCTTCCAACCCTATGATTCTATTCTATTGAACTATAATGCCATCTGCTGGTTTAGTACTGGAAGTGAAATCACTTCCTGTTCTGATACTGTTATGTCCAAATTTGTCTCCAAATGTGTGCCCAGTGAACACATATCAGTCAAAATAATATGCACACCAAAGGAGGACAGACACTCAGGATTTTAGTATTAGTTGACTATTTACATAAAAATATCAAAGTAACACTACTCCAAGCAGTGCTCAAGGAAGTTCAGCTGAACCAGAAACCTCTTTGGGGACACTTAAAGCAGCAACATTATAGTCTAAAGACTTTTTAAAATAGTAGATAGCAGTTGCCACTCTTCAATTTTTATTTATGAGATAATGAGAATACTCTTGGCTAGGTATCCGAAGTAACTCGGACTGCTAATCTTTCACAGAGCGTGACTCATCAATATACAGAACAATCAATCCAATTAGGGCTTGCTTTGGTAAAAACAGTCATGTTTTAAGGAAAATTTTACCACAATCCACCTGGTTGAAAGCTTAAAGTTTGCTGTCTACCCAACAGAAACAGTCTGCAGTCCCACTGTAAAGCTCACCTAATCAAGATATTGAAAAAGTGGTGCCGCACACCCTCATGAAGTCTTGCAAAAATATTCTCTGAGAACATTAGCAAGCCATTCCTTTGGAACTGTTACAGGGTAGTGTTATATGTTTAACTTAGCTTATATGTGCCTCAAGACAAGGACTTTGTCTATTAACTGTATTTGCACCTATGAAGTTTAACATTAACCTTTTCAATTGCTCAGGCTCTTCAAAACAAGTTAATCTGTAAAACTGAAAGATACTGAAGGAGTGATGGCACACACAATCATGAAGTCTTGCAAAAATATTCTCTGAGAGCAAGCCATTTGTTTGGAACTGTTATGGGGTATAGTGTTATGTGTTTAACTTAGTTTATATGTGCCTCAGACAAGGACTTTGTCTTTTAACTGCATTTGCACCTATGAAGCTTTAACATTAACCTTTTCAATTGTACAGGCTCTCCAAAATAAGTTAATCTGTAAAACTGAAAGGTGATCTGCAGAAGAGAAGGTGTTCAGAGTTGTTACCTCCAATAATATTTGTCAACACAATGTTAAAGAACAGTAAGATTAATGGAAAGTTTTCATTGCATGTGCCTGCCTGTATTGCAGAAGGCCACACAGTGAGCACAAGCTAAAATGAGTCTGTCTACCCCACTGGTTTTCAAATTTAGGGTCAGGACCCAGTATGGGGCCACAGCACCGCCTACTATTGCTGCCAAATACTGCAATGCATTGCTCGAAGCTATAAGTGTTGGGTCGCAGGCATAAATGATCTTTTTCATTTGGGTCCAAGGGGGGGGGGGGGGGGGCCAACACTTTGAAAACCACTGGTCTAGCCTGTTCCAGATCAACCATTCACTCCACCACCCAAAAAGCAGCCTCATTGCTATAGGCTCTCCTTTTGGCATGTTCCTGGTGAACTGGCAAGATGATAGCGTGGGGACACTTACCCCGTGCAAGAATGAAGAGTCTCAACTTCTTATTCTGTTATAAAAAGTATTAAGGCTCTGACTTTCAAGAGTGCTTTTTACCCACAGTTCCAACTGAAGTCAATGGCAGCATCAAGTTCTTGAGCATCCTTGTAAAATTATGCCCTATATGTCTGTAATAAGCAGTAGCCAGCAGCTTTTAAATTCTATAAAGTTATTTTGGAAACAATAAACAGCATAAAACACTATAAACAAAAACAGGAAGAACTTCAAAACAATTCAACTGGATATTTTCAAGATTTTTTTTTTTACTATAGTAGATAAATGGAAAAAGTAAGTAAGTGGAAAGATGCCAGGAACAGGCCATTAAGATGTCTGGAACCAAAGAAAACCTTTTGAGTTTAAAAAGGAATAGAAGTGCCAGGAAAGGAAACAAAAGTCAGCTCCTGGTATAATGAACACTGAGTGCTCATTCTGCTATTAAAAAGAATGTTACCATTTAAAGACACTGAATTGATTTATTTCAATTCCCTTGGCTGCTTTGTACTAAGGACTGGCATCAGAACAAAATTTAAAGTGTACACAGGACATTATCCTTTCATGAAATCAGCTGTCCACTAGTCCTGTAGTTTGGCAGCTGTATTTTTGAAGCATCAGTGGAAACCATTAACCTTTAAATAACAATTTCAAGTGTCCGACTCTGTGAGCTCTACAAATGTTGTCCAGTACAAATTGTTACATAGTTAACTGACTGGTCCACTAGGCACTATACCATAGTTCTGTTACTTAATACAGTATGGCTGTACAGTGGTATCAGCTATCCTAGAAGGTTTCAACACCTCTACCTTAGTACTGCTTAAGTAAAATAAATTTAACATTATTTATTAGGGGCAGTCCATCTGAATAAAATCCACACCTTCATATCACTCAATTAATGTGAGTTATACTGGATTCAAGCATCATCAAAACTATGGCTAAAATCAGTAGATATCAGCTCTCATCAATTGCTTCCCTGGGACCAAAGAAAACCAGAAGGCTCTTCCTTCAGTGTATTGTAGATTTGGGAATCTGATTATCCAGCAAGGAACAATGATAATATATTCCTTTTAAACGGCTGTTGCCCCCGTCCACATGGAAAGCCCCAATCAGATTTTAATACTGAATATGTAAAGATTTGCAGTAACTCAAAGGAGGTGTTAGTTCAGTTTAGCTAAAATATGTGGGCACCAACTCAGACTCAACAAGTTCATGGTATCTACAGGATTCTGAGTCCCAAAATAGATGTTAAAGCTCAGTTTTGAAATGCTTCCAAATTACATGTTTTTAATTAACATTCATTCTGACTTAGATACTAAAGCATCCAGGTAAGTCAAACATATTATGTTCATAATATCCATCTGAAACAGGAAAGCTTTAAATGTATGAGGAATTCAAATATGGCAAGATTAAATAACTTTACCTTTTTCCATTTCCTCACGCTTACCACTGATGAGCTGTCGAGATGCTAGCTCATAGCAAATCAATAACATTCACATCCCAGAAGAAATGAAAAACTACAAGTTAGAGCCTTTATGTCTAAATTGGTCAAAAATTCTGCAGTGCAAGCTCTTAAGTATCTGAAATGGCAAGTTCTTTTTATTTGATGTCATATTGAAAATATAACAATTGTTTAATATAATTAATTGGAAACCCAACATGAAAAAGGATTCCAATGAAATCCTATTCCAGCTTTTTTAAAGACCAACAAATGTATTTATTGCATGAGCTTTCATGGAAGAAAATCCCACTCTGTCAGATGCTTTGAAGATGGGGTGCTTACAGAAGGGGGGGGGGGGGGAATAAATACAGGGAGGTGTGAACCATAGAATCAGGTCAGTCTACCCCTCTGGAACTATTCCAGCTTTGTCTACTCTGAGCACTCAAAAAGCTTGTAAGCCTCCCAAAGAAGAGTTACACAATATGCTTAAAAACAAACATTTTTCAATGAAATTTAAAAAAAATATTTAATTTGGAATTATTTGTTTTCCAATGTTCGAAGGTTTTTAAAGTTTGAAGTTCTCAAGCTTTTCTTTGTAACAATGAAGACTAGCACCTTCTTTTGTGTGAGAACCTCAGATTATCATTTAAAAAAAAAAAAAAAAAGCATGAAGAGGATTCCTAGACCTAAGGATTTAGGAGAAATACTAGATACCACACTACTCAAAAATCAACTCACAAGAGTCTGCAGTGCTACAATACATAAGAGGCTGCATCCCAGTGAACACTCATGTTTCTGAAGCCCAAAACTCAACACTTCAACATTTCAATTCCAGCTTGTATTAGGCACAGTCTTTAATTTAAAATACATAAAATTCTCATGCACTCAAAGCCTTGGGCTACGTCTACACTGGCCAATTAGTCCGGACTAAGAAGGCTTAGTCTAGACTAATTTGGCCCATGGCCACACTAGGCTCTTCCTAGTCTGAACAAAGAAATCTTTCAGTTCAGACTAGGCAAAGCTTAGTCCAAACTAGTTAGTACAAATGTTAGTTCAGACTTCTGCACTTGGTTCAAAACTAACTTCAGTTTGAACTAAGCACAGACAAGACACGAACTAAGGCTTAATTCAAATTTAATTAGTTAGATCCAAGACATTAGTTCGAATTAACTGTGCATTCTAGCTCGAACTAGAACACACGGTTAGTTTGAAATAAAAAGCTCCTGGTTAGTTCAAACTAACCAGGAACTTTTTAGTTTGGACTAAGAAGTCTGAACTAATTTCAGCAGGTGTAGACCTAGCTTTTGAGAGTTCTCTTCTGCCAATGTTTGTAGCTCATGACACAGAGAACAAAAAGATGTAACAAAAGCCATCAGGGAACAAGGCACTTCATAAGTTGAATTTTTTAAAAGACATCATTAGTTTGAACTTCTTTTAAAATTTTTTTAAAGTGATTTATCCTCCAATTTCATTGCATCTTGCAATTAATAACAGCACTCTGATCACAATGGCAGCACTTCAACTGCAGGAGTCCTAATTACATTTTTTTTTTTAATTTTTACTTGGGTACGTAATGCATTAATCAGCAGCAATTTAAGTAAGTATGTGCCTCCTTACTAAGTGTCCTTAAAAGATTAAGCCTCCAGGGCTTAGTGCCACTAAACAATCCTTTATAATAATCAGAACCAAATATCAGCATCTGATTTCCCTTGATGGGAGACTTGTCTCATCTTCCACATGGAATCTGCTATGAGAACTACCTTCAAGCTCCCAATCCTATCATTTTCTGTGTGGTCATTAAAATTGTACCCTTGCTTGAAAAAGCATACTGATTCAAGAAACTTCTATTGGCTCTCCAAAGTATGTGACCTAAAGTAACTCATGTTTCCTCCTCTGGGTTAGCATCTCCCATTTTTCTACAAAAAAGAGTTGCCATGTAATGAAGAGTTATGACAAAACATGACCCACATCTACATTTAACAGTTAGTATTTCTGAAAGGAAACACCTTTTCTCACTGAAATCAAAAGAGAAGCAGAACCCCCATCCTCAACATAAACACATCTCTTTTCAAATTCAGGTAGAGATTGTGACAAGACAGGCCAAATCTCTCCACAATGAATATTCAGTGAAATTTCAAAAGAATTTTGAAAAATCTCAACTTCTCATCTCATGCTCAAAGATGTTTTTTCAAAACTTCCCCAACAACAAAAACTTAAGAAGAGACAAATTAAACTGTCTCCATATCTCCAAAACAAACAAGAAATCTTGTGGCACTTTAAAGACTAAACACATTTCTTGATCGCATGAGCTTTCATGGGGAAAAATCCCACTTCATCAGACACTTTGAAGATGGGGAACTTGCACAATGGGAGGAAAATATAAGCAGGGAAGTACAAGTCATAGGATTAAGTAAGATTTATACTTCCTTGCATATGTTGTCCTCCCATTCTGTAAATTCCCCATTTTCAAAGTGTCTGATGAGGTGGGATTTTCTCCCACAAAAGCTCATGCGATAAATAAATGTTAGTCTTTAAAAGTGCCACAGGACTCCTTGATTGTTTTGCTGAACAAAGCTAACATGGCTACCTCTTTGGAACTTGTCAATATTTACAGTCTGTCATGGGAAAACTTTCACTGCCACTTTCAGCCTTTTTATCTACAAGAGGAGTCATGGAGGATACACTCTACAATTTTTAAATCGAGATTGGTGGTTTACTAAAAGACATGGTCCAGGAAGCATTTTGAGGAAATTCTACAGCCTGTGTCACAGACGAGATCAGACCAGATGATTGCAATTGTTCTCTGCCTTTGGAATCTATGAACCATACAAGAACTGTTCCAGGATGACCAGGCCTTTAAGGAGTGATGGGTCCAGCCCTATCTGTGACACATACAGCTTGCATACCCCCACCCCTGGACAAAATAAGCAAAGGCTACCTCAGGCATTCTAGAACAGAAGAAAGGCAGAAGCCTGGGAAGAACTCAAAAGATGGAGAAGGGCGGCTCTGGATAGTAAACGCTGGGACCTGCTCTTGGTAGACACCAAAGCACATTCAAAAAAGAGTCCAGGAGAAGTTGTGTGGAGAAGATTGATACTGAGGCAGGAGGGGCAGGTCCAGCCTAAGACTGGCTGAAGACTTTGTTTTGTATTTATTTTGACTTGCATGTCTTGAAAAGGTTGAAACTTTTCTCAAAGACATAGCTGGAGGACCAACTCGCTGCAGCAAACAAACCAGGCTGGAAAATTAGGAGATCCAGACTGAGAGACGACAGACTAAGGCAACAGTTATTCCATGGCCACAATGAATAGGTGGTGTTGATACAAAAACTAAAAAGAAAATTCTGAGAAGGATGGAAAAGATTCGAATTAGAGAGTCTTCACTAGACTCCCAAGTCAAATTAAAGTAGGCTTTATTGATTTGACTTAGAGAGTCTACACTAGACTCTCTAATTTGAACTAGGGGGAGATAGGAAAGTCAATAGGGCAATTATGTCAAATTAAACCTATTCCCTGCCTAATACTGGATTAATTAGAAATAACTGCAAATTAACCATTACTTCAAAGTTAAAGGAAATTTTATTATATCAAATTAGCCTTTCCTTATTTCAAATTAAGGAAAGGCTTAATTTGATATAACAGAATGCAATTGTAGCCAGGGAGTAAGTTAGTTCAAATTAAGCCTATCTACCTGCATGTGACCGAAGATAAGAGTATTTGTAAATGGCTTTCAGCAGTAGATACATAAGTTCCTTTAACAGTTTTGTAGAAAAAACGAATATAAAAAACAAAATAATTTGAGAACAGTTTCTGACACGAATACTTTCACATTTGTCATTTTATTAAATGATATTTTAGTAATAATGCATCCAAACTAGTCTCTCTTACATGTCAGGATATCTGTTTTTCACTCACGCTTCAGTACATGAAAGGGTCTGTTATTAAAAATAAGTGGACTATAAGGTATAGAAAACACTGCCCTATCACATTAGCAGCTCAAAATAAAACAAAATGCTTCTACCTGTTAAACCACTACTTCCTGTTTGTTTGTTTTTTAATACCTATATTGCAATAGCACCTGCAGGCTCCAACTCAGATAAGAGCTCCATTATATCAGGCATTATATAAATAGAGTGAAAAGACTGTCCTTTCTTTTAAAGCAATAAATATTTCCATTTTAGCTTCAAAGCTCCAGGTGGAGTGTTCAAAGGATTCTTATCTTCCTAGCCATAACTGGAGAAAAAATAAATACTTCACATGAATTGTCATGTTTGTTTTATTTTTTAATCTAACATCTACTGACAAGAACAAACTGAATAAGTATTTCTTTAGCAGCTGTTGTCATTACTATCTCAGTTCTTCAGTTAGGTCAAGCCACACATGAAGCCTTAGCATTATGTCCAGTAGCCCATGTGCTTACACAAGATGTGACCTTTAAGTGCCCAAACATGCTATAAGAAAGGTCAGTGACTTACTTGATGGTGCATGAGAGTCTTTGATCTCACCATGATGCTGCATTTGCAATGCAATTGGAGAACGAAGAACATCAAACAAAAAAAGTCCAGGCCAGGAAGAAGCAAAATGCGCAGAGATGTCAGCAACAGCAGCAAAAGGAAAGAGGAGGCACAATGAAAACAGAGTTAGTTTATTACTAAAATATAACAGGTATATCAATATTGAGGCAAGACTTCAAAAGGACTAAGCAGTTCAGAAACAAAACAACACAAGCAACAAAACTGACAAATATGCTTAAAAGAAGCCTTTATTAGCTTGAATACAGTTAGTGAGCAGCAAATATTCTTTTTGATAGACAACAGAAGGTATTCTGAGAGATATTCAGCAATTTAACTTATTACACAGAACATATCTCAAGATCTGCAGCTGCCAATTTCAGAAAAACACTCCATCTTATGAAAGGGTTAGGATTCCAGAAAAAACCATCTAAAAGAACATATTTCCTTCAAATTGCATAGTATAAACACAAACATTCTTAAAAGCACATTATGTGCAACAACCACTAGTATGATGCAGCCAAGCATAGCTATTTATGCAAAAGTATTATTTTAAGAGTCAAAATACTTTTGCCGTGTAGAAAACAAGACCAGCAATGGAAACTGAAATTCAACAAGGATGCACTGCATGTGTCTCCAGCCAACTATACTCCCCCACCTCAGCTTCCACTCAGCTATACATAGCTGTAAGAACCGCAGGAGGATAGGTTAGTTAAGAAGTAACTGCCCACCGCACTTCACTTTTTTGGAGAGGCAAGGAAAGGAAGTACATTTGAATTTTGTTATTCATCTTTTATATTCCATTAGGATCCAGAACCCCAGCTAGGATCAGAGGACCCCATTGTTTCAGGTGTTGTACAGATATATGATATGATCCATCTCTGCCCCCCAGTGTTTATCATCTTAAAGAGAGACATAAATGGTGGGACAAAAGTATAAAATGAGCACAGTGATTAAGAATGAAGACATGCCCACATCTTTTTCCTCAAAAAGGAAAAAAAATCCCCAATTGCTTAGCCCTTCTGCTAAGCTATAGTTTGCCTTTTTAATTTTAGCTGTTTATAGTGTGATTTAAACAGAACTGTTACACATCTAATTAAACTATTTTAAAATTTAAAAAGAGTAATATCCAGTGTTATGTGGAAGCTCAACCAAAAGCCTATCCAAAGTTCACCGGCATGGCAGCTCAAACTATATTTTAAAAGGGGTCTTAAGTTCACCCCCATGTCAGCAGAAATGAACTGATGTTACACCAAGAAGTTCCCAAGTTTGTGAAGGTGTGTCAGAAGCAGTCTCGTCTCCCGGAAAACACAGCCAAATTGGTGGGGATTCCTGTGCCACTTGATTGCCATGGAAGGGGGTAATATTCATTTCACTACAAAAATGCTGTTAGTACTGTAACAAGTTCACAAAAGACTTTTAAATTCTTCATTTTGTTTACTGGTCATATTTGGAAGCACTTCTTCCATAGCCTATTTCAATTTCTCCTATTTAGTCAATTTCACTGTGTGTGAGTGGATCTTTCACAAAGTACTGAGTGATAGGAAAAATATTTCTTTAACAAAAGAAGAGAATATGACTGATAAATCCCCAGAAGTTAAGGAAATTCAGCACCTGGAACAGTTGAATCTTATTTTTAAAAACTGTATACCTTTCAGATTGGTCTCTCTTTAATTGCATCACACAGTATGACAGCATACCAAAACTGGAAGTGTAACACTTTATCACACATCACTTTAATGGTTTTAGATTTGAGAAAGGACCAAGAGCAACAAAAGATCAGAGAGCAAAAGAGCATTCAATAATAGAGGTACCCTGTCTTAATTCAGTGTGATAATGAGTCAGAACACCACACCTTTCCTGATGAGCATCACATCATTGCAACTGCCAGTTCACACTTAAAAGCTTCAAAGCAGAAAGGAGGATAGGGAAAGACAAGAATCAAAGTAATAATGAACAAGTATACTGGGACCAGAGGGTTCTGAAACTTAAGCTTCCTAACCACTAGATGTATTTATTCTGTATTCTCCTAGTGGTGAAATACATAGTGAAAAAGGAAAGCAATAGGCTCTACTGTTAGCTACCTCCGAAGTAGAGTCTTGACCAAGTAACAGCATCAGAACTAGACAGCATGGAGCAGGAGAGCTTGTCACCTGAGATGACTAAGCTCTTTCATATAAATATTTTAGCACTGCATGTGGACTACTACAAAGAGCTCCTGTGCTATAGGATGAAACACAAATCTAGCATTGCTCCTGATCATTACCAATAAATGCACTGTTTATATAGATAGACTAGAGTCCATGCTGCACAAACATCACCCTGAACTATAGTTATTACACATTGCATCTGTACTTAACACAAAAGCCTTTAATTGTGGTCTAGACTGAGACTTAACCAAAGATAACCTTATTTGTGGATCTTTTTTGGATACAAGAGACCTCTGTTTACTTCACAGAATCCAACATGTACCATCTAGAGTCCATACTGAAGTATGTTGCATGCAATATTAAGTCTCTTAAAGGAATAAAATGTCAAGATATACTTTAGCTAAACTGACAATGTTAACTCTGAAAAGCAAAAAAGAAAGAAAGAACAAACGAACCAAGGATTTTGTTATTCACCCCATAAGTACCCTATTAAATATATAATTTTATTTTATTATTATTATTATTATATTATTATTATTATTATTATATTCTTATTTTTAAACTTCTATCTCTGCAAACAATCTACATTCAGTCAAACTTGGTTCTCTCACCCTGTCATCAGTAAAAAACAAAACAAAACAAACAAAAAAAACACGCCAATGGTCAAATTAAGCCCTCTGGCACGTGTGCAAGTCCCACTGCCCACACTGAATTTGTACAAGTTGAACTCTTTTGTTGATGCACAAGAAGAAACAGAACCCAACTTATTCTCAAACCACTGTTTTGGTTAAGCACATTTAAAAGTAGCAAAAAGCAGAAAAAAACTGTCACTGAAGAAAGTAACCATAACTCTGATCAAACAAACAAATTTTTATTTGAACAGTTGCTCCCTCAGTTCAAACTCATTTAAACAAAGTTTAGCCTAAAATTAGAGCTACCATCTGTTTTGTTGTGCGAAATTACCACTTTCTGGTTAGATGCATTGGTAATCAGGATAAATAACAGAAACATACTAGCTCTTGATAGGAAAAGAATTGAACTATTTAATATGTACTAAAAACTAAATATACTCTATCACAAATCAATAACCAAATACATACATATCCTTAAGAATGACATTGTAAAAGTTTAAAGAAAAGATTTTAAACCTAGCAAGACCTAATTCAAAGCATTTTCTTGAAAAAGACTGAGTATCCTTTAAAGCAGGACAGAAAAATGAGAATCTAAAGACTGCTTTCCAATACCTGTGATGTCAGACTGTAGCCCTGAATGATCCTGAATTCAAACACAAGCAGGTGAGACAGGTCTGCATATCAAACATTTGTTCTAAAAATATTTTATAGAATCATAGGGTTGGAAGGGACCTCATGAGGTCATATAGTCCAACTCCCTGCTAAAAAACCAGGACCATTTCCACTAAATCATCCCAGCCAGGGTTTTGTCTAACTGAGCCTTAAATTTTTCCAAAGATGGAGATTCCACCACCTCTCTGCATGACCCATTCCAATGCTTCACAAACCCTCCTAATAGGAAAACTTTCTCAATATCCAACTCTGACTATCCCAGCTGCAACTTGAAAATATTGCTCCTTGTTCTGTCCTCTGTTACTACTGAGAACAGCCTAGCTCCCTCTTCTTTGGAGCACCCCTGTAAGTAGATGAAGGCTGCTATCAAATCCTCTCTCAGTCTTCTCTTCTGCAGACTAAATAAGCCGAGTTCCTTCAGAGTCTCTCCTCATAAGTCACATGCCACAAACCCCTAATCATTTTTGTTGCCCTCTGCTGAACTCTTTCTGATTTGTCAACATCTTTCTGTAGGACGGAGCCCAAAACTGGACACAGGATTCCAGATGTGGCCTCACCAGAGCCAAACAGAGAGGAATAATCACGTCCCTAGACCTGCTGGCAACACTCCTACTGATACAGCCCAATATTCCATTAGCCTTTTTGGCTACAAGAGCACACTGTTGACTCATATCCAGCTTCCCATCCACCATAACCCCCAGGTCCTTTTCTACAGAGCCAATCGGTCCCCAGCCAATCCCCAGCCCCCTTAGCCAATCGGTCCCCAGCCTGTAGCAGTGCATGGGATTTTTTTCATCCTAAGTACAGGACCTTACACTTATTGTTGCTGAACCTCATGAGATTTCATTTATCCCAATGCTCCAATGTGTGTAGGTCTCCCTGAATCCTATTCCTACCTTCCAGAGTGTCTACCAGTCCACCCAGGTTGGTATCATCTGCAAATTTACTGAGCATGCAATCTATCCTGTCATCCAGATCATTAATGAAGATGTTGAACAGAACTGGCCTCAGGACCAACCCCCAAAGTTGTTCATAGAAGCAGCCACCCTGTAAAAAGGAAACACACATATCTCCAAAGGCAGAGATGAAGAAAAGATCATAACGGTCAAAGATTAAATTGTTTTAATTCAGATAATAAAACAAGTTTATAGCCTATATACACAAGAAGAAAGTTTCTAAAGACTGAATCTGTCACTGAGATGACCTTGCTTTTACTCAACACCTAAGGAAACGGAGCACAATAACCAAACTCACCCTCAGGTGGGCATAAACAAAAACAAAGCAAGAACAAAAGTGGGATTGAGTGATCAAGAATTCATGCCTAGTCAGAGTTTAAATTAGCACTACATATTTGAATTTACTCCATCACTTCCTCAGCAACCACTACAGAGTGCAGGTGTTTCAGATTCCCTCTGACTGATTGCACATTCAAAACATGCCTTGACAACAGGAGCCTTTCCCTCCAAAGTAATTCCTTCTATTCTTATCCACAGTTCAGCTCTACCAATATTATGATGGCCTATGATTGTAAACACTTTTACCCCCCCATCTACACAAAATGGTGCTAAAGACACAACTGGCTACCAGCCTCTTATCTATGCTAGCACTCCTACTACTGCTACTTCCAGGAAAGCTGGAACAATGGGAAGTTTACGAAAAAGAAACTAAGGTAAACCAGGATATTTTGGTATTTGTTTTTGGAATGAATAAATTGCATTATATTACAAGACTGTGCACTCCAAGACATATTACATTCTCTTATACAGTTTGACACTGGCAGCATAAAGGTCCAACAGAATGGTAGCTAGGCATGACGGATCACTTCTGATGCCACCTTAGAGATACTGGAAGTTATACATCTTGCAGTCAAAGCATATGTAAATATGACCAAGGGACTCAACCCTGCATGGGGATATAATAATTTGGGGTGTGTTCAAGATGAATGCACTGTCATTATTCTATTAAGTAGTAGTAGCCCCACCCCTCAAGGGAGAGGATGTGACAAGGAGAATTGAGGAAACAATTGAGGAACAAAAATCAGACGCGAAAACCTGTAGGAGAGATTGAGAGAAATGGTCTGTGAGAATCCTGAGGGAAACAGGGTGAGGGAGAGAGAGAGCAGCCAGAAGCACATAGGAAAACTGGAACTGAAAGAAACTTGAGAATAAGTGGATAGTCTGAGATTGGGCTGGACAGTTAGATGTGCAAGAGAGTGTCCTGCCACTTTAAAGTTGGCTGATCAAGTCAGTACATGTTTAATGGCATGTTCCTCAGCATATATTCCTAATCATCAGATTTGGCCATCTCCTATCATTGATTCATGTTGCCGCAGAAAAACAAAACAAGACAACCCAAGGTCTTTCATATCCAGTGGATCTGGTATAACACAGACCTCAAAAAGTAAGCCTCACTGGAATCAAGTCCATTTCTTTAGGAAGTCACCAAACAAAGTTTGACTTGGGTATTAGCCATCAACCACTGATAGATTTGGGGAAGGGAGAACTCTGAACTAAAAACCAATAATAAAACACTTATATGTTAATATCCCGGGCCTAGAAAAACTTTTTTTTAAGAGGTTATATTTAGTTGAGAGAGAGAGAGAGAGAGAGAGAGAGAGAGAGAGAGAGAGAGAGAG
>ML681994.1:48979284-49062665 GCA_007922195.1 Podocnemis expansa | reverse complement strand
GTGTGTGTGTGTGTGTGTGTGTGTGTGTGTGTGTGTGTGTGTGTGTGTCACATTGTTTTTGTTGAATGACCACTTGTATTATCTTGTTTATTGTTCAACAATCTTTTCCTGCAGTGTATCCTTCTCCCCTTCTACTCTCATCTACCAAGTAAAATATACCACCACTGTGATGGACTGCAGCTAAATCTTAATTTATTTCAAATTGTAACACTATAGCCCTACTCTGAGTGATCAGTTTACACATAGCACACAGTATCTGCCTGTGACCAGCAGAACATTATATTATGTTGCAGTTGTTGTATAGTTCCATTAATTAATTCCTGCCTCTGGAAAAAGAAATTACAAAGAGAAAAAGAGAGGAAGGATGACCCTGAACAAGTCATCTGTACTTCAGTTCTGCTATCTGTGAAATGGGAAAAATACTTTTTTCTTCCTCCTCCCACCTCCGACCATTTAGTTTCTACGCTCTTCAGGGGAGGTACTATCTGTTAAGTGCACGTAAAACTCTTTGCATAATAGGGGACACATCTTTTTGGGTTCGTAGTATTACTATTAACAAAAAAACTACTTTAGAATTTGGAAGGATTTCAGATGATTGAATTTTAATGATCATAGGCAAGTTTTGGCCTAGTAGCATTTCAATTTCTGAAGACACACCACCGCCTAAACTTCATCCAAACACTCAAAATTTACCTACAATGTGCTCAAATTAAAATCCATTTAAGTCACCCACACAGGGACAAAGAGGAATAGGAAAGTGCAAAATTAAAACATTATTAAGAATACAAGATTAGGATGTTTAAAACAAACTAATTGTGTGGGTTCCACAACGGTGGAGAGTCAGAGTATCTCATGTCTTTTGAATCTTGCTTAAAACAAAAACATACTGTTGTACTAACATTTCTTACATTTAAAATTCATTCCTAAAACCAAGCTCAGCCAATCCACACAACAGGGATTATCACATTTCTTGAGTCATGCAGAATCACTGTTGAGACTTTTGGACACCAGCTCCCACACCATCTCTAGTTCAGAGGTACAAGTTACTTTATGGGAAGAGCAGTTAAAGATAATTCTCTGCAGTTCCGTGAAAGAAGCTTAAGATAAACAAATGGGAAAAGAGCTTTCTAATTAATGCTTCCAAGATTGAAACAAGATTTATGTGAGAAACTGATGTTATTGTGCCCACTCACACTCCAGCATTACCACTCAAAAATACAAACTACAACCAAGCTATTCTGAAGCAAACATTAAAGTTGAGATGACCAGAACAGCTACGAAAGTTAGTGCAGGTGTTTTGTTTGTTTTAAACTAGATTGCTAGCTCTTAGGAGCTTCCCAGTTTTCCAAACACATGCACAAAACAAACACTGTCTTTAATAGGACAGGAGAGTCATATTTAAAAGCCACAAAAGCATACAGCTTATGGTTTACTCCTGTTACAGACCAACAGCAGAGATACAGCATTAGTGTGATTCTGCCACCAATCCTGCCCCCAAAACCTCCTCATTCACCAGCATAACTTTCACAGTACACACTAATGCCAAAAGAAATTGACTCATGAGCCACTTTCCCACTCAGATTTGTGATTACACTAATCACTTCCAGCTGCAGAGGTAACTGCAAAATATTGCTTCGGCAGGAAAATATCATTAGTCTGTGTTTCTACCATCATTACTCCACAAATGGTTCTGAAGAAAAGGAATCATGTTGCCTACTTACATTCTTCATATATTATTTTTACCGGCCCTCACCTGTTCTTTCCTCAGATTAAAAAAGAATAACCAGAACAATGGAAAAATCAGTCAGATCTCTACTAACTGCCAGTAAGTGCCCCGTGGACCCTAGTCTGGGAACTTCTGCTCTAGAACATGTTTCTAAGGGGCTACCATGTTAGTCTAGTTCAGCAAAACAAGCAAGGAGTCCTACCTCACCCCCACCCAATGAGGTAGAGGGGAGGCTGAGTGGGGAAAGGGGAAGGAGTGAGCCAATGCATGTCTGGAAGATTTAAAGTGTCCCAACTGCAGCAAAGCTTCCATGCACCCATCAGCGTCCAATGACAACTTGCTCCTGTGCTGCATCCGAGTCATTTTAAATTTCCTGCCACTGTTGTCACTAGCATCAAAATTTTTGGACATAACTTCCATGTTACAAGTTTTTGACCCCCTTACTCAAAGAACAGATGAGCTCTGTTTAAACATGCAAGCCCAGAATTCCCATTAAAATTCATGTAACATCATTTTCGTCTAACAGCATTTTTAAGCTGTGCACATAATCACTGTGTATCTATTTTCAAAATATAAATGCATGCTATATGCATAAAATTGTATTTAATTTGGTATCCTGAAGTGTTTTCACAATAATGTGCTGTACACCAATATTATGAATATTACAGTCGGTATATACCTTTTTATCAGAAAATTTTCATCAGCTCTTTCACATAAAGTAATTATCACCTTTAGATGTTCCCTGGTCCACTAAAGGCTGAGAAACACTGCTTAGACCAACAGTTCTCAACCACTGTGTTGGGACACATTACTGGGCCACCAAACAGCAGTAAGTTGGGGGGACACTGCTGTGTCCTGCAGGGTCGCACACAACACCAAGCATGTCACGACCTGCACAAGGTTGAGAATCACTGCTCTAAAATACACTGCAATATGAATTAAGAGATTCCTAGTCAATAGATGTGTTAGTTGAAGGCTGCCAGTCTGCATGTGGATCCTGTAAGTAACCGACAGACTTGAAGAAAAATCAAGGTCACAGGAATTTACAAAAACCTAAGAAGAGCTCAGCAGTTCACCCTGCAACACCTCTTATGATTTAGAGGATCATGTCAATCCAAGGCTTCTGTCCAGAGGCAGAACCCTCCCCTATCTGGAAAGTGAAATAAACAGTACTATGGCTTAAGCAATGGAAAATTTAAGTTAAAATTTCTTTGCCCCAGTATTAGAATGGAAGCAACCAGGTCACAGCACACAAGATTAAGTGAAGGATTTTTTTTTTCAATCCCTTATTACTCAAATGTCAGTACCAAACAGTGATCCTGCATACTTCAGCAAGTTTCCACTTTTGAGCCTACAGAGAGGAGAAAGCCCAGTCTACCCTATAAAAACATACTGCATCATACTTGCTCGTTCTATTATTCATACTCATCTGAAAGGAGTGCTTTCAAAAATAAAAAAAAACTGTAAGCTGTTGGTTATTTGTGCACAAGGACATTCAAAATGATTTGAAGAAGGAATATGAAATATTGTACTGATTCTAACCACAGCAGTGATATTTCTATATTGATATTCAAATACTTGAAGCAAAGCAAAAGCTTCAGGAAACGTTTAAAAGAATTTAATAGTCTAAGAACATTAGATGGTGTATTTTGTTATGGTTTTGGTCCAAAACAGGAACTTTTCATTGGGCTTACAGTTCGAAAGCATTTCTAACACAAAGCAATGGTATAAAATAGAACCATGAAATGAAGCTTCACACTACACCTATAATCAAGGTACACATTTGTTAAACTTAATTACTATTTTAAGCATTAATCTGGCAAGCAATGCTCAACAGTGGAATAAAGTACTTAACACTAAATAAAATGGTAACATTAGCAATGCTTTTGAGGAGCATTCTTCCGATACAGATTTAGAGCTTGGCTATTCTGCCCTGCAGGCTGCACAATGGGGTTTGAACAGAGGTGCGTGCCAAACTGCTGCACTGTCATGCTCTGTTGTGCTCCCAAGGGGCAGAAACTAAAACAGACGGAGGCAACTCCCAGCACATGTGCCGGCAGTGGCACCTGAGCCAATTCAGAGTGGCACACAGCACCCTCTGCAGTACCACAGAAATTGCCACTTCTGCCACCAAAAGCTATTCTGGGCGGCTTCCTTCAGGTGCAGCTGGGACACAGGTGGGCCCCCTGATGCCTATGACTCCATGTGACACAGAAGAAGGCTGCCTGGAGTGGCACCTTTCTGTAGTGTGATGCTCCCCAAAGGAGCCACCCCAGGTAGCTTCTTTCTGTAGCGTGCCTGGGAACCCCTGAAAGGAGCCATTTCTTTTTGTGGCATGCCTGGGGACTCCTTTCTGGGGCATGCCTGGAAGTGCTCCCACTCCAGCTGTGACCACTTCTGAATTTTCAGGCAGCTGCCACATTTTGTCAGCAGAGGAGGCCACCACCATGAGCTGAGGGTCAAGAAGGAAGGACTGGCTCAGGGGTCAAGGTTCCCATTTCTCATTAACAGAGTCATATTCAAACAAGACCACATTAAATGCAAAATAGGAAACTCCTAATTCATGCCCACTGGGTCAACCTGCGGAAATTATAGTGCAGTACTTTGTTGTGTACCTCTACAGTCCAAATTGAAGGACGGTGTAGACTTAGTCTTTCTGAACTTCAAAAAGAAAAAAAAATCTACTTTAGGGATCTCTTTTTTACAGCATTTCAAGGCGGCCCAAGAACACATTCTTCGGATGCTTGAATCTATCTTTTTATCTGAATTTGCTAAACGTTGATCAGAGGGGAAAAGTGCAGGATTCTCATCACTGAAGAAATAAGGTACCATGACTACAGGCTTATTTTGGAACACAGTTTCCTCAAGCAAGCTCTATATTGTAGTTGATAGCTGACACATAAGGAACAAAGGGCATGGAAAGGAGAGTACCCTCTCCCATGCAGGAATTCAATTCTGAATGCATAAAGAGAAATTCAACGTTGTCCTCAGCGCTAAAGTAGTTCACTTTATACCCGTCTTCAGATTCACTAATAGTTGCATCTTTTCCATATTACTGATTAAGTCCTGCCAAAAAGCTTTTCAGATTACTTATTTTGATGGCCCAAATACTGCTGTAACCCTTTTTCTGTGACCAACAGTTACTGTTTAAGTAAAATAAAATAATAATAATTATTATTATTATTGAATTAATTCAAAATTACTTTATTCTCACAAAAGAAAGGAAAAATTCTAAATGAGTTTTGCTTCAGAAAGAAAAAGTCACATTCCATTAGACCACTCTGTACCCAAGAGGCCTCTCTTGGAACTTCATTTAGAATTCATCTCTTTATCAAGCAAATGACAATTCTTTTAAGCATTGCCCCTGTGGAGGAAAGAAGATCAAAAGCTATCTTTTCCCTATATATAACAAACAAACAACTTCAAAAAAAAATTAGTCATCTTGTATCATCAAAATCTCACATAGAGGCTGCCAGAACTTTTTTTTTATTGGGGGGGGGGGGCGGGATCTTAAATCATAATATTCATTTTAAGCATTTGTTTTTATTGATTTAAGTTTTCACAGTTGCACAAAATTATGAGTTTGCCATTTTTCCAGTTTTAGTTATTTAAATTTTCAGTTCTGGGAAGGAATGGGGTGAGGTCAGATGATTGTTTAATGATAGCAGATGCCAAAATTCAAAAAATTAAAAGTTCTACGAAGTTCAAATTGTCAACATCACATCAAAATATACCAAGTAGATACTCTTAAATCAAACATGAATCAGTTCTCAAAGGGCATTTTTCTTACTTTGCCCATCTGTAATTTTATCATCAGTGATGGAAATATTCTTTGTTAGTGCATATATGATGAAATCAACAGTCAGCATTTCCCAATAAAAATCTAATTTGTCTGCGTCAACTCAAATATAAAGGTTTCAGCACTTCATCATCTTCCAAATTTCACTTAATATGTTAATATAGTTGTTAAATATGGTAGCACTCATAGACTTCCATCAGGATTAGAGTCCATTGTTTTTGCTGTAGTACGAATACTGAGATGGTCTCTGCCCTAGAGACCTTACAATCCTCCATGTAAAGTACTCACAGCCCTTGAAAAAGTCCTGGCATCTGAAGTATTCCTCCCATTCCTTTTAGCCCCTTATCTCATAAAGCAGCACTTCATCTACCAATCACTGACTGAGAAAAGAAAGGTGGTCTTCCTTGCCAACATGCTGATCATCAAGACTGACAGGAATGTCCTCTATGATTTGACTACTGGGAGAAGTAAGTACCAAGTCCAGGAATCAAACATTTCTTTCATGGCAATGAAAAGTACAAAGTTAAAAAAAAGTCTAGAGGCAGGCCCTGCTTCAGAAACAGTGGTACATTTCACCATTGCTGATATAAAATTTACTTACAAGACATATTGGCCAAAAAGTGCTGTCAGTTTAAAATACAAACTCAAGATCAATGTATACTAATGATCCTAAAAAAAACAAAACCTTCAATATTAATTTAGTTTGACTATGTTCAATAACATTGAAGTTACTTACCAAAGTTCTTTCAGGTTCCCCTTCAAACACAATGGTCTCCATGTTGAAAGAGGACTTGTCTCACTATTTGTTTCAACTAGAGTTCCTCCATCCTGCAAACCCTATAAAAGAACCAATTAATTGTAAGGGGCTGAATTTAATTAATATTGCAGCTGGAAAGCACTAGTGCTCCGCTCTAGAGTATTACTCTCAAAGTGTTCAACAAAAATAATGACTAACTGCTAGCACATACCTACTACCATGCATCTTTGCAAATTTCATATATTATTTGTACAAAGAGCCTACGTAAAAAGAAAATTGAGGTTGCAAAGCAAAGCAACCAAAACTCAAGAAATGGTCATGTTAAGATTGGCTCTTTTGGCACATGCCTTGTGATAGTCTTTAAATATAACCACAGCCATAACTAGGCCAGGGCAACCATGGCAAAGCCCCAGGCGCCAAATTTTAGAGAGCACAGGGGAAAGATCCAGTTCCTCACTGCAGGTGGGGATGGATCCAGCTCCTTACCACTTCAAGCTGCAGCCAAGGAACTGTAGTTGTCCCCTGCATAGTGTAAAATTAGGCACCTGGGGCTTCCAGTGGTGCCTGGGGCCAGACCCGGCTCCCTGTTGCCACAGCGGCGGCAAGGAGCCTGATCCATCCCCAGCAGCAGGGAACTTGCCACCAGAAGACAGCTGGGCACAGACCTGGCTCCATGCCACCTATCAGTGGAGGATGGGGCCAGATCTGGCTCCCCGCTGCCACTGGGGACGGATCAGACCCAAGGTCAGGGATAGGTGTGTTTGGGGCTACTTGCCAGGGCACCAGAAAAGCTAGTTCCAGTCCTGAATATAACATGGCATTTTCCCCACAAGATCCATCTTTATTTGAGACATAAAGCTGATAAAGATCAGCAAATTAACAACAACAAGTTTCTGCTGTATCTTTTTACAGCCTTAATTCAATTAATTATTAGACAACAGACTTGTCTAACCAGCAGCCCATGGGCCAGAATCCAGCCTGCCAAGGGCTCTTAACCGGCCCATGGAGCCACCACACACACTTGTGTGGGCTATGCGGTGCCAGGAATATAAAAAATATTTGTTCATCAGCCCGAGTTAGAAAAGAATTGTAATGTGGCCTCTCATCCCAAAAAGTTGGATACCCCTGCTGTACAACATCCAAACCTTACAGTAAAAAAAGAATTCGTCTCTTTTACAAACTTTTCAGTTGCACTAACTTTAGTCAGAACTTTTGTATGAATTTTTAAGATCTTCCATCGGTGTTTAAAGAGAATTGTCTCACTTCACTGATAAGGAAGTGAAACTAAGAGATTTTGCCACTTATGGTGCCATTTTTGGATGAAATGATGGGATCCATGTTTTCTAGGTTCCAGTCAAAGGACACACCAGATGGTTCTTCCCCTTTGTCAGGACCACTGCCTCATTCCCTATACATAATGCACTGTTCTGCATGGAACAAGAAAAGGGATCAACTATATCAAGTTTGTTAAAACCACACTATAAAACCACTGCAAAATAGTGTATGAACTGCCCTGGACCCCAATTAACTGTTCAATATACAGAACAAATTGAAGCAAGCTTCGAGGGAGAGCGATAGTGTACAAGATCATCAAAAGAAGTAAAGCTGTGGCACTCAAAAGACTAAGATTTATTTATCGTATGAGCTCTCATGGGAGAAAATCCCACTTCGTCAGATGCTTTGAAGATGGGGGAACTTACAGAATTGGATGAAAATAAATGCAAGGGAGTGTAAGACATGGAATCTGGTCACATATTAACAGCAAATCAGAGCAGTTGACTTCACCCTCCTCTATGTGCTTCAAAATTTTGATTTCACCCTCCTCTATGTGCTGTTTCCCAGTGTTCGAATCTTAACATCTGCTCTGATTTTTACTATATGACGAAAACACATGCAAAAAATAAATCTGTTAGTCTTTAAGCGCCACAGGATTCTCTGCTTCTTTTGCTGAACTAGACGAACATGGCTGCACCTTTGGAACTTGTATAAGATCATGTATTTAGATGGTCAGAATGTCTACACACAAAGACAGAAATTCCACCACAAACAATGGTTAGGGAGTATCAGAACATTCTGTAACAAAGTTATTTTATTTTAACATACAACTCGGTATACCTCAGTTAATATTCCAATACGAAATATGCACAAAACCAACAGTATTTTTTAAACAATCCATCACAATAAGACACATTAAATTAGAGAAAAAAAACTGAAAGTAATGGGGGCATTGGTTATGGTTGCCCTAGCTCCCTTATATCTTCTATTGGAGGTATGAATTTCAAGATTAATGTTCTTCATCAGAGAAGCAAAGAACCGAGGATGCTCTCACTAAAGAGATGCACTGCCATGGCATGTAATTGGATGACTCAATTCTGCATGGCTGCTTTATGCTCTGATACTGTTTTAAGTATTAAAGATCTATTAAAAAAATTCTTGGCTAAAAACATCTTTCCTTTAAAATGCATACTGCTGATATTTCCCAAGACACAGTAAGGCCACAAGGGGGGCAACCCAAGGCGGCAAAGGAGGAAAACTATTATTTTAAAGAGAAGTTAACAAATAAAAGCAAGACTTTAAGTTACTTGGGGTGAAAAACCATTCATTGACAAATACAGTATCTTCCAGGAGCATCAGTTATGGAAGTCACCGCTATGCCGAAGTTTTATTCTATACACAACATATGGGAAATTCAGATTAACAAAATACAATTCTTTTCTGAGAAAAGGAATTGCCTTTTTTCCCTATTCACTCCTTAGCAACATGAAGATAATTTTTTCTTTTATCATTTTTATCTCCATCTCAAATTCCCTTTTTATGCTATTAGTCTGTTATTCAGTATTAAGCTATCTAAAACACCAAAAGGTTTAAAGTGATACAAAAAATTATAAGTTTTCTGAATAGATACAAATACTTCAGAGATTATCAAAATGCTCTGACTCTCTGAGCCACCTATAGCAATCTTCAGAAGTTTGAGAGCTAGAGTGCACTTGCCGCCCTATGTGTTTAAGCCAGTGGTTCCCAACAAGTGTGCCGGGGTACACTGGTGTGCCGTGGGAACACCCAAAGTGCACCGCAAGTATGCCCGAGAGCTGGAGTTAAAGTTCCCTCCCAGCTCAGCCCAGCCACATGGGCTGTGCAGGGCCGGGAAAAGGCAGGGGTTAAAGTAAGGGGGAAGGCACCTGAACACAATTCCGGGGCCCCCTATTTTTAGGCAGGCAGCATTCTGGCTCCCTAAAAATAGAGGAAGGCACCAGAACGCAGAGTTCCAGGGGTCCCCCTAAAACTAGCAGGAGCAGCCCAAACACACTGTTCAGGTGGCTTCACCTTAAACCTGGCTCCACCTTAAGCCCAACCAGCAGAGAGCTGTGGGAGGCTGGAAGTGTGTTAATCTCCCCCTGCAGGGTGTGGGTGGGTGGGTGTGTGTGGCAGAACTGGGTGGGAGCAGATGTGTACCAGAGGGTATGTGGCTGGGTTGTGGGGTGGCTGTTTGGGGGGTGTAGCTGGGAGCTGGAGGGTCCATCACAGGCAGCAGTGGGTGGGGGTAGGGGAGGACGGGAACCACTGGGGTGGAAGGGAGCAGCAGTGGGGTCAGGATTTGCCCTGGGTGGCAGGGAGCCACTGTGGAGAAGGGGGACGCGGATGCTGCACCATGCTTCCCTGCCCTACCTTCCTGCTCCCCAGGTTCCCCTCTGCCCCTCCCCCCGCACAAAACCACATTTGTTCTCCTTTCCTTTCTCTTCTCTTGGCACTCTTGTGCTGTTCCCCACATGGCTGCCCTCGTCCTCTTTTGCCATCCCTGCCCTGCTCTGCTCCCCACACTCACTTCTACCACTGCACACAACTTGTGACCTCTCCTGTTTTGCCACCCCTGCTTTGCTACCCCTACTACCCCACATAGCAGCATTTCTGAAACACTGTGCCACGGTTCATGAATATTCATAAGTAATTTAATTTGAATATTCATGAGTTTTTAATTGTCTGCCTCAAAAAATCTGAAGGTCTCAAGGTGTGCCATGGCAGAGAAAAGGTTGGGAACCACTGGTTTAAGCCTGGGACAGAGCTTGGGACACTTGACTTAGAGGGTGTGTCTCCTGAAACCTCAAGCAGCCACTGCCCACAGGACCAAAGTCCTGAAACTTCCCTCTCTGTATTGTGGAAGTCCTAGCAGACCCTCTCTGTGGGCCAGAAGCCTTGAGCGTCAACCTAGTCTGGTACGCAGAGAATGGGTCGGGCAGATAGGAGAGATAAGAGGGCTCTGCAAGCCACATTTAACTTTAAAAGAAACATAAGTAGCTCCTGAGCCACAATTTGGTCATCCTAGATACATATTTAAAGCTTTTTTTTTTGTATTAATAAATTTGTAATAATATTTAATTATCCAACAGTCAATGTTTTCAATAGTTGACTCAAAAGTTGATTTAAAAGTAAAAATTTAGACAGGTTTTAATGTTCCTTAGATGATCTTTACATTTTTTTGGCAACAATGTGGCCAGACCTGAGCTAGCAATAATTATGTTTTAACCCTCTGCTCTGAGCACCCACTATTTTCTAAGTCACCTCCTCTACAGTAGCCCTCACAGCAGCAGCAGTAAATTCTTCAACTCCCACCCATGTAATCTGATCATTAAAACCCAGAGAGGCTCCCAAGGACTGAAACACTCTTTTTGGACGTTCACTGCGCTGTCCAGCTGTAGCCACCCCCAGAGGCATCGCTGGCTCAGGGAGGGACCCAGGGCACGGGGCCCAGGCCCCGCCCCCAGCCCGCAGGCCCCGGCCCACAGGATGAGGCCAGAAGCCGCTGTGCCACCGCGGGCGGCTAGGCCCTGCATCCCCAGCCGGGGACGGGGACGGACGCGGCCGCGGGAGGCCAGGCCCCGCATCCCCGGCCAGGGACAGGGCCGCCGTGGCCGCCAGTGGCTGGGCCCCGGATTTCCGGCCCAATTGGGCCAGGTCTGGGACACTGGCACTGAAATTCAGGGCATGTGCCCCAGGTGCCCAGTGCCAGCGACGCCTCTGGCCACACCATAGTTTACAGGAAACTGATACAAATAGAGTGTGAAATGTGTGTTGGGGGCAGTCACAGGGGAGAAGTCTTCACTTTGGAATCTCCTTGCTGGGCTCCAGGAAGTAGAAAAAGCCTAGACTCCCAATGATCACAAGAAGTCTGGAGGAAAGAGACAGCAAGGCCTAGGATGGCATATCTTCTTTCCTCTGCTTCCGCTCAGGTTTTGATGTAAGAGACAAGGCCAGAAGTTGACCAAGAAACAATGCAAGAGATTATAGCAGAGGTTCACAATCTATTTACCACTGTGAGCAGCACATGCAGCTCTCTGTGTGTTATGAGGGCTCCATCCACACAAAATATATACTCATGCTACTTGTCTTGCCCTGAGGATGTTACATAGACTGCAGCTGTGTGCTGACTTGGCCACAGGTTGAGAACCACTAGATTATACTCTAATGTAAGTGCTGTCAAATGCACACAAATTGAAAACAGAGAAAGGATTCTTCTTCTAGTCTCTCAATTATAGCAGTATGGCAAGCCCTGCTAAAATCATGAGATCTGCTTAAGGGACTTTTTTTATCTCTCTCTATGTCTGGCTTTTCAACCTCTAGGGTGCATTTTGGTCACATTTTCAAGCTTTGCTCCACAACCATGAAAAAATATACTAATGAAAACAGATTGCCACCTAATCCCGTAACTACAGGAGGTAGGGCTTTGAGACACCTAGTATAGCAAGGCTGGAGACAACGATGAGAACTGACAGCCTATTACAGTCCTCTTCGTAGTTGCACATAACAGCAGTAAACGTGAAAATGATTTTCCAGAGGCAGAATTCCACTCACAGCTCCCTCAAGAAAAGGCAGGATAGTCTACATTTATGGAGATGAATAAAGTTATAATGCTAATAAAAGGATTCCGATTTCACTCAAACTTAATGAAAAGTCAGAACTCCCTGGTTGTATAGTACTGTACATCAACTGTTCTTTTTACTCTTCAAAAATACTGCTCCATCCATCAGTGGTAACACACAGCAGCCCACTGGCTCTAAACAATAGTTTTAAATTTTCAAATTTTGTACTTACCATCACGCATGTAGGCTCTTCAAATCCTCTCTAAGGGTATGCCTACACTAGAAATTTAGGTTGACTTAAGGACACTTAAGCCGACCTAAATTACTCCCAGTCCACACCAGGCTTTCATTAAGTCAACTTAAAGGGGGCCTTAAATCAACTTAATAAGAAGAGGTTACCTATCTTTCACTGGTGTTCTTCAAAACGTGTTGCTCCTGGACATTCCATTGTAGGTGTACGTGAGCACGTGCACAGATAGCCAGAGACTTTTTCCTATAGAGCACCTGTAGGGTCGGCTGTGGCGTCCCCTGGATGGCACCATCACGGCTCTCTATACGAGTCACAACAGACCCGTCACTTCCACAGTTCCTTCTAAACACTTATTCCGCAGAGGGGAGGAGGGAGGGGTGTGGAATGTCCAAGTGCAACACATCTCGAACACCACCAGTTACAAAACACTGACTGGGATGATCTAATGGGAGTGGTCCTGCTTTTTTACAGTCTCCTCCGCCTGCAGACTCAACCCCGGGCAACTCTGCGCAGGAGATCTTGATGCACTTTACTATCATCTGGGATAGGCTCAGGCTTGGCCTCTGCAACCAACTCATCTGGAGAAGATGATGATGAATCCCCGGATGGATCTATGGGCTCAGTTGCAGCCTCTTGTTTGCCCCAATGGTCCAAACTGTCCTGATCTGTAGGAGCCTGGGATCTTGCAGAGGACTCCCCTTCTGAGAGGTCTCCCATCTCCAGGGGAGCACCCACCACATAGGAGGGCTGGGGGCGAGAGCTAGCCAGCGAGTAGGATCTGCTCAACCCGGGGCCTTGCCCCTGATGGAAAGCCCAAAGAGTCCAGAAAGGCCACTGAGAAGGAACAAGTCATTGAGGATACCACTGCGGGGGGTATGGAGCCAACCGTTTGCTCCTGGGCCTACTGACTCTGGACAGTGAAGAAGCCTCATCCGAGTCCAAAAGAGGACCCTTTCACAGGGACCAAGGTGGTGCGGTACCGACAGCTGTCTTGTGGCAGTGCCACGGGCTTTGATTTTCAAGCACTCTCAGTGGCACAGGCGAGCAGTGACGGTCTCTCTTTAAACTTGAATGGTACCGAGGGGCCCCTACTGCTGCAACAATGATGGACGGTACTGGGGACTGAGACCAAGATGGCACTGCTGACAGTGCCTGAGGGTCCTTCACCTGCAGGCGAAAGGGTGACCGGGATCTCAGTGCCAGAGAGCGCAGAGAAGCTGGATGCACAGGCGGAGGCTTCCCCCTCGCCAGCCCCGACACAGGTGCTGGAGATGGTGCCAGGCTAGAGGCAGACAGCACCGTCTGTTCAATAAGGTTGCACACTGCCTCAAAGGTTTCAGGTATAGAAGGCAGCAGCATGTCCTCCTCTAGAATGTCCTGCATTGGGGATGGCATGGGCACCAGAGCCGACCGCTCCACCTGAGCTGGTACCGATGGTGCCAATGGCTGCTTTGCCTCAGGGTGCAACCCTTTAGGAGTGCTCAACCCCACTTGGGAGCTCCTCTTGTCCAACCTCCTCCTCTTTTGTGGTACCGGAGAGAGAGAACGGTGCCGCTGACCATCTGAGGATCTGCAGGCGGAAGGGGTTGTCGACAGCGCCATGGACCCCGCTGCCAGTGCCGGTGCTGCAGGCTGTTCAGTGAGTCACAGCGCCCCGGTGCTGCCGGGGCACTACTAACTGATGGTGCCACACTCAAATTCGCTCTGGAAGCTGGTCTAACAGCTTCCTTCATCAAAAGAACCTTCAGCATTTGCTCCCTATCCTTGAGTGCATGGCTTGAAGCTTTTAGAGATGTTACACAGCATCGGCTTGCAACATATGTCATAAGTTTTAAAACCTAGTATGCCCCAACCCGGAGGCTGGTGGCAAACTAAATAAATGGGTACTCTTGCTGATGACAGAAGTGAAGGACTGCGAAGACAGTCAGCAGGACTCCAGCTACTGCCATGGCAGTTAGAAGAAACTGAGGAGGGGGCAGATTGGCTGTGACTAGTATAAAGAGCCGTGACGGCGCCACTCCGTGCACATACACCTACAATGAAACGGCCAGGAGCAATCACTCAGAGAAGAACTACCAGTACTTAGGTCAACTTAAGGTTTAAAATCAACCTTATTAAGTTGACCTAAAGCATTGTGGACACCCTAAGTCGACTTAATTCCTTAAATTGACCTAGGGCTGGCAATAAAAGACGCCAGGGCTCAAGGGAGCCCTGGATGGGGGAGAAGGAGCTGTTGCTCTGGGAGCTGCAGCTCCAGGACAAGGGAGCCCCATGAGACTCCCATTGACGGGGAGCCCCAGAGAAACTGGCCACCAGCACTTCCCTGTTCGGGAAGCCCAAGGGAAGCCAGCCACTGCCCTGGCAGCAGGGGATTCCCTCGCCACCTGATCCCCAACCAGGGGGCTGCGGGGGAATCCCTCACTGCTGCAGCCCCAGCATCCATCGCCACTGTAGCCTGAGGTGGTGAGCCCCACATACTTCCCTTCTTCCCAGGAGCTGTGGCTCCCTTCTGGGCAGGAAGCCCCATGGAGCTCCCCAGCCCCCAGCTGCAGCGGTGAGGGATTTCCCCCACAGCTGGGGCTCAAGCATCAAAGGACTCCCCCACCTTCCGGCAGTTGTTGTTTTCCCCAGGATTCCCCTATCTGCGGAGCCTCCAGCAGCTCGCTCCTCCGGGGTCCCCCGGACCTACAGGGGTCCTGGCAGGTCCCTTCTGCCAGGAAGCTGCAGGTCCCTTCTCAGTGGGGAGCCACAGCTCTCCACCATGCCTACCCTTGAAAAAGATAAGTTGGCTTGTTAAGTCGACCTTCTTAAGTTGACAGAGTCAACTTAACTTTTCAAATGTAGACATAGCCTGCAACCTTTGCTATTACCCTTAATATTTTGTTTTAAGGAGAGTGTCTGACCACTGTATACCACTGGTGAGACTCCTGAAGGGAAGAACCAGAGGTGCCCAAGTTCCAATCTATAGCAATAACAACAGTTGTAGTTTAGGGAGCAATCTAGAGTGAAAGAATTACAAAAATCACACTACAGGGTAAGTAAAGGCATGAGGCATAACAGCTGAGGGACCAGAAATGAGACAAGTACAGCTGGCCATAACCGTGAAAGTATAATTAAAACAATACTCTTTGTGTTAGTATTGTGTATGGCCTTCCTTCATGTTAGAAGCAATCACTTAAGTGGAACAAAAAATTACACTGAAGATGGGCAGCTAAGGGAAGGAACAGTTCAATACAGGCCTATTTCTATACTTAGGACCCTGTCCTCCAACAGGGGCTAGAATACATTTACTCTTTATTGGAGAGAAAAAAACGACATTTGGTAAATTATTCTTAAAAGGAAATTGGCACATATTTTGACCAACTTAAGATTTACACAAGGTAAACAGCATATTCAGTGCCCATTTCAGGTGGGCTGTTTGCTAATTTCACCTGTCAAAGTGTCAATGAGGATCTTATGGCAGAGACTATTAACTGTTATGCACACCAGTTTATTAATTAGGTTATTAGGAACATTTGAATTATTTCTTCAATAAATAAAATTATGCATTCTCAAAATCCCAGAAGGCTCAACTATTATTCTGAAAACTTGAAGGTGTCCCTAATTGTCACAGCTAGTCAGGAATCCAAAACATCTCAGTTACATCTGGACTCTCAAATTTCCTTCAAGTTACTAGCATGTAAAAAGAAACCATGGTATTGACAGGTATATGTATTGACTTAATGTAATCTAGACCAGTGTTCTACGTATGACTAGGTGACTGCTCCCACAGGTCCTCTTCTACTTGCTACTGCACCTTTCCAACATGGTGCAATATGTAGTTTTTCTTAATTTTAAATTTAACCTAATTTCATTTTGCACTATTATATTCCACCCCAAATTTTCATTTCTGTATTAAAATACATAACAGCATTTTAGAAGAAGTAACTAAGTGGAAAGACTGATGTTCTGGCAGGTGGGTTTTGCACAGCCAGAAAGAGGGTGGTAGTGGTTTGTTTCCCAGGAACCAAAATACATTTGGAATTTTTGGTACCACAGGGACAAGCAATGTATTAATTCTTCCAGTCCTATGGAAAAAAAGGGGGATAAAGAATTCTTCATTGTTCATATCAGCAAGCCCCTGACTGAAACTAGACTCTCATTGTACCATGACATGATATCTGCCATTTCATCCAACAATGCTGAAGTATTAACCTCATGCTTCTGCCAAGGTCAGAGAAGCAGTATGAAAATTTAAGTATCCTTAGGAGTCAGTATGCAATGGACCACTAGTCACCACATACAACCCCCAAGTCAGACCTCTGCAAAAGATCATTAAGGACCTACAACCTAGTCTAAAAGATGATCCCTCTCTCTCTCTCTCTCAAACATTAGGAGACAGACCACTCCTTGCTTATAGGCAGCCCCCTAATCTTAAACAGATACTCACCAGCAACTACAGATCTAACAACAGGAACATTGAAGCAGGCACACACCCTTGCAAAAAACCATGCTGCCAAGTCTGCCCACGTATCTACACAACAGACACCATCATAGGTCCTAATCAAGCCTGCTACTCCATCACAGGCTCATTTACCTGCGCATCTACTAATGTGGTCTATGCCATCATGTGCAAGAAATGCCCCTACACCATATATATTGGACAAACAGAACGATCGCCCCGTAAGAGACTGAATGAGCACAGAGCTGATATCAGAAATCAAAGAACAGAGAAACCAGTTGCTGAGCACTTCCATCTTCCTAATCACTTGATGGTGGATGTGTTAACGAGTGTCGTTAGAGCTGTACCTGGGACATCAAGACTTCAAAGAGAGACAGCTGAACTCGAATTAATATGCAAGCTAAATTCTATGAAAGCAGGACTGAATCGAGACTATGGATTCTTTTCCCATTACAAAGGGTAATTTGACTTCAGGCTTCCCATGGTTTGAGCCTGTAAACTGCTCTGATTTGCTGTTACTTTATGACCTGATCCTATGTTTTACACCCCCTTGCATTTAGTTTCATTCCCTTCTGTAAGTTCACCCATCTTCAAAGCATCTGAGGAAGTGCGATCTTCTCCCACGAAAGCTCATGCAAAAAATAAATCTGTTAGTCTTCAAGTGCCACACAATTCCTTGTTGTTTTTTCACTGGACTAGACTAACACGGCTATCCATTTTAAAATTGCTCTTCATGCCAACCAGACCTATTATTCCAAGCCGTATGGAAGCACCACAGCATCAGTTTACAGTGTGCACTGCTGGCTCACCCTCATGATGGCAAACACTGTAGACCTGGGTTAAATGAAATCTTAGAATTTTAGAGCATAATTTTGCAAGAGTATAATTTTGCAAAAAAAATAAGAGAAAATCACATAGCTGTATAATTACATTACATATAGGGTACATCTACATTGCTCTGCATTTCTGAAAAAACTTTTTTCAGGGTAAGTATTTTGAAATGATTATCTCAAAAAAAAACTTTTTCAAAAATGCTATTTTTGGACAACAGTCCGCAGACTGCTTGTTGTCCCGAAATACCACGGCTTCCCCCCCCCCCCCCCAAAGATAAACTTTACATCGGACTTCCTTTTTTGGAAAAAAGGTAAGGCAATGGATGAGATAGGGAAGCTTTTTTGGAAAAAAGCCTTTGCCATGTCCGTGGATGGCTTTTTTCAAAAAAGCTACCTTGAAAAAGGCTTTTTCTTTTGAAAAAGCTGTCAGGTTCAACTTTTTCAAAAAAGTGCTCCGGTATCTCAAAATACTGGAGTGCTTTTTTGGGATCGCTAAACCTTGTTATATTTCAGGAAAAAAAGCCACACCCGGACACAGCAAGGGTATTCCCCCCCCTCCACCCAAAGCCTCCCTATCTCATCCATTGCCTTGCCCTTTTTTTTTTTTGAAAAACAAAGTCCAGTGTAGACTTTCTTTTCAGGAAAAAGAAAAGACATAGTATTTCTAAACAATGAGCGGTCCCCGGACACACAAGCTATAATAAAGTACAGTTGCACCAAACTAGTATTGATTAAAATAAAATCTCAGCACGGTGAAGGCTAACAAAATACTGCACAGTAACAAGCAAGATGTTGTTCTTTAGAAATTTACTTGGCTTCTGAAAGCACAGATGATTGCAGATTCACATCATTAATGCATGCACCTTAAATACCATTACGAAGGCAACATGCTATTTTTATTAGGCAGCTGAAAAGACTTCTTCTGACAAGACAATTTATGTCACTGCATATACTCTATTATTTAGACTCTTATACCACCCTCCACTAGTAAGAGCTAGGTTGAGAGGCAGCTGGAAATAGCTGGCAGTCAGTTTATAATTTTAGAATCTTCTAGATAAAATTTGTATGGGTAGGATTGTTGTAGTATACTTCTTTTGTCTCCTCCCCTTCCTAGTAGGTCACTTTTCTTCTTAGACTGAAGGTTCTTTGGGGCAGGATATCTGGACAGGATCTAGCACAATGAAATTGAAATACAAATATTAAATAAAGTCTAATACCAGGGACATTTAAGCAAACCACGTTGCTCAACCGGCTTACATTCTGAATTCACTACTGCTCTATTTTGCACTTTTACATTTTATCAGATATAAATAAATGTTCATGCAAACTTAACAGTTTTTACTGCAATAATGAAAGTTTGAAACATTTCATTGGGAAGCTAGTCTTGTCTTATTATTATAGTGAAACAGGATTCCCAACAGTTCTGTAGCTGAATAGGAGTTATTACCTGAATTTCTCGCTGAACAAAACATAGCCTTGAGAACATTCACCCTGGAAAATCAGTATGAGCCAACTGTCTCACTATGCTGTTGAATACTGTACTGCTGGGGGGGGAAAAAAAAGCCATTCAAATGGTGATGTTGTAAAATCTCAACAATCATGCCAAAAAAAAAAAAAAAAGGCAGTTCGGGAAGCAAGGCTGGTGTGTCCTGTAGAATTGTCCATGCCGCCAAAGGTGTCATGACCTACAAAAGCTTCAGAACCACTGGTGTAAAATATTAATCCCTTCCAGAGCAGAATCAGCCTCACCCCCAATATCCCAACAAATTTCAGTTCAGGAAAGCTTTCCCCAAAGTCCTTCTTGGTCTGCAATTGATAAAAGCCATTCTTTACTTCCTGACCTAAATTTGTATAACGGTACTGGTCATTTTTAATAGTCCCAAGTTTTCAGTCCAGGGGTGTCGACGTTTTGGTGGTGGATGACATAATCCTTACATATGGTATGCCCAGATACAAAACAACTGTGTAAATTTTCAAAGCACTTGGAAGCCTGAACAGTATAGCATAAATAAAAAAATTAACATTTTTCCAAATCAGGTAATTACTGCAGGACATGCCATTAAAAATCTGACTAGTAGTGTTGACTTTTGTGTTCTGCAGCTATAGTCATCAACATACAAAACCAATAGAGTACTATCTTCAAGACACAGAATATGAAGTATGCATTTCTCAGGGGAAAACATGACAACATTGAGATCACTTTACAACACGAAACCAGGAATTCCTTCGGAATAGCACCGTCACATCTGTCTTCAATGACTAGTGCTGCAAAAAGCATTTATTACCCATACTTGCATGCTGAAAGAAGTTGGAAATTAATTAAAAAATCGTCTAGTTGTACTGCTGTCACACTGACAGGGTGAAAATGCAGCTAAAGCTACCAAAGATAGGTTTATACCCTGAAGCCATGGAACATTATACTAGCACATGAAACACACTACCCCCACAGGAAATAGTTCTCACAATGTGGTTATCAACACAGTCAATTCTGTTGAGCTTACAAAAAAAATCTGAAATAACTTTGTTTACACATTCAAGACACAATGTCCAGAAAAAGTACAAAAAAATGGTTCTTTAAAAGACTGGTTCTGTTCTAAGGTGAATACGGTCAGATTCTGGTAGAAGAATAATTGAGTTACAAACTCAAGTACAGGTTAAGGCATTCAGATATTTTACAGTACAAGACTTCCCCCCCCCCAGTGAAATTTGCATTAAAAATAAACAGAAAAACAAAGATACATATTACTATTTCCACACTCCATTTCTGATAATTCAAAATACCGATAGATAGATTCTCAATAGCAATCCCCTAAGAGAGATATAGAAATCAAAGGAAGAACTGAGGAATGGGGGAACTGAGCCATTGACTGACATGAACTGACAGCAAATGGCAGAATCTTGGAAAGCCAAGTGTCTCAAAAAGAGTAAAGGACATGCATGACATGACAAGTTGAACTCCTAAACTGAGGAATTACTGTATAGTTTAAGGGTCTGCTACAGCTTGGCAATAATAAAAACAAGAAATGATCTTGTGTTGGTCCCTGATGTACAATATAACTATCCAACAGCACAACCACCACAATCTAATTGTCAAGATGCAGCACACACCCATGAAAATGCTCTCTTCTGCCCTCAAGATTCACCACCTGTCTTTGCATTTCCTTGATCTGCAGTTTTCCAAAAATAAAAGTACATTTCTTATACCTGATTCTGTACTACTGTCCTTAAAAGGGCAAAATAGAGAGGGAGAAGTGCACAATGGCTTTTCTTAGTCAGGAAGGGCTACATGTCGATACCTCTTTTAAGAGAAGATCTAGGCAAATGAGGATGTTGGGGTGTGGGAGTTGGGTGGATTAAAAATAGATCATATTTAATTTAATTTAAATATAGGATTTTTTAAAAAAGAAAATCTGTAAAACTGATTTTGAAAATAAGGCCTATGTTTATTACAACCAATTTAAATTAGATATAAAAAACAATGTTAAGAAGTGTATATTTGTTGACAAGTTTTAAAGAAAGTCAAGCTATTGAACTAGTGGAAGGCATTGACTAATGCATATGTAGACAGAGAGTTTGCTGAAGAAATACACCAGCTTTGGCAGCACTACTGTCTTCTACAGGTGCAGAGAGAATATTTTCTTCAATTAAGTCTCTTCAACTAGTTCAGTTCAATGACTAGGGCAGTTGTAATCAATTATTTTTTGGTCCTGATCCAAATTTCTTGGTCAAATATAGTCAAGGTCCAGACTCTAGAGTAAACAAAAAGGGGAAAGGAGGAAAAAAAAAAACCAAACAAACAAACAAAGATAATAAATGAAAAGATTTTGAGGTCTGTTCAAAAGCATCTGGCAAGTCTGGAGTTCGCCCACAGTCCACCTATTAATTATCCCTGGACTAGGGTATTCAAAATTAAGAAACCAATCACAAGTTGAAACAGAAGAGGTTGTTTTCCTCTTCCAATTTATACATGAAAACTATGTATGAGATGATGAGATCTACTAGTTCTAAAGTCTTGACATGCACAGTGAACAGAAACAATCAGGTCAATTCATTAAGTATAGATGACATTTTCTTTGTTAAATTAATGCAAAACATTTTTGATGTGCTAAATAAATATAGGAAAAGTAAGTAAATTAAATTCTGTTTTTGCGAATTAATTGATTTTCTGTGCAAATAAGAGCTTAAACAAATCACAAGTGAAACATCTATTAAGCAATAAACAATTCACATTTGTCCAACAAAAGAAGGTAATAAAAAAATCTGAATAAGCTAAGCTATATAACTGCATAAATGTCTACAGATATAACAATCATCTGGCTAGCAAAAACCACTCTCTCAATTTAGCATAAAAGTTATACTTCACTGCAAATGAACATTTTAATAGTTACTAATCCGTGAGAAGCAACTTTTCTTTAGAAACTAAAAAGTATAAATGCTGAACACATTTAAAATTAATTATTCAAATCAAGGTTTCCTGGTTGCTGATTTAAATGATTAAAATCAATGATTTATAATCACTTTGATTTAAGTCAGCACACCCTGGGAAGAAAGTTGGCATTTTGGTCTCCACTGACCGTAACCATTTGGGTGATGGGAGACACAAAGGTTGCCAAGTGGCTAAAGAGTCACAGAATTTGTAGGGATAATCTCTGCTTCCACAGATTTTCTTACAATCCATTCATCTGTACAATATGTTAGATATGGGTATATTTATAGAATTTCCTTGTCCATCTGAGCAGTGATTTGGAATGCTTGATAACTTAAAATCAGACCCTTTCCCTCAAAGTGCATGGTCTAGGTAGTTCACTCAGTCCTTGGTAAATGGCAGGTGGCCACCAAGTAAAGACTACCACTATGATCTTTTGGCTAAATGGCTATACCTTCATCAAACTTTTACTTTAAGGAGGGTCTCCTACATTGCTAGCAAGACAGGGTTCTTAAAGAAAGAACAATGAGACAGCTAATATCACCCAAATCCATTGAAGGCCTCTCCTCCCCCTTCTGGATATACAAGTTCCAAGTAAAATTAAAACATCCCAGGACTACCAAGTCCATTTGAAGGCAAGACCAAAAGCCACAGCTTCCGAGACTACATAAGACAGCCCCCAGGTTTTTTTGGCATATAACTGGGTTTTCCTTTCTCAAATGAAAATGAAGTTTGAGAAGTTCACAGAAAAGGGCCATCACCCGAAGCTTTATCTCTCAAAGCTAATTTTAATTAAGGTTCAGGATAACTTTTGAATAGTGAGACATTAAGTTTTCTGATTGCTTTTGCATATTTAAAAACATTAAAAGAGCACTTGAGACACTTCATGGGGCATAGTCTGAGTTCATAAGGAGTTCTACCGCTCTGTTAATGACAGAAAATGGAGTTCTGTTTAAGGACTGTATTATGCTTTGGGCCTATACTCTCTCTACATTTTTCTACATTTGATGATGATTGCTTGAGTATTCACCTCTTCATAGTTCTGGACTTTAATACTATGTTCTACTGCTCCCAGCTCAGGCCTTAAAAAATGTGCCACACATGGAAGCATCAGACAAAAACTTAGGTGCTCCAGTGGGCTGCACTTTAAAGGGCACTCTATAGCCAAGAAACCACTGCGGCCAGTTTCGGCAGTGATGCAGGATGAAGAAGTGCCCCGCTGCCAGAAAAAAGCTGTGCGCAACTGAAGGCACTGGAAGCCTTTTTTATTCTTTTTTTGGTCACGAGGGGGAGTTTTGCCCTTGAAGTACCATGGTACAATTCCCAGGTACCATGGTGACCTGGCCAATGTTTCCTCTAAGCCGTATATGCAGCTGAGCAACATAGGTTGCTCAATCTGTGGCAATTGTGTCCCGTTCCCCCCCCCACACACACACACACACACACCAACTCAATCCCCTCCTCCCGACCTAACCCACCCCTCGCCTCTCTCGGTCACCGCCCCCAGTCAGCCCAATCCTGCGCCTCCACACCCTCTCCAACCCCATCTTCCCTCCAACTCTCTGCCCCCCTTGATGGTCGGCTGCCCCTGCCTTGTCCGCAATCATCACCCCCCCACACCCCCTTAACCTGGCCACCGGAGCGGCATGTCCTGGCCACCTGCTGCTCCTCCAGCCAAAGGAGGCATCACTGAGCACACACAGAGCACCTAGGCATGCTCAGTGAGATATTAATCCGAGCAGGAGTTTTAAAAACTCCTGGCTCAGAGGAAACTCTCAGATGGCCGGAAGACTCTGTCTTCCGGCTGGGTAGGGACTGTGGCTGCCGGCCATGCACAGCCGGTAGTGTCCCCTGCACGGAGCAGCAGCGGGGCCTGCGCGCCTGTGCTGCCACACACCCTACTGGGAACATTGCCTAGCACACAGAGTTTGTCAAGCCCTGACCTAGCAAGTCTGCTAGATTCAACCTTCCAAAATTTGCTGACTCTAAATAGAATCTTGCATTGATATACTCTATGGAATTCTGCAAATTACACCAACCCCAGATAGCTTGTGGTTACCAGCCATCTCTATTATTTATATTTTCAGTTTTTTCTTGTAACAAGTAGATGCATGCTCTTGTAGTTGTATTCTTTATTCCCAAAATTTTAAAAAGTCTCTTTTGTAACTCAGAAAGCACATTGAGCTGTTCTTAGCTGCCCATTTAACCAAACAGATGTCTCCTTTTGAGCTCCCTGATAACTTCACCACAAAAATTCATGATCATTTTATTTTAATCTTAGAGCACAGGATAGAGAGCCAAAGAAGAAATTAACTAGACCAGCATAAACAATTCAATATCAATCTTGACTCATAAGCCTGTGCACAAAGAGAAAATACCCACCATGCCCCCCAAGCTATGTAACATCGGTAATCATCATCAGTGATGATTTTATATGTTTTCTGTCATGTCCTTAAGAAAAATATTAACTACCATTGGTCCAAGAACCTATTTCACTGGGACCCCAACAGAGACACACCCATCTGATGATTCCCTGTTTACAATCACTCAAATCAGGTCTGTTGATCAGGTTTTAATTTATTTAATGTCTTAGTTTATTTTTTTTTTTGTCTTGTTCTTGCTCTTAACCAAGACATCCCATAGTACCAAGTCAAATGCTTTACAGGTCTATGTATATTACATCAACCCCATGACATTCTTCAAATACATCTCATCCAAAATACATATAAAGCGAGCTGTAACCCATCAAAAATGACAGGGGAAAATCAAAACAGAATCTATGAAATAGTAGGTATTTTAACAAATTAATAATTCTTTAATGACAACATTTCTTACAAAAGTTCTATGATCACCTTAAACTTTTCCTTGACAGAATCATAGAAACATAGGGTTAGAAGGGACCTCATGAGCTCATCTAATCCAACTCCCTGCCAAAAAAAAGCAAGACTACTCTCGGGGGTTGGACTAGATGACCTTGTGGGGTCCCTTCCAACCCTATGATTCTCACTAAATTATCCCAGCCAGGGTTTTATCTAACTGAGCCTTAAATATCTCCAAAGATGGAGATTCCACCACTTCCCTAGGTGGCCCATTCCAATCCTTCACCACACTCCTAGTAAGAAAGTTTTTCCTAATCTCCAGCCTCGACCTCCCCAGCTGCAACTTGAAACCATTGCTCCTCGTTCTCTCCTCTGTTACTGCTGAGAACAGCGGAGCTCCGTCCTCTTTGGAGTATCCCTTAAAGTAGTTGAAGGTTGCTATCAAATCCCCCCTCAGTCTTCTCTTCTGCAGACTAAATAAGCCTAGTTCCTGCAGTCTTTCTTCATAGGGCTTGTGCTCCAGCCCCTGGATCATTTTTCTTGTCCTTTGCTGGACTCTAATTTGTCCATGTGCTTTTTGTAGTGGGGAGCCCAAAACTGCACACAATATTCCATATGTGGCCTCACCAGTGCCGAATAGAGTGGAACAATCACATCCCTCGATCTGCTGGCAACAATTCTACTGGCGCCAGTATGCCACTGGCCTTTTTGGCAGCAAGAGCACACTGACTCACATCCAGTTTCCCATCCACCATGACCCCCAGGTCCTTTTCTACAGTGCTGCTACTTAGCTGATCACTCCCCAACCTGTAGCAGTGCATGGGTTTTTCTACCCCAAGTGCAGGATTTTGCACTTGTGCTTCTTGAACCTCATGAGATTTCTATTGGCCCACTGCTCCAATTTGTCTAGGTCTACCTAAATCCTGTCCCTCCCCTGCAGTGTCTACCACTCTCCCCAGCTGGGTGTCAACTGCAAACTTACTGAATGTGCAATCTACCCCATCATCCAGATTATTAACAAAAATCTTGAACAGAACTGGCCCCAGGATCGACCCCTGGGACACACCACTCATTACTGGTTGCCAACTAGACATGGAGTCATCAATTCCTCCTCTCTGAAACCACTGATCTAGTCAGTTTAACCTGTCGACGAGAATGCTGTGAGAAACCTTATCAAAAGCCTTGCAAAAGTCAAGGTATATCACATCAATGGCTTTCCTGCATCCACAAATCCAGTCATCTCATCATAGAAGGCAAGGAGGTTAGTCAGGCACAATTTACTCTCAGTGAATCCATGCTGACTGTTCCTGATCACTCTATTTTCCTCCAAGTGTTTCAGGATGGATTCTTTGAGAACCTGCTCCATGATTTTTCCAGGGACTGAGGTAAGGCTGACAGGTCTGTAATTCCCCGGATCCTCCTTTCTCCCTTTCTTGAAGATAGGCACTCTACTTGCTTTTTTTTCCAGTCACAGTCACCTCCCATGTTCACCACGATTTTTCAGAGCTAATGACCAGCAGTACTGCTATCTCATCAGCCAACTCCCTCAGCACCTTCGGATGCAGTTTGTCCGGCCCCATGGATTTGTGCACATCCAGCTTCTTTAAGTAATCCCTAACCTAACCCTCCGTCACCAAGGGCCTCTCTTCTTCTCTCCAATCTGTCATACCCACTGTAGTGGGCCGGGAGTTGGTCCCGCCTGTGAAAACTGAAGTAAAAAAAGCATTGAGCACTTCAGCTTTTTCCTCATCCTCCATCACGAGGATACCTGCCCCATTCAGTAAGGGACCTACACCATCCCTGATCCTCTTCTTATTGACATAGTTGTAGAACTCCTTCCTGTTATCCTTCACATCCCTTGCTAGATGCAACTCCAATTGTCCTTTGGCCTTTCTGATTTCATCCCTGCAGTCCTGAGCAATATCTTTATATGCCTCCTTAGTCATTTGTCCAAGCTTCCACCTCCTGTAAGCTTCCTTTTTATGCTTCAGCTCAGTGCAGAGTTCTCTGTTAAGCCACGCTGGGCACCTTCTACATTTGCTGTTCTTTCTGCTCATCGGAATGGTATCTTCCTGTGCCCTTAGCACGGTTTCTTTAAACTACAACCAGGTCTCTGGGACACCTTTCCCCTTCAGATCAGCCCCCCAAGGGATCCTGCCCATTAGTTCCCTGAGGGAGCCAAAATCTGCTTTTCTGAAGTCCAGAGTCTGCGTTTTGCTTCTTTCCTTTCTTCCATTAATCAGCATCTTGAACTCAATCATCTCATGGTCACTGCTACCCAGGGTGCCATTCACTTCTACTTCCCCAATCAATTCTTCTCTGTTTGTGAGCAACAGGTCGAAAGGTGCAAGGCCCCTAGTTGGTTCCTCCAGCATTTGTACCAGGAAGTTGTACTCAACCCTCTCCAAAAACTTTCTGGATTGCCTGTGCACTGCTCTATTCACCTCCCAGCAGATGTCAGGCTAATTGAAGTCCCCCATGAGAACCAGGGCCTGTGATCTGGAAATGTCTGCCAGTTGTCCATAGAATGCCTCATCAACTTCCTCCTTCTGGTCTGGAGGTCTATAGCAGACACCCACCACGACATCCCCCTTGTTGCTCTCCCCTCTAAACTTAACCCACAGCCTTTCAACTGGCTCATTTCCACTTCCATAATGGAGCTCTGAGCAGTCATAAAGCTCTTTTACATATAATGCTACTCCTACCCCTTTTCTTCCCTGCCTGAACAATTTATACCCATCCATGGCAGAGCTCGAGTCATGCAAGCTATCCCACCACATCTGTTATTCCAATTATATCATAGTTCCTTGTCTGTGCCAATACTATCAACTCTTCCTGCTTGTTTCCCAGGTCCTCGCATTCATGTACAGGCACCTGAAATACCTACCCCATTGTCCTACTTTCCCCTGTTGCTTTTCATTTCTATTGCCTCTACCTCATTGCATTTTCTCCTGGTGTTGTCCTCTCCCACTCGCCTCAGGTATTAGGACACTGAAGACAATTATTTGATTCCCACCCCCCATGTTCCAACTACCTGCTTTTTTATCCCTGGTGTTGCAGTCCCAGCACACCCCAAGTTCCATCCCTTCACCCAAGTCTCCCACATTGTGACTTACCTGTGGGCTTTGGTCTCTTTCCCCTTTCAAACCTAGCTTAAAGCTCTCCTTACTAGGTTAGCCAGTCTACATCCAAATATGCTTCTCCCCTTCCTCGACTAATGGAGTCAATCTCTGCCTAGCAGTCCTTCTTCCTGGAACAACACCCCGTGGTCGAGGAAGCCAAAGATCCCCTGATGACACCATCTTTGCAGCCAGGCATTCACCTCCAGGATGCATCTGTCTCTGCTCAGGCCCCTACCTTTGACCAGAAGGATCGAGGAGAACAGCACTTGTGCACCAAACTCCTTCACCTGTGCTCCGAGAGTCTTGTAATCACCTTTGATCTGCTAAGGATCACCTCTCGCAGTAACATCAGTTCCCACATGGATGAGTAGCATGGGGTAGTGGTCAGAGAAGCAGATGATTCTTGACAATCCCTCCATAACGTCTCGGATATGGGTACCTGGCACGCAGCATACCTCCCAAGAGGCCTTGTCAGGGCAACAGATGGGTGCCTCCATCCCCCTCAGAAGTGAGTCTCCAACAACCACAACCCTACGTTTCCTCCTGGCTGTGGTGGTTGTGATCCCCCAGCCTCGGGGTGCATGGCATCTCTTCCACTTCATCCATCGTCTCTAGTGCTGCGTAACGGTTCTTCACAACCACGGAGGGTGGGATGGGAGCAGGGATGGAGCACTGTCTGCTGCCAGCGTTCTCCCTCTGCCATAGGCATCCAATCATTCTCCAGTAGTGCAGCAGTAGTCTTCGGCACCTGGATAGCAACCTCCTCCTTGCATGTCTCCTCGTGGATGCTATCAAGGAACTTCTCCACGGCCTGGATACTCCTGAGCCTAGACACCTCCTCCTGTAACTCTCCCACCTGCCTCCTGAGAGATTCCACCAGAAGGCACCTGTCACACTGATTCATCTCCCCAAACAGATTGTCTGTGACAGGGAAATGCAGACCACAGTCTCTGCAAGTCCACATGAGGAGCTGGGTAGAGATATCTATGGTCAGGATGTCTGTCTGGCTACAGGCACAGTTGGAGGAGACAGAAGGGGCCCTGGCACAAGCAGTGAGGCTCCTCTTCACCATCGTGGCCTCACCAATTCCTCCCCAACCTCTCTCTCAAACTCTCCTGTTTGCAGTCCCCCTGGTCGCTCAGCCACTGGCTTTTAAGTCCTTCTCTGCCTAGGTCAGCCCTTGTTCCTCATTAAGCACACAGGGAAGGATGATCACAAGGCTCTATCCTTTATGTAAACTTTAATATTTGAGCTGCTGTCTGCAATGCTCAGTACCGCCTGCACTCTGGAGAGTGATGGCTTGCCAGAGAGCATGGCCAGAGCCCAACCACCCGGTCGATGAGGGGTGTGGAGGTGGCTGACAGCACCAAACAGGGGAGGCCAGCCCGCCCCCCCGTGGGACCTGCATACCTCATCCCACCTCCCAAGCACAGCAACCCTTGGGCTCAGTCCCTGAGCCCTCACGGCTGCTTCCCAAGCCTTCATATCTCCCTGCCCCCTGCCTGCCCACACAGCACAGCAAGACCCAGTAATGTGCACATGCACAGGGCAGGCAGCACTACTGGGAGCCTGGAGGGGAGCCTGCACTGTGCATGCACACATTACACTTCACATCACACACACATAGCAAATCAGTACAGTAGAGATATATATCAGATAGTTCTCCATAAGCCTACATTGATTACATTAGTTACATAACCCTCTTAATTCTTGATTAATCAAGGCCTGTATCAGTCATTCCATTATCAGCAATGTCACACTGACAGATGAATAACTGATCTATTTATCCTTTTTAAATAATGCTGCAACATTATTATAGCACTATAAAACTAAGATAAAGCAGCATTACATTTAGGACATAATGAAAATAAGTAAACATAACTGTCGACAAGAAACCTTTAATAGGCAAGATAAAAAATGAAAATGGACAGAAGTTAAAAAATAGGCAAAATAAGTTTATGTAGTTTAATCACTTTATATTTACCATATTTAATGTTTATGAATTCTCAGAGTACCAGGGAATGGTATTGTCTATTCCCTATTCCATTTTTAAAAGGCTTTTGAAAAAAAATTTAAAAAGTGATGCTCGCATTGACCCAATCAACCCATCCAATTTCTCTAATAAAAGTGTGGCCTATAATCTAAGTACCTACAAAATAATGAAACTTTTAGCAATAACCATCAAAAGTTTCTAGAACAACCCAACAACCCATTTAGCTATCAGCCTTGGAAGTTCTGTGTACAAGGGAACATAATACATCCATATACCTTGGCACCACTAAAATTCACAGAAAGTATGAGATATCCTGTCACTTGAAACATTATCGGGCATGAGAACATCCCTTTCAAATGAACTGAAGACTGGGTAAAGTTCTTCTACTTAAATTCAAGAAAAGTAGCTGCCCTTTACTAGAAGAAGTATACCTCAGTGGAAATTTCTAATAAATGCTGTATACATTATTGGGGCAACCACTTGCGTTTTCCAAACTGGATGAAGCCAGGCATTTTTTTGAGCAACATGCAAATTAAGCTGCAAATGTGACCATTTTGTGTTTTTACCATGGAAATACAAGATTACTAAAGCCCTATTACCTGTGGTTATTTTCTAGGTGTAGAAAGGGTTTCCTAGAAAGCTACTTATCTGCTTGACTCTATGTTCCTTTGAAGATAATCACGGACTGCAGTAACCCTTCCTGCTTGGTGATCTTAAACCAATATAGGTTTACTGTGTCATTCTTTCCAACTTCTGGAAAGAATTAACCACTGTAATGCAAGAATGGTAGTACCATGCCTACACCAAATGCTTACGCGAGCACTGAGTGGAACCTATAGTAGATACTAATATCTTGTGACACTAGCATTGTGTATACAAGTTAATTTTCACAGAGGCCGTTTGGAAAAGTGATGACCTTGATGTTCTTTGCAATGGCTAACAGCAGTTCAAAGATTTCTCCCTCTCATGGAACACTGGGATAGTGTCCTGATTTAGAGCCACACATTTTCCCCCACATACTCCTGGTTATTCTAGTAATATTTTGAAACTGTGAAAATTCTAATGATGTGATGGACATATACCATAAATTGCTGTCAACTATATTATCCATGATATGTGGTTGATACCATTCACATTCAAAAGAGAAGTCTTCATTTGACTCATCATTTGACTTTGAAATTTCTTTACCAACTCCAGTGCAGTATTACTAAAATGAGTAAGTTTATTTCTCAGACTCTAAAATCAGAAGGAACCAGAATGACCATCTAATCTGACCTCCTGCACAATAAAGGCCTCAAAACCTCAGCAGCCCACTCCAGCAATAAGCCTCTAACCTATGACTGAGTTATTTAAGTCCTCAAAGCATGATTTAAGGACTTTTAAGATAAGGAGAATTCACCAGTAGCAGAGCCATGCCCTGTCCTACAGAGGAAGATGAAAAACCCCTACAGCCCTAGCCAATCTGCCCTGGGGGAAGATTCCTTCCCAACTCCAAATATAGAAATCAGTTAACCCCTGAGCACACTGGCAAGTCTCAACAGCCAGTCAACCAAGAAACAATTCTCTGTAATACCTCAGAACCCACTCTATCTACCCTCCCTTCTTAGGCCACTTGCATGTTATGTTTTTTGCCCCCACAGCGCCCCTTGGAAGGCTACTCCAGAACTTTACTCCTCTAATGCTGAATTTCCTGATGGACAGTTTATATCCATTTGTTCTAGTGTCCACATTGGTGCTGTACTCAATTCCTCTCCCTCCCTGATATTTATCCCTCTGATGTATTTATAGAGAGCAATCATATCATACCATAACCTTCTTTTGGCTAGGCTAAACAAGCCACGCTTTGAGTCTCCTCTCATAAGCCAGGTTTTCCACTCCACAGACCATCCTCATAGCCCTTCTCTGCTCCTGTTCCAATTTGAATTAATCCTTTTTAAACACGGAAAACCAGAACTGCAGGCAGTATTCCTGGTGGGGTCTCATCAGTGCCTTGTACAGCAGCACAGACACCTCTCTGTCTCTGTTTGAAATACCTCTCTTGATACTTCCTACAGCTGCATTAGCTTTTTTCACAGTCATATCACATTGGGGGCTCATAATCATCCTGCGATCAACTAGTACTCCCAGATCCTACTCCTCCTCAGTCCATTCCAACTGATGTGTCCCCAGCTTATAGGAAAAATTATCATCTGTCCCTAAATGCATGACCTTGCACTTCCTATTATTAACTTCATCCCATTCCTGATACTCCAGTTTACAAGGTCATCCAGACCTTGTTGCATGGTATCCCAATCCCTCTCTGTATTGGCAATACCTCCCGACTTGGTGTCATCTGCAAACTTTATTAGCACATTCCCACTGTTTGTGCTAAGGTCAGTAACAAAATGGTTAAATAAGATTGGTCCCAAGACTGATCCCTGAGGGACCCATTCATAACCTTCCTCCAGCTTGACAGTTCACTCTTTAGTATGATCCACTGTAGCCTCCCTTTTAACCAGTTCCTTATCCACCTTACTATATTCATATTAATCCCCTTCTTCCATAACTTTACTAATTCCTTTTGTGAAACTGTATCAAATGCCTTGCTGTAATCTAAGTAAATAAAGTCCACCACATTCCCTTTATCTAAAAAATCTGTTATCCTCTCTAAAAAGGAGATCAGTTTCTTTACCTACTTAATTCATTTTTCACCTAGAGAACAATTACCATGAAAAGATAAGATGTTCTCAACATCTGAAGTCAATAAAATTATCTATATTTTGATCAATAAAGACCAATTAATATTTCCTTTGGTTTCTTATCTCTACAGGGGTGTGGACTGTCTATAAGTAACATAGCAATGAGGAGAAGCTAATGCAAGCAAGGGGACAAGGTAAACAGAAAAGAAAACGTTGTTAATTTAGTTGTTTCAGCCAAATTCCTCAAACAAAGGACATTAAGTAAACAGTGCTGTTTCCACAGACAACATGGAATGGATAGGTGCAAGAATAGCTCTTTCCATTTTTAATGCCAGAATGGAATCAGCAGCTCTAAGAAGAGATAAAGACAGATTTGAATTTCGTTTGCATGTAACATTTTCCAAAACAAAACCAACCCTATTCTTTTAAAAATAACATGTTTCCCCCCTTCTCCTTTGACAAACACTGCTGGGGAACATAGCATAAAAGCATAAAAGGGGGGGGGGGGAGAGAACATTTTGACTATTCTCAGCATGTGAATTGAATTTTAATAGTACTGTACCAATATCCAATTCAATTAATCAGAATGAAAAAAGCCTCTGAGAAAAAAGGACAGTGAGAAAACAATTGAATAGCCTTCAATGAACCAGCAGACAAATGGCATACTGAGGAAGAATTGCAGAAACCATGCTTATCATATGTGGTGCACTTCACCCAGTGCACAAAATATATCCCCATAGAATGTGTGTGGGTGAAACCAGACAAGTACTGATGCTCACAAATAAACTCACACATGAAAATGGTAAAATGCCATATCACCTGTGGCTCAACGCTTTTCACAAAAGTCTTCATTCCATAGCTAAACTATCAGTTCTCATCCTCAAAAGAAACTTGCAAAATACTTTCAAAAGGTGAGCCCCAGAGCTTACATTCATAGCTTTGCTTGATGCTAAAAATCAGGAACTGAAATAATATACTGGTTTTATGGCTTATTACAACAATCTGTAACCCACTAAACCTCTCTGGCTGCTTTCCCTTCTATGACTGGATGAGGTTTAAATGGACCACTTCGCCTTGAATGCGCCTCGAAGTGTGTGTTAACTACTTAAGTTAAACAGTATATTTCACCTTCCCAAACCAGAAAAAAAGCTTTCTGTAAGCACAAAAATCACATCTCTCTCAATAAAAACTATTACCTTCTCTCTCCTGTATCCTGGGACCAACATGGTTACAACCACACTGCGTACAATCTATGCTTTCAGGCATTTGAAAAATTTTAAGAGAACAAGGGCTTGTTTTGTTTGTTTAAATTTAAACAAATGAAACAGAGCAAGCTGACCACAGAATAAGCCTACTTTAGTTTCCTAGAATATCCTTCTCTCACAAAAAAAGTCAGAATACTTTGTGAGAAGCTCAATAGTCACCATTCAGGGATTTCTCATTTTACAATCTAGTTTCCACACACAAGTCCTGCAGTTTTTTTTCCAGCATTCACTATGAGAACCAGTGTCCGAGACATGACAGCATACCCCAGTTAATCTATGTCACATAACCCCATAGCATAGCTATGCTCCCACTGAAGAGATCCGTGTGCACAGAGCAGGGGGGAAAGGGCAAAAATCAAGACCCCTCCTTCACCTTCTCTCACTTGTGCACACACCTCCCTTCTACCGGGGTACTCAGGTGCTGCGAGGGGGAGGAGATGGCAATCCATTACCAGAACTGACTGCCAGTAACCTTCAGAAAACAGCAAAAGCAGCCACCAGACCTTTACTGCCCCATCCCTTAACAGAGACAGTTCTCCAGAGTACCTGTCAAAGTCTCCAAAGGACATTGCTGCATTACTTTATAGGGTATATAACTGTAAGAGCTAGAAACTTGACTTTTAAAAAACAAAGCTTAGATTCTGCAGAATCTGAGGGCAGTCATTTTCAAGATACTCACTATGGGTGACTGGCTATTTCATGTGTTTCAAAGAATAAAGTAAGTTAACTAAGGTTGGGTAGGTAATCATCCAAGGAATATGATGTGCAAGTGTGGTGGGGCAACTAGTTCACCCCAACAAAGAAAGGGTTAATAGAGCTCTGGAGAGGTTGTGGCTGTAGCAGCTAATCAAAAGGACCAAAAGGGAAGCAGCCAATCAGGGCATGGCAGGCCCATAAAAGAAGAGCTCCAAGAAGCTGGGAGAGGTCAGTGACCCATAGACAATCACAGGGGGAAAGGCTTGCCAGTCTGCAGGGTCAGGCAGGCCAATTCCACAGGACAGAGCAGTGGCATGATCTAGGAAAGGACCAGACAGGAAGGAGCTCTGAAGCAAGAGCTAGGGTGGACTGGAAGGCTGGCTTCAGGGAAGGAGCAGCCACCAGGCCTCGTAATAAGGGTCAGAGAAAGACAGCAGGGCTGACTCCAGACAAGGAGTAGCAGGGCCCTGAGGTAAGGGCCCCACTTTGGACTGCTGTGGCCAAGGACTGCTGAAGCCACTCTGCTGAAAAGGTGAGGAGCTGGGACTGAGCCACAGTCAAAGAGCTATGTCACAAGGCTGACGCTGTGTTTGCAGGGAGATATGGGTCTACGAATGGAGGAAGGATGGGTGATGCATCGCTGGAGAGGGCACAGCAACCACCTGAGCAATACCCCAAAACAGCCAGCAGGAGGTGCCACGGTGGTGAGGAGGGACCCCATCTCAGTAAGGTGTACGTACAGCTTTGTGTATACATCAGAATGGTTTTCCATTACAGAATCACATCTAAACCTATACCTAAACTCAATATAGGTCAGCAACAAGGAATAAGCAAGAATTTCCAACACTAAAACAGGCTCTGCCAGAGTTCAACCAGAAGCAGGTTCTTAGCCTGTATATGGGACAGTTACTAGAAGGAAATGCACCCAACATATATGCTGCATATAACCGTAACTATGCACAGAGTATACTTACCTTAACTAATGAAAGACTTTGAAGATGCATATAGAATCATAGAACCAAAAGGTTCAAAGGGACCTCAAGTGTGATCTAGTCTAACCCCTCTCCCAGCATGTAGGATTTGTTGTGTCTAAACCAGGCGTGGCCAAACTGCGGCTCAGGAGCTACATGCAGCTCTTGAATGAAAACGTGTGGCTCCCAGAAGCACATCAGCAAATCAATTTAGGAAAGCAGCCTCAGCCTAGGAATTCAGGAGGGGATTAGGATGGTGGGGAGAAGCACAGCATGGTCAGGATTTTTAAAACTTGCCACTAGCCTGCAGTCTTCTACATCAAGCAGCAGTTAAGTTTTTACTGTATAGGCCTAATTTTCACGGCAACATTAAGTAATTATTAGAATCTGACATTAGTAGAATCAATATTTGCCCTCTTTTTATGATAAAATTAAAGCATGCAATGAATTTTAAACTTAGTAATTTTAGAGTAGGTAAAAGTATATGGCTATATGCCTCAGTGCAGCTCTTGAAGGTTTAATTATCAACTTGTGTGACCATTGAGTTCCATACGTTTGGCCACCCCAGTCTAAACCACCTAAGGCAGATGGCTATCCAACCCTCTTTTGAAATCTCCAACGAAAGAGACTCCATAACTTCCAGAGGCAGTTTATTCTACTGTTCTTGAGATTTCATCTAAATCTGCTATCCTGTAGTTTGAAGCCATTGCCTCTTATACTGCCCTCTGTTGAAAGAGAACATTTCTTCTCTCTCTCTCTTTTATGGAAGTTTTTCAAATATCTGAGGATCATTATCCTCCCCCATTAAATTCCTTTAATCCAAACTAAACATACATAGTTCCTTCAGCCTTTTCTCATATGGTTTGCAAGTCATCCCTTTGATCATTTCGCTACTTGCCTCTGGATCTTTTCCTGTTTCTCTACATCCTTTCTATATAGCTTTGGCAGCTGATCTTTGCCTAGAGAGATGTCAAAGAAGTAAAGATCCAAAGGGGCAGCCATGATAGTCTAGTTCTCTAAAACAAAACATGGAGTCATGTGGCACTTGAAGACTAACAAATAAATTTATTACATGAGCTTGTGTGGGAAAAAATCCCACTTTGTCAGATGTTTTGAAGAAGGGGGAACTTACCAAATGGGAGGACTACTAACATTCGCAGCATGTCCCCTGAAGCTCTTCACAGGAAATCACCATTCTGGAACATCATTGTGCTGTTTGACCATCATCATAAAAGTGTGACTTGAGCTGATCAATTTAAAGAATAAGCTAATACAATCTCCTCCTTTGTGACTTCTAATGAAGGAAGTGCAAAACTGAAAAGTGAATTCCACACCTAACATGGCAGTGGCTTTCTTAGACAACTCCTCTTGAATTCTGGAAAACCCATAAAGATACCAGAGAAATTACTGATAGTTTTTTCCACCAATATTCAGATTTTTGTTGTGGTTGTTGTTGTACTAAAAACACAGGTAAATTCTCAGGAAAAATTAAATAAAATAAAAACAGAAAATGAAGGGCCCTTGCTGTTGGACAGTTTGAGGATGAGGGGGGAGTGGGTTGGTTTTGCAGCCATAGTTGTAACTGAGTTGTTTGGCCCAGTGGTTCTTAACCACTGTGTTTGAACACATTATTGTGCTGCCACACAGAGATAAGCATATCACAGAGATCCAGGAAAATGGCAGGATTTGGCCTGAGGGGGGGTTGCCTGATGTGTCCTGTAGGGTTGCAGTATGCCACCCGGTGTGTCACAACCTACAAAACTATGTATTTTGACACAAGTCAGAGTTTTAGAAGTTAATAAAATGGTTTCCATTACTCCTGTGGCATTTATGAACTTGTGCTTTACCGTAATGTAGCCAACCACTGTCAAATTCTTAGCCCAAAATGGATTTTTCCTGAAACACTATATTCCACAGAAAATATACCAATTCTACTGTAGTATTTTATCTCATTAACCAAGTCCAAACAGTCATTTTAGAGCCTAAGGAAAGTAATTTAGCATCTATAGGATATTTATTTTCCTAAAGCCAATAACCTGGAATTAAAAAAAAAAAAAAAAAAAATCAAGCTGTATAAAAAAAAGTATTTATTTTAACAGCACCCCTTTCAATGTCACAGCAAGAATTGAAATTCACTTAGTTAATAGTAAAGGCTCTCCTTTCATAGATTTGTTTATCTTGAGGTTATTGGGTTTCTTTAAATAAGGATTTTGATCATGTTCACACTGCAAATGCAACAATACAAGTCTTAGGGTTCAAAGAAATGCATCCAAAATAGTTACTCACACAGCAGGATTTGCATGCAATGAAAATAAAAAAAAAAATCCTAGGATTACAGGCTGAGATTAATGAGATTATTAAACTTTTTACTGACTAACAATAACATTAGGAAAAGAGAGAAAAAAATTAGAACATCTTTTTTGTTTCTATCCCAGAAGTCAGAGCCAATGAAGTTTCTGGCCATTAAATTTAGGATAAAAAAGGGAAATGTCAGCAATCCATGTATTTACTCAGTTGTATCTGGTCAAAGTTATTTAGCTTTGATCATTAATATTCAGAAGTCTAAAATCAGAGAAGGGTAATCAAGCCTCATTATTTGGAGTATACAGTAGATCATCTGAGCAGTAAACATCAGTGCATAATTGGTAACTTGCACTAAGCAGGGATACAGAGGAATGTTCACATCTATCTGAAATTAACACCATTAAAAGCAAGTTACCTGACTTGGACAAATGGTCCAGTCAAGATGGAAAATCCAACATTCCAGTGACATCAGTTTTCAGAATTGGGAGTTTTGTCAATAAACTGCTTAAACAAAAAGGAATTTGTGGCAAACCAATTTTTATATTTTTAATCAGCATAAGGTAGATTTCTATCAAATTTTAAAATTTACAGAATCCAAACTAATTCCACCCCTACTCACTTCCAACCCCAAATCATTTGTGACATGGCTTGACAGAACCTGGGCGTCTGGTTGCCATCATGACTAGTTTTTGTAGCATGGCTCCAAGCTCCACTGCAAAAATGCTACAGAGGAATTCCCTCTAGCAACCAAAAATAAAACTAGCACCTAACTGGGAGCCAATTTTGTCAAGCCTTGATTTGGGAAGAATTTTTAAGTATGTCAAATTTGTGCCAATTAACCCAAAGGGCAGTTTTACAGATTTTCTGGCTATAGTCAACATCCATTTTGCTCACTGAACAAGCTTTGCAAATAGGAAAAAGTAAAATAATTAGGAAAATCCAAATCATCTAGCCAACAACAACATATGGACATTTTCACACATTTCTGTATCATGCAGTAATTAGTTGCTTGTGTGTATTTTTTAAAATAGAAAACCAAACAGAATGCCAGTACCATCATAGATTAAGAACACATTTGTTTTCAAATGCTGATATGTATAATTAACCTTCACAACTTTGTATTTGGCTCTGAACACTAAAATAATGGCAACTTGAAAACCAACTAAATGTTCACTGTATTCACTGAGGCTAAAAAAAAAAAAACCTGATGAATTCAACAGAAGATCAATTGAAGTGCAGAAACTCAAACTTTAATCTTTCCCACACATCACTGGGAATTTGTTGGATGTTGTGATAAACATTCTTTTTGCTACCTCACAAGGCACACATCTAAAAAACTAGAGAACACTTTGGAGAGACAAATACAGCGAACTTACAGCATTTATGAAGGGTTACATGCCTCATCTAGTTATTACTTAACAAGCTGGAGGGCATAACACAATTTAATTTGTTTGCATAAATAAATAATTGTGATATAGCCATTGGTACTTTCTGCAGGTATAGATGCCATTTTTTTTAAGGATCTCTGAACACAACTTTATAGCAGGAGCTTCCTCCTCCTTTACCCTCCTCCACAGATAAGTACAGCTTCTGACAACTCATGCAGCTGCAAGAGGTTGTTATCCTTACTGTATACGTTAATAAGATGACTAACCATATGGGTGAAAGTTGAAATCCCCATCTTTTCTAGCTGGCCTCTTCTTTCCACCCTCTTGTCTAGAAGAGAAACTTCCTTGGGCCATACTGGTGTAATTCTATTAGAATTAAAGGCATTGCTGCTACTTATAATATGAAGGCTCAAGACAGACCATTGTGCTCCCTGGTGCCCTTTGATTCTTAAGTACACCTTTAGAGATATTTCACCAGTGCCACAGTTTACTTGCCAAGTTCCAAAGGGGCAGCCATGTTAGTCTAGTCCAGCAAAAAAATTTTCTCCCACGAAAGCTCATGAGAAAAATAAATGTATTAGTCTTTAAGTGTCACAGGACTCCTCTTCCCCCCCCCACCCCCCAAGTCTACTTGGAGCACCTTGTGTAGGTACAAAGTTGAGCTGTGAAACTCCTGGTATACCAACTGTTCTTAGCATAAAAATGTTCACCTCATGTTAAAATGCTATTTATTGGATAATTCACCAACACTCTGGATTTTCTTTTTGATTCTACAGGAATACAAATTCTTAATTTTGTCCCCTATGCGTCAGACTCTGAGCCAGTTACACAGCCTCAGTCATAAAATAAGTTGATCAAGTTCTTTGTGTGTTGAAGAACTCTGGCAAGAAGTTACAGGTGTATTTTTTCAACTGCTTATTTTTTCTACAGCTGGAGTAATTCCATACTCTACCTAAAAGGGTCAGTAGTTAAAACAATGGAAAATATTAACAGTCTACTCTCGCAGAAATGAAGTAGACTCCCTGTCACGTTTGAGGATGAGTTTTTCCAGCCAGAAGCTGCTCTGAACATCGAAATCAAATACTGTGAACCCAGATGAAGATTAAACACATTCCTCCACTTTGCTCAAAATACCAAAATCTACTTGTCTCATTAAAATATCACATATTAGGCAGAGCTAGTTAAATATAAGAAGTGAGAGGAATTTTTAAGAACATTAGTGTGCCCAGAGAACAGCAGACTAGAGAACTCTCTCCTTCCTCATTCAAACACCACTTCCCTACAATTTCAACACAGGAGGGTGCCACTCCATACAAGAAGCTTCTGAACAACTTTTATAAATTATTAGTGCATCTATCCTTTTACACAATAAGTAATTGCAGTTTTTTCATGTGACACCAGATCACAAGTTCGAAGATATTTGCAGCATACGTACTAAAAATAAAGACTTAACAGCGAGGAACAAGCAAGCAGAGTCTCTGCTTTTTCCCTTATACAATGACTATGAACCACATTTGTAAATTATTTTAAGGCGGCAAATTAAAACAATTTTTTTAAACATTAGTATTTTACTTTCAGCATTATCTTGCTCCTCAGCTTTTGTAATTTGACTGAAGGGCAATCAGAGGGTACATTTTTTAATATTTGCAAGTCAATCAAACGATGTTTTAGTTATCTGAAGTTTCAGAAACAATTATTTCCATTTCATAAGAAACTGGCATTAAATGAGACTTTTTTTGGCAGTGACTATTTGCTGAATACATACGTTCACATACTGTGACGGGTGAGAGTTAACTATCCTTTTTGAACATGCTCACATTGTAGTGTTTCACGAAAGCCTCTCACTGAAGATACTTTAATTACTGACATTAAAATATACAATTTAATTTCATACAGTTAATTTGCAATCAAGCAACTATCACACATCATGCGAAGCACTCCACCCAGTACTTGACTTTCTACAAGTCACGTGCTTATCTTAACCCAGATATAGATTTTACAATTATATTCATCACTTCAGAAGCTATAACAAAAAAGTCTTCAGCTAAAATATTCAGAGAAGAAAACAGAAAAAGCCCTTAATTAAGAGAACAAAGTCTTAATCTTGTGCCATCTTATTTATAAAGAAAATTCTTGCCCAGTGAACACAGAACCACATTAGATAAACAAATGAACAGCAATATCTGAACAACTATGAAAATTGAGCTAGCAGAGTTAAATTAATGCAAATTACTTCATCTGAGAAAGTGAACAGGATATTTGAAAAGAAATTCAGATATAATAAAGAAATGCTCCATGGTATGCTGTATGAGCTTACCATTTAAAAGATGGGAGACTTGTCTTTCAGTTGTGTCTATCTATGCATGATCAGGCTAATGTTTTAAATCTTTAGCTGTCCAAAAATCAAGACAATCTTCTTCAATTGAACCACACACTTGCTAAATCGTGTCCTTCCTTCTGAACGGTCACCAGTTTGGTGTACTTGGTGCCAGTAGGGTGCAGGACAGCATGTTCATCAAAATGGCACCCTCTGTGCGGTATGTCCAGTGTTCTAGGGATGCATGAGAGGCTGCCCTGCTCACAACTCTAGATGCCCTCCCTCTCTCACCCACTTGCAGAAGAGCACTAAATTGCACAAACTTGTACACATACTCTCAGGGTCTGTGGCCAAATATAACACTGATTTTGTCTCACCACCTGCATAATACAGACCATATGACTTCCCTGAACCAATTCCTGTTTGAACTAGATCATCGCTAAGAAAACACACGCAATCTTCGTTTGCCATGAGTCAAGGAAAAGCCTCTTTTGCCCCCTTTCCTCTAGTTGTGTCTTCTCTTCATACCAGTGACAACTCTTTGCAAAAAGAAATCCTCCACTTCTAAAAAGGGTCTTGGTCAAGTCCCAGTTATGCAGACTTTATATGCACTATAAACTTGTTTCCTAGGCATTGGTAAAGAACATCAGATTCAAGCAAGTGAGTAGTCTCCGAAGAGAACAATCTCCATGAAGCCTCCTACACTAGCTCTCCACAAGGTAAGAAACACCCTCTCTAATCTTATTATATACCACAAACAGGCTATGCTTGTAACGCATCAAAGTGACTCTCAACATGGAACAAAACATGATCAAATACAAAATGGAGTTTCCAATCAATGCATATTAAAATCACCAGTGATACAAACCAAAATTCAATTCAAAATGAAGGAGACAAACATTTTCAAAACTGTCAAAGTACCTACCAAAAAAGATCACTCTTACCTGTTTCATTTACAAGCCAGTAACGTATGGCAGAGGTGTTGCTGGCACTGGGCACGTGGGGCATGTGTCCCGAATCCCGGCTCCAGTGCCCGGGGTCTGGCGGGGCCCCCCTCCCGGTCTCCGGCCCAATTGGGCCAGAGATCCGGGGCCCAGCCACCCGCAGCCATGGCAGCCCCGTCCCCAGCTGGGGATCTAGGGCTTGGGCGCGGAGGCCGCTCCTGGACTCGTCCCCAGCCGAGGATCCAGGGCCCAGCCGCCCATGGCCATGGAGGCCGCTCCTGGCCCCGGCCCCGGCCCCATCCCCAGCCGGGGATCCGGGGCTCGGCTGCATGCAGCTGCGGCGGCCGCTCTGGCCCCATCCCTGGCCAGGGATGCGGGGCCCAGCCACCCGCAGCCGCTCCCAGTCCCGGCCCCAGCCGGGGACGCGGGGACCAGCCACCCGCGGCAGCTTCCGGCCCTGTCTCCGGCTAGGAGGTGTGGCCTGTGGGCTGGGGGCAGGGCCTGGGTTGGTGACCCGGGTCCCTCCCCGGGGCAGCAATGCCTCTGATGGAGGGTCTCACATGCGCATGTCCCCAATTTGAGAAGAGTACCTTTGCAATTTGCCAGAGAAAGCAGGAGCAGGTGTTAAAGGAAGAATGCTGGCCTTCTCTATAAAATCAGAGATCCCACCCGGTGAAAGGAGGGAGCAGGAACATTAGCTGTCAAAGGTTACTAGTAAGGTTATGGTGCTGGAGATTCAACAAGTACAAAAACAGTATTCTTTGGTCAGGGTGACAGAAGTTTTGAAGTTGGAGAGAACCAAACTGTAACTGAGTAAGTCAGCATGGTGATAGGATTATCCAGGAGATTATCAGCAGTCAAAAGAAGCAGAAAAGAAATCAGATATTCAATGTAAGTCAGGTCTGGGGGTTAACAGGACAAACTTCACACATTTGGAAACAAAGGCAGAGGAATCAAGGGATGAAAGACAAATGACTAGTGGACAACTAAGTCTACCCAAGTGAATTATGAGGAGTCTATGAAGAGGAGGCTGAGAGCAACAAAGAAATCATGAACACTAGACATTATGGAATGCTGAGGTGACTGATGTTAAATGAGATAGTCACATGGAAGGAAAAGCGAGAGCAATTTTGCTTGAAAGCAAGATCAAACCAGCAACTAATAAATAAGTGGAGGATCAGCATAGAAATTAAGATTGCAAAGGATGATGGTGACAGGAAGAGAGATTATCATCTTTCAAAAATGTTTGAGGTTGACATTTCATAAATTTTTCAAACATGTACTATATATAGCTTAAACTGTGACAGAAATACGTAGAGAAGGCTTTTGAGGGATCTCCTAAAATTTCACTAACAAACTGAAGAAGCTTTGAAATACCTTTCCCTCCCTCCAACACTACCAGCACAGTTCACCCTCTTTGGATTCTGCTCGTCATCTCTGGTATGAGCGAATAAATGCGTTTCTAAAAAGTACTCCTGAAGGTCAATTATTTTTGCCCTTGAATATAGTCAATGCACAAAGACTCAGATATTTCGAAAGAATTTCCCAAGGAGGAAAACTCCCAGATCACTTTTGATGGAGACTTATTTTAAAATGTTTACAGCTTCTTGCAAGATGTGCAGAGCCCCCCCCCCCCCAAGAAAGATACTGAGCATGTACAAAAATGTGTACGGTATCTGAAGACAGTAACTTGTTTTCCCCACCTGAGAGCCACAAAAGCATCAGGCCCTCTGTTTCCTAATGGATAGTTAGAATCCCACAATTAAAAACATAACACAAAAACCCACACACTTCCGCTCCTAAATATTATAATTACTAAAAAGCTATTTTCTGAATTTAAAATACCTACAACATGTTTACATTTAGTAGGGTAAGAGCTATGTTTTGGATCCCCAAACAATATTTTTCTGTAGTTTTATCAGTGACCTATTAAAGCTATGATAGAGAGAAGAAATTCTAATATCTGTTAGAGGAAAGGGGACAAAATGAATATCCTGGAACAAGAGCACTAGCAGAAGTCTTCCAGCACCTGATATTCATTCTGGATGGCAATACCACTAATGCATCTTGTGAGAAAGCTTAAAAATAGGCGGAGGTGTGAACAGCAGATTTTACAGTATCAGACTAAATCTTTATTGCTGCTGAAGTTGTCTTTTTAACCCATGGAACCACCAACAGAGCAAACTCCTACTATATTCTGCAAGTGAACCTCAACTGTTCCCAGTGGATCATCTCCCAATGGTGCATTTAGTTTAGTTTCCATGTCCATTCAGTCTCTTCCCTCTGTGACTGGCAATCAAAATTTTTAAGATCAATACCTGTGCATTAATAAATGGAATGTGCAGGCTAGCCATCCAGACAATAGTCTTCAGCTACATGTTTCATTAGAAGAAATAGTGCTTTTACAAATATCCTTCTTCCTTACATGACAGATAATTAGAGAACTTAAGTAGATTGATCAAGTTTACTCAGAGTGAATCAGTGAAAGAGCTGTTAGTGAGCCAGATTTCTCAGGATCTGTTCTTAATGCTAAACCAAACTGCAACCATTGACTTGTTCACTATCTACTCACATTTTAGATGACTATTTACAAAAGATAAAAATAATCTGCCTACCCACAGAGACATGCAGGAGGGGGGGGAAAAAAACACAAAACTTTGATCTACACACAGAGCACAAAAACAACCAACCACTTCTCCTGGTTGGGCGTGAACCACATACAATGTTTCAATTTCCCTTTTACTGGATCTTCAGCAACAGTGTTAAGCACAGTATTGATACAGCTGGGCTTAGAGTCGATCCTGTTGCACAAATAAGGGTTGGGTGAAGTAACATACTAGACAAATGTTTTTTCTTCATACTTATCCTCATGTTATCAATACAGTTTGAATAGGACAGAAAGGTTCATGTGACTCATTGCAAGGAGCCACTAACCCACCAAACATGAAGTAAGGGTAAAAATGGGCTTTATTACCTATTGACTTTTACATATAGGCCTTTGTGACATACACAAGATATACCAAATCCATGAAAAGGACCTAGATTTTAAAAATCCACTTCAATAATTTCATAGGGAATAGGGAAAACAATTAAAGCAATAATAGCTATATGTATCTTTTTAGTTTTCTCGAAGCAGTCATGGTTTATTATATTGAATTTAGTTAAGGTATTAATATTGAACATCTGTATTTATTTTTCCTTTATAACAAAAAGGGATTTGTTTCTCTCTGAGCAATGCTAGGAAGCACATTTATAGAACTGAGTAACGGAAAGACTATATTTAAATCACATGAATAGATCACTGATATTTGCCTTATCTGAACATTCTATTTGCTTTCATTTCCTGTTGTGCTGTTCATATGACTATTTGATAAACAGAGCTCAATTCTGTAACGTCAAAGTACAAGATAATGAAAACCCTTGTCAGAATCTGGCAGTGTTTGCCAGACTTTCCAAGCTGCATAGCAGGTATTCAGCTTGCTAGGAAAATGCTGAGTGTTTTTTCCTGACTTGCTGAAGCAGATGACTTGGTACACCATCAGGTTGTAAAAGAGGATCTGGGATGAACAGATCCAAGAGGGACTATAGAAGCAGCCTAATTTAGAGAGGCTTCATTCAATCTTGCTTTATTAGCTAACAGTTTTATCAATAATATTGAAACGCATGAAAGGAAAAAAAAAAAAAGAGGCTTACATTTTACATTATTCCTGGATTTTACTTGTATAGCAGGTGAAGGTATTTGCTCATCAACAATAAAGTCCACATGGGCTGTGTACCAGCTGAGGGGGTGGGGGCAGTGGGAGGGATGTGGAACAATTGACACACCCCATCCCACCTGCCAGTGCAGGACAAACTGGAGGTCTACGTACAACTTTAATCAAGGTATCAATTTCTGCTTCCACCTTACTAAAGGGCACATCAAAAAGCTGTAGTTACTGATCGCTGCTATCAGTGTTGCCAACCCCAAGGATACAAAAAAAAATTACAAGTTGGTCCTTAAAAACAGAAATAACACTTTTTAAAGAGAACTTTTTAGATCCTTTTATCTCCCTTCTAGTATCTGAACCTGAGGTCCATTTTTTTTTCCAGCTTCTCTTTTCAGCCATGAGGATTAATGATAACTAGTCATCAGTGACGACTCAATGGTCTGCATGAACTGGCTTGCAAATGACACTAAAATGAGGGAAGTGTTAAACACGCTTGATATCAAGGATAAGACACAGTGTGACCTAGACAAACTGGAGGACTGGACCACAATAAATCTGATAAGGTTCAACAAGGACAAGTGCAGAGTCTTTCATTTAGGACAGAAGAATCCCATGTACTGCTACAGACAAGGGACCAACTGGCTATGCAGCAGTTCTGCAGGAAAGGACCTGGGAGTCAGAATGAAAAAGAAGTTGGATACAAGGCAACAATGTGCCTTTGTTGTCAAGAAAGCTAACAGCATATTAGGCTGCATTATTAAAAATATTACCAGCAGATCAAGGAAAGAGGTTCTTCCTCATCTATTCAGCACCACTGAGGCCACATATGGATTACATTTGGACCCTGAACTGCAGAAAGTATGCAGACAAATTGGACAGATCCCCCGGGGGGGGGGCACAAAAATGATTAGTGGGTTGGGGCACAGGACTTATGAGCAGAAGCTGAGGGTGTCAAGGCTTTTTCCCCACTCTGGCACTCTGAGTGCTGAAGGTGGGGGCCTGCAACAGGCCAGAAAAGCCACTGGCCTTAAAGCCTGCTCTTAAAAGTCTCCAAGGCCTCCAATTCCTGGCCTTGGAGTGGTATCGCTGCCACCAGCCAAACGCAAAAAAACCTCTTGAGACACAGGAAGGCGCACTTGGGAATTCCTCCCTGTGAGGTACTTGCAATCCTCTTTATTCCTCTCTCAGGAAAGTGACTGAACTCCAGCTGCAATATGAGCTGGAACTGGAACAGGGTTCCCTTTAGTAGCTGCCTGTGCAGTCTAAGGCACGGGCACACAAACCTCTTGCCTTTCAGGACACAGAACCAGAACTTACTTAAAAGGTAAATTCTTTAATCAAAAAGAACAGATAATAAACACAGAGAGTTGCTTCTCTGGGAACTAACTTGGGTAGTTACAGGGTAGTGGGAGGGGGTACATGTGCTCAGCACAGAGAAATCCAAAAAACAAGCCAAAAACAAAGAAAATGCCCTGACCGCGTCTAAATAAACATTCCCTGTTCTACTCACGCCTGGTCAGTACCAAACTTAACTTATCTCGGGTAAGGATGTTGCTGGATTCTTCCTCAGGCCCCTCTGGCCTCCTCCTGATCCTTCCAGGAGCTCTGCTGCATCCAAACAGGCCCAGGCCAGGCTGCTGTTACAATTCAAAAACCTGTGCTTTGTTCCTATTGGCTGTCCTGGGACTCACTGACCAGAATGTTAACCCCTTCCTCCCCAAGGGTTACTACAGAGGGAACTGGACTTATTTAATCTTCAGAAGAAAAAGACCTATGGGAAACTGATAGCAGCTTCTAATCACCAGAAGGGGGATTCCAGGAAGGAAAAAAAAAAACGGAGCTAGGCTGTTCTCAGTGGTGACAGATGACAGATCAAGGAGCAACGGTCTGAAGCTGCAGTAGGAGAGGTCTAGGTTGTATATTGGAAAAAAAATCAGTTCAGTAGAGGGTGGTGAAGCGCTGGAATAGGTTACCCAGAGAGGTGATGGAATCTCTATCCTTTGAGGTTTTTAAGGTCTGGATTGACAAAATTCTGGCTGGGATGATTCAGTTGGGACTGTGAGCAGGAGGCTGGACTAGATGACCTCCTGATGTCCCTTCAAGCCTTATCTTCTGAATCTGACTAGAATTTTTTTTTCCAATGAAAGCTGAGATTCTGATTTATTCATGACTTCAAGAACAGAGACACACCAAATATTATGAAAGGCAAAATCTCAAGCATTAAAACATCAGGGATGCGACCTAGAAGAGGCACAATATACACTACAGCAAAATCTTAATTTAGTTTAGTCTGGAAGCTGTGAAGGTTTGAACTTCTGTTCAAAATGACCTATTGTTTTCCTGTCATGAGTGTACCACACACAATTTAGACATTTACATATTGATTACCAGTAAATTAGGCTTGAAAGTAGAGCACAAGCTATTTTTACAGGTTTCTAGAGAATAATTTGAACTGTGAACACTGATATACAGATGCCCTGTCCAACCTTGTGTAAATGACTTCTGATGAGCAGCTGCAAATAAAATGTAATTTAAATACTTCCATTTATTAGTGAAGTCCATTAAGCTGAACGTATAGTGAGAACTATTTTAAATTAGGGATTGCTAACTCACGCTATGAGGCACATACCATTCAATGGTGAAAAGATGAAAGAGACCAAACCACACTTCACAATATTTATATTTATAGGGCAGAAAATCCAAAAGAAAGAGTTTCTAGAGGTCCCAGTTTTACAGACACAATCCTGATATTCATAGTTTTCTCTTATATACACACCTCTTACTCTCCTGCCCTGTCTCAATTTTTCACACTCGTCCGGATCACCTTAGAAAGGCACCACATGGACCCATCAAGTTCTACTTCAGTGAGAACATGTCCTACTAGAGAAGAAAAAGACATTAGTCCCAAACAATTCTGCTGAATTTGAGCTGCTCGTTGAAGGAAGTGCACAGTAGAAAAAGCACAGTCAGAAGCACTCCCACACTTCTCAAGACAGACACAGTCATGATGAGTCAAGATGCTCCTACCAGACAGAAGAATGGAGCCAGGAAATTGCATGCATACTGATTTAACTTGTTAAAGGCCACGGAAAAGGGAACAATTGGGGAAAATGAGAATATAACTCAGCTAAAGACTCATTTCAGAGCCAAAGGAAAACTAGAAAGGGAACGAGGAGGAAATCAGCTCTTCCAAGTTTATTACTCTATACATGTGAACAAGCAGAGGGCCTGAAAAATCTCACTAATGAGCTTATGGAGGGAGAGGGAATGGAAGGACATCAACTTTGACATGGAAACATATGCTGAATAAAGTTCAAACCTGAACTTCTTAGCTGAAAATTTAAATTACTTGTTTCAATTAAATTCCATTTTCTGTGTCCTCTGCCAACAAATGATGCTCTCCTCCCAGACAGATTAAAACACTGACTCTCCAGCATCATGGTTAATGTACATTCAATCCAAGTCAAGGCAGCTATTTTAAAACTTTATTGCTAATCTCACCTGCCTTTCCTTGTTTCAGGACAGAATTTTAGAACCTTCCAAAGAAGGAATTTCTGTAGTATTGCTAGGAGAAAGGAAAAAATTCCATAGATGAGAGTGCAGGGAATCCCATTTTCTATGTTGCAGGAAATATGATGGAAGATAGCTAGAGGGCTCATTAGGGCTTGTTGGGTTTTTTTTAAACTGCTGTGCCATGAACCTGGCATAAGACTTTTTAAAGTGACCAGCCCTAAACACTACTCTGGGATCCTGAAGTTTGTTATGCACCTGCAATCTTTGAATCTTCAGATATGTATGTACTGCAATTAAAAACCTGCAGATTGACAGTGCTAGCTGATTTGGGCTAAGGAACTGCTTAATTGTGGTACAGAAGTTCAGGCTCTGACTAGTGCCTTGGCTTGGGGGGTGGGAGGATCCCAGACGAAGTTCACAAAATGTTACAATGTCTGCTAACAAAAATATTGATGGGAAAAGGTATAAAAGGGAAGACAGACTGATAACTTGCAACAAAACTTATTTAAACAAACAAAATATCAGCAGATAACATTACATCAGACAGCTTCCAAATCTTGTGAAAAGGTCACTTCCTCTAATATGAGAAAGCAAAAAACCTTTCCTGTCATTCTAGTCAGAGGAAAATAAACTATTTCAGATTTCTATTGCTGCATCATTGCAGGAAAAAGGGTAGGAAAACTTAAGATGGAAAAATCAGCCCTAAATAGAAAAACAATTCCATGTTTACCTTGAGTATTTTTGAAATGTCCATGAACATTTACAACACACACACACACACACACACACACACACACCTCTCTATTGTGGAATAGGGTAGCCCCTTTTTAGTTTTTCTGATTTGTCTGACAAATTCCAATTCACAAAGGCTGTGAATGTCACAGAGTGCCAAGACTTTTCAAATACTAAGGAACCATGGGAATGCTAAATTACATGGAAGATTTCAAAGCAATTCAGAGGATGTAGCTAATGTCTTCAATAAAAATTAAATGGAAACGTGTGGATGGGCTTTAATGCCTGCTGTAACTTGTCTGTTCTAGAGAAGACTTACAGAAATCAAAGGTATTTTTGAAAATTTAGTGACTTCTACACAGACTACTATATTAAAAATACACATTGCTTTAAGTTACAATACTGAAAATCATGGAAGATGGATTACAAAAGCTTCCACAGATAGCTCTTACTAAAACCAGAGGATTAGCATTCAGTAAAAATTGGATGCTCCTCAGACACTACTAAGCTGAATGGTGGACCTGCACAAAGAAACAGTATTATAGGAAGCTTTTGGGGGACCTAAAAACAGTGTTGTAGACTTAAGAGCAGTTGTGTTTCTCTTGTACAGTGGGCTCCTTCTTGAGCAACTGACAGATTATACTGCTTTTTCCTCATTGCTTCCCTGGCTAGGACAGCTGCAAGCTCATCAGGCCTGTGCTTCATTCCCTCTGCTGCATGAGCACTGCTGGCCTAGGAAAAGACCCAGAGCTTGGCACACTGGGACTCAGGGCTTGCACGCTGCCGCTGCAGCCACCGCTCAGCTCAAGCACCGGGACTTGGGGCTTGGGCCTCGAAGCCCAGCGCCAGCGATACCTCTCCTCTGCTGATTCCTACTTGATTTCTGTTGTCAGCTTCACACAGGTCCTAACCTTTATCACAAATGACAGATTGAGCTCCAAAAGTGCTAAGGACAAGGCTCAGAAAATGGAGGTCAAAAATTCCAGGATAGTTTATAAACTAGGAACAAAAGCATTCTGGGAGAGGAGCCAAGGGTAGAAGGGAATTTCAAAGGAGATTAGGCAGCTCCAGCATCTGTGACAATTCCTCTATGAATAATGTACAAAAAAACTTTTCCTCTTCAAGATAGCCCTTCCTTTATAGCAAGGCTGACAACCCTCTTCTGCCTCTAAAATCCTCAGCCAAAACCAAACATACGTCCCTTCAACAAGCAGAGATTTTACTCCTGAAAAAGAGAAAGAGCCACAGGCTCCACAAAATCAGCTCAAGACTTTAGCTATCACTACTAATTTTCTGTTGCCCAGTTCCAAAGGGGCAGCCATGTTAATCTAGGTCAGAGGTGACCAAACTTATGGAACTCAAGAGCCACACAAGTTGATTATTAAACCTTCAAGAGCCGCACTGAGGCAAGTAGCCATATACTTTTACCTACTAAATTGATTTACTGACATTCTTCCATGAGTCACACTTTTTCATTCAAGAGCCACATGCAGCTCCCAAGCCACAGTTTGGCCATGCCTGGTCTAATTCAATAAAACAAACAAGGAGTTCTGTGGCTATTTTAAAGACTAACAAATTTACTTAGTGCGTGAGATTTAATGGGAGAAAATCCCATTTCATGAGATGCTTTGAAGAAGAGGGAACTTACAGAATGGTAGGAAATAAATGCAGGGAAGTGTAAGTCATGGAAATCATGCTGTTACAGTGTGACCCATTCCCACAACTTACACTTCCCTGCATTTACTTCCTCCCATTCTGCAAGTTCCCCCATCTTCAAAGCATCTGACAAAGTGGGATTTCTCCCTCATAAGCTCATGCAATAAATAAATTTGTTAGTCTTTAAGTCCCACAAGGACTCTTTGTTTTATTAATTTTATGTGGAAGATGCTTAGATGCTGTATTGATGGGCAAGTCTGAAACTCTAAGAAATACAGATGCATTCTAACAGCCAAATCCTGGTCCCACTGAAATAACAGCAATTTTCATGACTGCAATAGACAAGGATAAGGTCCTAAAGTAATTGTGATAAACAGTTCTTTTCCTATACCAACTTGGAAGCATTCAATTTCTTTTTTTGTACAATGACCCAGTTGTACCCGCCATCAAGAGCAACTTAGTGAACATCATGCAATTTAAAAAAGTGACTTCCTAGAATCTTTACTCTGATATTTCTAGAAACATTTATTCCTGTTTTAACAAACTCATACAGTTGACATTTAGAACTCTTTCTGGTTGAATTTAATTACTTGATTTCTAAACTAATACAACATATTTTATACTGTTCTAACTATTTCACAGTTGGTGTGTCTTTTTAAAAAAATAATTTTTTTTACACCAGTACAATACCTTTTGTGGATGTAATTATACTGGTATAAGCTGCACCAGTACAGCTGGTGCCTCACAACTGCCTCCTCAGTTGGGGATTGTGCCAGTGTAATTACAAATGGGACACATTTTGTGCATGGGACAGGGATTTTAAGATGCCTGTAACATCAGCTGTGACACAAAAAACACTCTGAGAACTAGCATGTAGACAAATCTTATGCTGTTTTACAGTATCCTACTTTGTATTTTTTTTTTTTTTTAGTAACTGTCCAGCTGCACTGATGGTAGCACCAATTCAGTAATATTGTATAGCTCCTTCCAGCTCAGGTATAAATTGAACTACTGCTGGAATTCAGGGGTCCAAAAAAAAAAAAAAAGATTCAGGCATGTAATGTTTGCAAAGGTGTTTGTGTGTGACATTTTTTCCCCCTACAACATGCCTTACAAAGTTCTGATTTTTATTTTAATTCTAATACTGTATATAAAACAAATCTGGATTATTAAATTTATCTGAAGTCCAGATAGTAAGATTGATAATGAGACAGTTCTCCTTGACTAACAATCTAAGTAGCCTTCAGTTTGTCATGAGAGGCCTAGTTCTTCCTTCAGGTAATTGCTCAGAGCTTGTGTAATAAAAATAAAAGTAAAGATATTTTAAAGCACATCAAGCAAAAGAAGGTATTATGGTTCATTGAGCTTAGTTTCCATTAGGGAGACTAACCTACCACAAAGAGCCTTTCCAAGCAAGATAAATAGTTCCCTGCAGTGGAGGCGCTTCTAGTTTAAATAAGAATTATCACTCTAGTTTAACAGTGTGGTAGAATGCTTCAAAAAAATGGATTTTGCACAGTGGAAACCTGATGATTTAAGCTACTGCACCTTTGTGATTCACAAGAAACTGGTTTAAGTGGATTGATGTGTGGACACACTTCAACTGGGACTGGGGGAGAAAGGGAAGAAATAAAATATTTTTGTTCTTCCCACAACAAATCCCTGCAGGCAGCAGCCTAAAATCTCTTAAAGAAGCCTGTTTTTAGTTATTTGGGATAAGAAGAGAATAAAGTCTCAATACTACGATATTTTGTCACATACGTCAGAAGATACTGTCCTAAGAGCCTCTAGGCCTCATTTAGTATAGAGGAGACTGTTCATTACTGTATTTTGCATTTTAGCCAGTAAACTAAAAAAGCAAAGATACGCCTCGGTGCACTTTATTTTAACAACTGTTTAGTTTTATTTTTACTAAAAAAATTTCTGTAAATGTACAATACATTTATTTTGAAACTTCAGATGACTTGGCTATTGAATAAAAAGAACAGGTTTGTACATGGGCAAGAGACAGGGGTTGAGTGAAGTTATGCTGAAGCCTAGACACTTAAATTCTTCTCTCTGACTTGGCCTGGACATTTCTCAAGATTAGGGTGATGAAGGCCATGGGGTCACAGAAAAATGTGGGGGAAGGTAGTGTCCTGCCAGAGGAAGAGCTCTACTAGGGCTCTATGGGACAGAGAGCAAATGGCATGTATAAGCAGGGGAACATAAAGTAGGAGCAGGGATGTGACATCACCTCTGTTCACAGCATTAGTGAGATCCTCACTGGAATATAATGTCCAGCTCTGATGTCCACACGTCAAAAACAATGTTTTCAAATTGAAAAGTGTTCAGAGCAATCTTTAGAATAGTCCCAGGTCTGAGAAACCATCTCATAGTGAACACTAGTGAAACTCACTTCATGTAGTTCATCGAAAAGGAAGGTTACTTACCTGTAAACATCCTTTTTTGAGATGGGCTGCTCACATACATTCTGGATTAGATGTCTACGTGCCACAGCTCACGGGTCCCTGGAAGCTTTTTGCCCTAGCCTGTCCCTGTAGGGTCAGCGACCAACACCCCCTCTGTCCTGCACAGTATATAGGCAGCCCTGACCTTGCCCCCCCCTTCAGTCCCTTCTTTCCGCTAACTCTGAAAAGCGGGGACAGAGGGAGGATATGGAGTGTATGTGAGCAGCCCATCTCAAAGAAGGATGCTTACAGCTAAATAACCTTCCATTCTTCGAGCGCTGCTCGCATCCATTCTGGATTAGGTGCCTATGTGCTGTAACGCACAGATCCCTAGAAGCTTTTTGCCCTAGCCTGTCCCTGTAGGGTCAGTGACCAACACCCCTTCTGTCCTACACACCTGTGCAGTATAAAGGTGACCCTGACCCTGCACCCCCCCTTCAGTCCCTTCTTTCTGCTAACTCCAAAAAGCAGGGATGGAAGGAGGGTATGGAGCGTACATAAGCAGCCATCTCGAAGAAAAATGTTTACGGGTAAGTAACCTTCCTTTCCTCTTCGAGCACTGCTTGCACCCATTCTGGATTAGGTAACTTGCAAGCTGTTCTTAGGATGGTGGGTGGAGTTAAGATTTCCCCGCTCACAGAACGGCTCTGTCCAAGGCCACATCGTCCTTTGCTTGCTGGACAATTGAATAATGGGATGCAAAAGTGTGTACCAATGACCAGGTTGCTGCCTGCGTATCTCCTGGCTTGGCACCTGGGTGAGGAAGGCCATCCAGGACACAGGCTCTAGTCGAATGTGCCTTGATTCTCCACGGGAGGCAAATATTTGCTCTGTGATAGTCCCTGATAGTTTGTTATCCAAGACAAGATGCACTGAGCTGTCACCACCTGGCCCTTCATACGTTCAATGATTTCTATGAACAGCTGGGTCATTCTGTGGAAGGGTCTAGTTTGCTCAGAGTATGTTGCAAGAACCCTTCTGACGTCAAGGGTGTGCCATTTCCTCTGGTTCTCTGTAACCTGTAGATCTGGGAAGAACAGTGGGAGGCAAACATTTTGGTTAATATGAAAGGGCATCACCACCTTGGACAAGAAGGCTGGGTGAGGTAGGAGTTATACCTTGTCGGGGTGAAGCACTGTATACGGGGGGTCTGATGAGAAAAGCTCTTAACTCAAACTCTTCTGGCCATTGTGAAAGCTACTTGGAAGGCCACTTTCCAAGATAAGACTAGTAGTGTGCATGAGTCTAGGGGGTCGTGGGGGCTCGTCAATCCCTCTAGCACTGAGCTCAGGTCCATTGTGGGATCGGATCTCAAGTTTGGGGATAAAAGTGTCTCTAAGCCCTTGAAGAACCTTATGTTTATGGGGTAAGAGAATGGGGTCATGCCACTGAAGGTACTGTGTAGCACTGAAATCGCTGCCAAGTGCACCCTGAGAGAGGGGAGCAATTGGCCATTCTCCTTTAACTCTAGGAGGTAGTCCAAAATGGGCTGGACCATGTTGGACTCTAGTGGCACCACTCTTTCTCTCTCCACTTCACCTTGTAGGTGGTCCTTGCAGAGGGCTTCCTACTCTCCATTAGAACCCCCTGGACCCTTTCAGAGCATATTTGCTCCTTGGGATTCAGCCATGCAGTCTCCATGCTGTCAGGTACAACGGCTTCAGATCAGGTGCCACAGGCGACTGGAGCCTGGTATGAGTAGGTCCACCCTGAGTCGAAGCGTTATGGGTAGGGCCACTGAGAGGTCAAGGAGGATGCTATGCTAAGGCTGGTGTGGCCAGGCCAGAGCTATCAGGATTATGTTTGCCCAGTCCCTCTTGATCTTCAACAGGAGATCAGGGGAATAGTGGGGAGCATGTAAAGAAGCAGGTCCTTGCAGCTTATCAGGAGGGCATCTGATAGGGATCCCCTCCCCCTGCCCGAGTACGCAGAATAGGTCACACTTGCGGTTTGGTTGTGTTGTGAAGAAATCTATCTGGGGGCAGCCCCATATCCCAAAGAAGCTGTTCATTATTCTTGGATGTAGGGACCACTCACGTTGGAGAAGGAATTGCCTGCTGAGTTTATCTGCTTGGCAGTTGCTCATCCCTGGGAGATGGCATGCCACCAGATAGAAGCTGGACTTCAGGACCAGCTCCCAGAGTAGGGACGTTTCCATGCATAATGCAGGTGAGCAAGCTCCCCGTTGGCAGCTGAGGTAAAACTCTGACACCTTGTTGTCCATTAGGACCTGTACTGTTGTTGCTCTGATCCTGTCCAAGACCCCCCACACACACACAGGCTAGGCATATCACCCTCCTTTCTTTCATGTTTATGTGGAGAGGACTATCTGCCTGTAACGATGTACCCTGGGCGGACAGACCTCCCATGATGTGCGCTCCTCAGCCTGGGTCCAATGCATCTATGATCAAGGTAATAGAGAGGTTCTGAACTTCAAAATGTACCTCCTTAAAACACAAATTCTGAGTTCTGCCATATCAGAAGGGAGTCCAATAGCCTCTTTGAAATGGTGACCACCTGGTTCAAGTGGTATTGTTGCCGGGGGAACACTGTTGCTAGCCATGACTGTAGGGATCTCATGCGGAGACAGGCCGTCCTTATCACATAGGTGGAGGCAGCCATGTGGCCTAACAACTGAAGGCATCACTTTGCAGTCATTGTGGGGGCATGGTGTGGTTCTGAAATGATGGTAGACTTGGACTGAAACCTGGATTAGGGAAGTGAGATCCTTGCACTCTGAGTCCAGTTGTGCCCCTATGAACTCTGTTGTCCTTGTCGGAGTGAGCTTTGATTTTTCTAGGTTTATAACCAATGTTCCCTCTAAGGTGATGATGCAGCTGAGCAAGTTATGGAGGCAGCTGAGCAAAGTCCTCAATGTTTATCTGGCCCCTTCCCTGCTGCCCCCCCTCCTCCCCCAAGCACCTCCATAACTTGGTCAGCTGCATCATCAGCTTAGAGGGAACATTGCAGTGTCATTACCATATTATGTCATGGAAAATGGTAATGATAATGAATGCAGCACTAAAACAGTACTAAGTCTGGCATTTTTAAAATTATTTTAAAATAAAAAAATTACAAAGATGTTTTCTGGTACTAAAAATTCATTTTTTCAGTAAATGAAAGCTTTTCATGATGCTTTCATTAATGCTCATGAAACTAAAAAAAGTTAAAAACTAAATTTGCAAATATAAGCTTGCAAAGCACCAAAAAAGTTGGGGAAAAAAGATGACTTTCTGATTTTCCACAGAAGCCCATTTTACAATTTTAAAAAGTCCTACATTGTTTCTAACCAATTCAAAAGTGCCCCTTTATTTCTTTACTTAATTTGTCCCTGCTTGTAATTTTATTCACAGTATAAATTATTTCCCTTCATTTAGTTAGGGTTTGCTATATTTTTCTTCCAATTTAGGCCTTTTGTAGGGAGCAAGAATCCCCCCCAAAAAAATAGCCAAAGTGCCCAGCATAGGGCTCAAACCCGCACCAAGATTGATAGGTAGTTGCTCAGCTAACTGAACCACACAGCCTTTTGCTGCAAACCCCTCTAAGAAGAGAGGAAATGGTATGTTCCACTGCCCCCCTTGATTTTGCTGCAGGTTCTTTTGTTCCTCATGCATAGCGCAGCCTCTTAAGATTTAGGGATTCCAGCCCTGTGTTGGGCGTGGTAGTTTTGGTTTTTGTTTTGTTTTTTAACCACCTTCTACTCCTAAAAACCAAGAAACAGGAAAAAAGGAAAAGAATCACCTATGTTTAGAATGCCTGCCGGACAAAGGAGGTGAAGGTAGAAAGGAGCACATGTCCTCTTTTCCCAGGCGTCTGGCAACCCTAGTCCTGGGGAAGCTGCTTGCTCCCCCTGAGCATTTTCCCAGTGGCCAGGTGGAGGGCGCGGGGGGGCGGCTTCCCCAAGTAGCAGAGCTGGGTGCTCTCCAGCCGGCTTCCCCGCAACCCCCTGGTACCCTGACCCCGCTCCCTCAGCCCACTCCCCCCACCGCTGGAGCTGCTCCCGGGGGAGCCTGCCCCTCGCTGCTGCCATTCTTCTGGGCGCAGCAGGAAGCTGCACAGAGAAATTTAAAATCTCCCGCCCTGAGCACGTTCAGGGGAGATTTTAAACTCCGTGGAACAGCTCCCTGCCGGCCAGAAGAATGTGCCCTGGGAGCCGCAGCTGCAAGTCTGCACCACCGGCAGTGAGGCCTGCGCCAGGGCGGTGGTGGTTCTCCGCTCCCGCGCATGGGCGCAGCCTAGAGGGAACACTGAAGGAGACCCAACCCACAGTCTTCACACAGCACCCATGCTGCACTGAACCTGGTCTTTGGACCTTCCCCTTATTATCCAGTCATCTAGGTACAGGAATATTCATATCCCCTGTTTCCTCAAGTGGGCTGCTATGGCCTCCATGCACTTTGTGAAAACCCTTGGGGCTAGTGTGAGTCCAAATGGGAGTGCTGTGAACTGGAAGTGACTCCCTCCAACTATGAAGGGGAGGAACCTCCTGTGTCTTTGCCTTATGGCTGGGATCTGCAACAAGGGGTCACTGAGCCACCTGTAGTTCCCTGACTGTCCCCTTCTGGCTCCCCCACCATCTCTTCCAGGGAACCAGGTGTGCTCTGAGGACACCAGACTGCAAAGGGGGCTCCTGGTTGGCCCCAACATCAGGGCTGAATAAGGGGACTCCCTGCCAGTGCAGGCCGCCCACTTTTGGGGCATCGGGGTCACCCCCACTCTCCCACCACAATCGCGAGTCTGAAGCAGCCCAGCAGTCATGCTGCAGCTCCTACTGCTGGCAAGGGGTGTGCGGGTGATGCACCCTCCCTATGTACCTCCCTCCCTGCACCGTCGGGTCAGAGAAGTGCTGCCTCGCCTACCATCTCTGCCAGGAGCGGCCGGCATGCAGCTGAGGCTTGTGGGGGCAGGACCCTGGAACAACCCACTCTGTGGAGCTCAGGCCACTTCACCCATGGCCACTCGAGGGCTCAACAGAGACTACCTCTTCCAGAGCCCTACCCCCACAAGCCTCAGCTCCATGCCAGCCACTCTTGGGAGAGACAGCTAGCTGGGGGTAGGCAGAGCAGTGCTGCTCCACGCCACCAGTACAGGGAGGGAGGGATGTAGGGACAGTGCACTGCTGGCACACACACACCCCAGCAGTAGGGGCTGCAGCACAGCCGCTAGGCTGCTTCAGGCTCATGTGGTTGTGGTGGGAGGGTGGGGGCAACTCTGGCACCCCAAAAGTGGGAGGCCTGGGCCAGCTGAGATCCCCCTTATTCAGCCCTGATGCTGGGGCTAGCCAAGAGCCTCCTTATTTATCCCAGTGCTGGGGCCAGCTGGGAGTCCACCTGCAGACCAGCATCCCCAGAGTCCCATGGCAGTGGTGGATAAGTGGGGCAGCTGGGACCAGAGGCCCTGAAGCATCGCATGTCTTGTCTCCGGTGAAAATACCGAGTAGGTAAGTTAGCTCATGCTCTTCTCCAATGTGATCTATTTTGTTTGCAATTACCATTGATTATTACTGCAAGAATTTTTTGGAAAGGCTAGAATAGATTTTAAATGTCAAAAAGTAGGAAATCCACCAAAAAACAACCCCAAAGGAAGACCTCCAATAATCCTCAGTTGGATTAAGAATTTTGGGCCTAATCACCACCACTTGATTCATGCCAAACTGAAGCTATGCTTTAAAACATGACTGCCTGAAGTCTCACACCAAGAAGAAAGCAGCCTGATTTTCAGAGGGAATGAGCATCCACTTATATGGCGGCAGCTCACAGTCACTAAATTGCTTTCAAAATCAAGGCACTTTTGGTTCTGTCCCCAACTTTTATACTGCTGCTTTGGGAGGCTAGTGAGATCCCCACAATTTAATTGAAAAATCAGGTCAGTGCCAGATCAAATCCATACAATTTTTCACTTTCGTATGTCATGTAGCTTTCAAGTTTGATAGTTGTGGCTTTGGGTATACTATTTTCTTCATTTGCTCTTCCCATGGACTGTATGTATATCTTCTTCCATGTGACAAAGTACACAGTGGGCTCACCCACTGGCCTGTGTCAGTCTCCCGCTGCTAAAATTGGGATGATGATCTTGAACTCCTGTGGGAAGTGCTTTGAGAGCTACTGCTGAAAAGCACTAGGTAAGAGCTTAGGCGGGGTTATTTTGAAGAGGCAGGACATAATACACACAGTTCTGGATTCCAGCCAGTTCTTCACAGCCACATAATCACGCCTTGCTTGTTATCACACTGACTGTCCTAAAGTTTGCCCCTTCACTTTGCTCTGCAAAGGAAGTATATTGGGTGTCTGTTGTTCACTTGTGTGAGAAAGATGCTGAAAGGAGTGCAGTTGTTGGAAACCACTGTGGGTTGATTCATAAGTTCCTGTAAAGCAGTTATTCCCAACCTGGGGTCCTGGGACCCCCAGGAGTCCGCAGACATGTTGCAGGGGGTCCGCGGAGCCTCTCCCTACCAGGACTGGAATGCAGCTGCAGCCCCAATGCTCCCCGCCAGGGCTGTCACTCCCCACCCGTGGACAGATCCCTGCAGGGGGATGGGGCTGCGGCAGCTCCCCGGGAAGGTAAGAGCATGGGGCCATAGCCGCCACAGCTTGGCTCCCCAGCGGTACGGACCATGGTGGCAGTGGCACTGCTCGCCAGCTGTTCCAGCGGCATCACCAGAGTGGCATGGGCCACCATCTGCCTTTGCAGATCAGATTACATAATCAGCTCAGGGGGCCACAAAGATTTTTTTTCCCCTTAAAAAAGGAATCCCCAGCCTGAGAAAGGTTGGGAACCACTGCTGTAGAGAATGATGATAGTGGAGCAGAATATTTTTCTTCCAGAGTAGAATAGCCATTTCTGGCCTGTTTGGGCTTGGTTTATGGTGCTGCAGAGTTAAACACTCACTTTTTGTTTTGCAGTATGTTTTTATAACATGTCAAAAATGGACTCCTTGAATCCAGCTTGTAGTTGAGTATGGGGAGAAAGACGGATAAAGGATTATATAGAGTGGAGACCTGGCTGGTTTCATTATCTGTTCATGTCCAGACTTCCTAACACTTTTTGAAAGATGTGTGGTTGTTTTTTTAAGGTAGTTGATGGACTCCGTTAAACCCCTGCTTTCAACCTGGATTCAGGTTTAAGGTTTGGGAATTGCCCTATATCTAGTAAGCACAAAAGGACTGGAAGCCCTGCTCCCTCAGATCTTATAAAGTCCATCAATGCCCAACACCCTTCCTTCAGCTTTCTTGAAGCCCACAGGAAGTGAGTGGGAGTTGTTACCCCAGAATGGGATAAAAAAGACTGTGGATAGAGCCAGGGGATGATTTTAGCCACCTGGGTATCTTTAAGCTCTTACACTCCTGTATCTAGGATATTTTAAGCATGTACACTTGTTTTGGTTTTGTTTTGATGTAGCTGAGGTGCCACCTTTCCCTATCCTCCCATTCTCTGTACATTTTCCTTTGTCCTCACCTTCATGAGCCATCTCACTCTCCTGCGTCCACGTCCTTTGTGTCTCCCTCCTGCGTCCTATGTTCTCCTGCCATGATCTCTGGCTTCCTTCCCCCCTTGATCACATTTCCTGTCCCATTCTATGCCCCCCTCAGACTGCTCTAACTGCTATAGCAGGGGTGGACAAACCAGGCTCATAGACAGGCACCAGCAATTTTACTTTTGGTTGCCAGAGAGCATGTGGGGCTGCTGATTTCAGGAGCAGGGCCCTGAAGCAGCCCATTCTCTGGAATTCAGGCTGCTTTGCCCCTACCCGCCAGTGCTGAACAGGCCTGCTCCAGGGCCTGAGAGTAAGGCAGCCTGTGTTCTGCACTGGGGTAGGGGGCAGGGGTGAAGCAGTTGAACTTCAAGGAGCCCTCCGAAAGGGAGGGGCGCTGCAGCTGGGTAGTGGGATGGGGGAATTCAGCTATGCTACTGGGTGAGGGAGGCCAACAGAAGGGCTGGATGGGGGAAAGAGGGTGCAGCCAGGCTGGGGAGGCGCAGAGCGGCACGGCTGCATGTGGCTCTTTGAATATTTGTTGATTGGGTGGGGGAGAGAAATGGCTCTTCTCCTCTTTTGGGTCACAGACCCCTGCCTTATGGAGACATGAAAATAAGCGTCTTTCATGTCGAGGGCCACAAACCAATCCCCTGGGCCTAGCAAGGGAATAATCTGAGATAGGGAGACCATTCAAACCTTTATTTTCCTGAAGAATCTGTTCAGGGCTCTTAAGTCTAAAATGGGGTGCAGGCCCCCCTCTTGCCTTTGGGACCAGGAAGTTCCAGGAGCAGAAGAACCTCCCTTTTTCCCTTGTAGGAACTTTTTCTACTGCTTACAGGTCCGGAAGCTTTCAGCATTCTAGCTACAGAAGGGCCTTGGGGGAGCATTCCCCGTTTCTGTGCTGAAGGGGCGGTTTCATTTCAGGGAGCCTGGCCCTAAACTGGATGGAGTAACCACTGGAGACCATGCCTAGGACCCAATGGTCTGAGGTTATTTCAGCCCACTGGTGTTAGAAGAGGGCCAGATGGTTTTGAAATGGTGCAGGGGGTAGGTTCTGGCAACTGTGGCAGCCCTCAGGCAAGAGATTAAAACCTCTGCCTCAGACAGCGAGCAGGTACTGTTGCCCTAATAGGTGAGCTGGTTAGAGCCCTGGGCCCGTGGTCCCCTTACACCCCTGTTTCTATCTCCATCCTCACTCTCATAGGGGCAGCAGGATGGTTGGAAGGCCCGATGGCGGGGGGTCCTCTAGATGCTGCTTTTGCTGCTGCCACTGTGGTCGAAAGGACCGTTTGAGGCATGTACACGCCAAGGTAGTGGAGAGTTGCCCAGCAATCCTTCATGCTGTGCAGCTCTGTATTGGTTCCCTCAGCGAACAGCAATGGGCCTTCGAAAGGTAGGTCCTCTATGGACTGCTGCATCTGCGGAGACTACCCCGAGCCCTGCAGCCAGGTGGCTTGGCACATTGCAATTGCCAACATGCCCCCCCACACTGGCCGTGTCCGTAGCACCCCACAAAGCAAAGAGCGTCTCACATGCCATTAGGCATCCCTCCTCTAAGAGAATGTTGTAATCCAGCACATGAGTGGAGGGAATGATATCTCTGAACCTCTCCAAGGAGCTCCACCAATTGAAAGTGTACCTGCCCATAAGGGCCTGTTGGTTGGCAATGCACAGCTAGAGGGCTGTGGCAGAATAAATCTTTCTTCCAAACAGATCTAAACTTCTTAGTTTTCTTGTTCTTTGGGGTACCGGCTGGTTGACCTTGCCTTTCCCATTAGTCTACCACGTCCACTACCAACAATCCTGGGGTAGGGTGCTTAAAGAGGAAGCCGGATTTATCCACGGGGACATGGTATTTCCTCTCTGCCCCCTTAGACACTGGGGTATTGATGACAGCGTCTGCCATCTGGCGCGGGCAGTTTTCAGTACCTCTTTGTGCATGGAGGCCACCACACTAGCTGGAGGGACGGCATCACCCACATCAAAGAGGGGATCAAAAATCTTCCCTAACTGCACGGGGGGGGGGGGCGCGGGGGTCAAGATTTGCAGCCATGTGCTTGAGCAGTTCTGGATAGGTTCGCGGGTCCTTTCTAAAGGACAGGGACCTTTGGTAGACCACTTTTTCTAGTGAAGATGATATTACCCTCAAGTCATTTCAGCAGCCCTCTCCTAGGTCTGACTCCTCAGCGGATACCCCTGACTAGTAGTGGGATGTCCCAACTACCTTGGGATGAGGCCGGTCTCAAGGTTTCAGGGGAAGCTGGATCCCTATGAGGAGAGTCCCAACTGCCCCAGTCAGTCCACTGGGCCAACCATTCCTTGAAAGTCCGTGGCACCATGTCCTGCACTGGAGTTGTCCGATCCCATGCTGGAGGGCAGTTGGTCTCTCTGTGCCGGGCTGCATGCCAAGAGCGTCCCCTCTTTCATGTCACTGACAACGAAGCTCCATGAGGACAAGAGTGCATCCGTATACATGGTGCCAGAGCTCTGGTTCCAAAAGACCCGTGCTGTGGAGATGACAGGGAGAGCTTTCTCCTTTGCCCTCCAGCTGGGCGCACCAGTGTTGGGAGCAGGGCCAGGCCTGGGCGGGCCATGAACAACAGCTTCAGTTCCTGCTGTTGGAGTCCTCCAACAAGTAGGATTGTGACCTGGTACGGTGCAATCTCTGCAACTGTGCTGGTGAGTGTTCTCAGGATGAGGCCTCAGGAGAGAATCACAGGTAGTCTCCACTGTCCCCCGACTTGGAGCTTGAGGTCAAGAGGGTAAAGGCCCTTCTAGGGGAGCAACTGCACAGAGAAACCCTGGGGCGGGTCAGCGGGGACCACTGGGTCTGTGGTGAAGAAGGGATGTGCCAACCGTCCCCTGACGGGGGTCTCGGAGAGCATAGTGCAGAGGCTTGGTGCCAGGGTGGGCTGTCCCAGTGCTGGTCTTGGTCCCACACCGGATCCTGCTGTGCTGGTCCCTGCTCTGACTGGGACTCCAACCAGGCCTTAGACAACAGTGCCAGTTTACCACTCGACACCAAAAGTCTGGGTGGAGTAGGGGTCAGCAGTTGCAGGAGGGCCTTAGCTGCCTCAAATGCCTCTGGCATAGATGGAATCGGCAGCGTCTTGGGTCTCTGTGCTGTGGTCTGGGGATCCGCCACGGGCCCTGCTGGGGATCCTGACCTGTGCTGATGGTGGGCCTTCTCCTTCGTCCAAGGACCTGGTACAGACTCCAATCCTGTATGGTGCTAACTAAACTTCCCGGATGGGACCAGTGCTGGGTGGAGCTGGTGCCAATTGCACCCTCTACCCCAGGGGTCTCAAACACATGGCCTGTGGGCCACATGCAGCCCCTAAAGCTATTTCTTGTGGTCCGCAACGACACTACTGTTACCAATATTTGCAATATCATTGTATGAAAAGGTTTCAGCGGTGCGGCCCTCAGGTTAACGTACTAGTCCTCATGTGGTCCTTGTGGTGATTTGAGTTTGAGACTCCTGCTCTACACCAGGGCTGTCTGTGCCAGTGGTGGTCTGCTTGGCACCGAGGCAGGGCAGAGGGCCTCTTCCACTGCCATGGAGCATAGGCAGTTTTCTTGCTCCTTTTGAGTCCTCAGCTTAAAGAACCAGCAAATCTGATATTTGTCAGTCCTATGTGCCTCCCCAAGGCATTTCAGGCATTTCTCATGGTGATCACTGATGGAGAAAGCCTTCATGCATGCAGCACAGGGAGTACAGCCAGGCGTGGCCAAGTTCAAGCCTGGGCTCATGTTACCTCTGCGGTGCAGGAGAGAGACAGGTTCTTCAGTGCTTCCCAAGCTGGAAGGCAGGATGGACACAAAGAATGATTCCAGAGTTAAAAGGAAAGGAGTAGAAAAGAAGAAATGGACAGGCACTTGTAAACTGCAAGAGCAGGCAGTTCCAGGACTGTCGCAATGGGCAGAAAGAAGGAACTGGAGGGGGTGGCAGAGGCAGGGCCACCTATATACTGCACAGGTGCGCAAGACACAGGGGGCATTGGCCACTGACACTACAGGGACAGGCTAGGGCAAAAAGCTTCTGGGGACCTGTGCACTGCCACGTATAGACACCAAATCCAGAATGGATGTGAGCAGCACTCAAAGAAGAAAGTTAAGAGATGACTTGAGCAAAGCCTGCAAGTACCGAATTGTGGAAGAAATTTCCAACAGTAGAGGACTCTCTGATTTAGCAGAAAACATAATGCAACACAGTGGTTAAAAGTGAAACTAGACAGATTCTGACAAGAAATATGACATTTTTAAACATTAAGAGACGTTAACCATTGCAACAACCTACCTTGGGACGTGGTAGATTTGTTAGTTGAAGCGTTTAAATCAAGAAGACTTATCTTTCTAAGACCTATGCTAGAGCACAAAACAGAATTTACTGACTTTATGACGAAAGTACTGGATGAGTCCTACGGCATACATTATGCAGGAGGTCAGCTAGATGATCATAATGGACCCTGCTGATCTAAAAAACAACAAACCACCACCACCAGAATTTTAAGTTTTAAAATGTAAGTAGACTCAAAAATGAACATCTCCTCATCTCCATCTAAGTTATGTACTACCTCAGCCTGCATTTCTTTCCTTTCCTTCTCTGTGCTTCAGCTAAAAACATTCAAGAGACTTCTTCAAATTCAGGCCTACACAAAGCCCTCTTAGAAAATAGGTACCACAGTGTCTAAGCTAACACTGCTATTCTAGCTCTACCAACAGAAGTCCTGTACCTCTTGCTGAAGTGGTTTTATTTTGTCCAAAAAAAAGGCAGTTTTTTCAGTGAGTGGCTGATTGTAATGTGTGCCCCAGCACTGTTTTGTCAAAACTGACTGTTGTCAACAAAACTCTCTAGTGTAAACCAGGCCTTAGGACCAAGCATCCTGATTGCAACTTTTAAAGTACTCCTAAGTCCTCAATCATTGGCTCTTTAAAAAGCCTTGCCACCAGAAAACATTTCAGTAACTGAAGTAATGGTATATGCTATATTTGCTCCTTTTTACAATGTCTTCCATTTTATTTTTATACCTGCTGTCTTATTAGAATATCTAAACATTTTATGTTAGTTCACACTGCAAACTAATTCATTTAACATGATAGGCTATCTACATTGGAAAGTGACCATGAACTGACCCAAACAAGGAGTAATGGTAGAAGTGTGAAGAACCTAGCACAGTATCAGACAGCAATATGTTTGGCTCAATTAAATTTGGTTTGGCCTCCACTTTCAAAACTCCTAAATTCATCTGAATTTAATAAACCACACATAATATGCAGCTCCACTTGTGGTAACAATAGTCTGACTGCTAATGTGGAAAAGGCAAAAAGCATCATGACTGCATTATCTCATTAAACTGTGAAAAAGCCTGCGCCCCATCAATATTTGCAGGAAATGCATCAACTGTAGATATTCCAAAAAAAGCATAGGCAGACTTACGTTTCCTTGACTTCCAAAACTCAAAAGGTCACTCAGTTCACGTGTGACCACCAATACAAATGCAAGCAATAGATCAAACAAATAAATAAATAAAAAGATCAGCTCACAGCATTGTGATGAATATACATCACACTGCATTCTTGTTAACTGATAGGTTATATTAAAAAGATTTCAATTAATACACAGCTATGGAGAGGATCATTATCATTTAATTTGAAGAGTATCTCAAGTTATCCTAGTTTTGTGATTGCTCTTCACTGTACGGATTAGACAGAGAAGCATTTCTCTCTCTCATTATGAAGAGACTTTTCTCTTACTCCAAAATACTGATCTGCAGTCTTTTTTTTCCAGTCAAAAAAGTTATACAATCAAGAAAGCAAGAGATCTTCCAGACATATTATTTTCAGGCTACACTATCTGTTGGAATAGTTCTCTTAGTGAAAGAAACAAAGGTGAACTCATTCTCCCAGCACTGTTCAGCAGTACAACACAGCAGGCATTTTCAATTTCCACAACTGAGGAACAAAGAAGTGCAGTTTACAGAGACTCAAAGTCAGTATCCATGTAGCATCACAACTATTTTGTCGATATTAAAAGCAAATAGCTTGCTCTTATGAAGTATCAAGGTACCTGTCTCAGCAAAATTCCCTCTATTAAGGCCAGACTGTCTCATACCACTCAGTGATTTTAAAATGGCTCAGACATCAAACCACATCAAAACCAAAAGTAAGAAGTGCTCACTATATTTTTCCCCCCTCTTCTTCCCTAAGCATCACCTACTTAAAGCCACTTTTTCCTTGAGCTAGAATCTGGGCATCCAGGACAAGGACACACCAGAAGAGTTCAAGGGGAAATGGGCTGTGGAGAGGAACAGTATAAATGTTTGGCAGAGAAGTGAAGTAGTAAGAGCTGGGGCCCGGAAAGTAGGGGGGAGGGGGGAAGCGTCACAAGACCCTTGATTCACTCAACTTCTTAGTGAAAGCATGCTGCTGTGGGCAAGAGCACAGTTTCTTGAAAGTCACCTTCCATTCCTATAGCAATTCATTCTCATGTCAGGTTATCCATCACCTGCCTTACCAACATGAGCTTTCATAAGAGCTCATATAGCTTTCTGGTGAGCAGTGCAGTAGGCCAGGGAAACAAATGAAAAACAAGAGGGGCAATAATCAATAGAATAAAAACAAGATGAGGCAGAAGAGTGATAAGTGTAGAAAACAGGACGGATGGATGTCCCTGCCTTCTCCACTTATCACTTTTTTTTTTCCCCTCATCCTGTATTTCTCTATTGATTATTACATCTTCTTCTTTATAGTATGTTTCCCTGGCCTATTCTGCTGCCCACCAGAAAGCTACGTGGAGATAGCTAAATAGAGATGCTAAGTAATCAAGGTTGATACAAGGAACTTATGCTAAAATAGCTGAAAGGGACAAAGTGGGGGTGTAAGAAAGCACTGATTTAGAAGATGAAAATTTACAGGCTTTTCTCCAGAGTGGAAAATAGCAGCCAAACAAGTTCCTATGGTTAACGTTTAGTGGTTATGGCACACTAGTGACATATACCATTTTAGTGGATGCTTAGAGATCCAAAAACATGGTTCTCTAATGCTTCTTACAGGTAAATGACACACTGTTATGTGCTATCTCACATCCATTAAATATTTAATATTCATCCATAAATGACAAAATTGCATTTCAGCCCTGAAATGCCATTATATATCACTATGCACCCTCATTTTGGCTTAGAGGGTCATCCTTCCCCCACCCACCCCACCCCCATCCAAGTACAGAACAAAGAACATTTCCAGCTTTATGGATCTTTGGATGCTGAGTTTTGAATATCCCAATGAGAATCCAAATTACACATCATCATTATAATACTAGTACACAAGTGAAGACTGTATGGACTCTTCGTTTTAGTATATTCCTCAAAATATGAGGTCTCTGAAGCACTTCAGCAAACACTGCCCTTGTTTTCCCCATAAAAAAATACTCATCTGCTCTGAAACTCAACTAGTGACATTCTTAATTTTGTCCATAAGTTTTGCTATAAACTTTTTCATACTTACATTGAAGAGTTGTTTAGACATGTGAAATGTGAGCATGCTGTAAACAAAACCAATATGACAATTTTCTCTACAATAATTTCTCAAAATTAACTGTGTTTCTCCTTTAAATTCAGTCAAGTATCTTTTGCAACAATTAACAAGCAATACATCAACCTATAGACCAGGCGTGGCCAAACTACAGCTCTCAAAAGATAAAGTGTGGCTCGCTGAAGAACATTGCGGTGAAAGCAGCAGCAAGGTCAGGGACAGCGTTGGGGGGGGGGGGGGCATGACATGGTCAGGGAAGCCATGGCATGTTTAGATTTTCTCATAGGCCCCAATTCAGTTTACTCGTCGTTAAAATAAAATAGTGTTTTACAAGTCCTAAACATGATGTGTAATAATAACAAAAATACAAAGGAGAAAAAGTTTAAAACTGAATGTTGATTAGTTTCAATTTTTGGCACAACTTACTGCTGTGAAGCATTGTATTCCACAAGGAAATTTGCACAATACTCAGAGATCAGCACCTGAACAAGCTTTTACATACTGCATTGACAAGTTACTGCCTAGATTTTAAAAAATAACTCACCACTCGCCTGCAGTGTACTATATCCAGCTACAGCTACGTTTTTACCATATAAGCCTCGTTTTCATGGTAACCTTAAGTAACTATTAGAATCTGACATTAGTAGGATCAATATTTGCCCTGTTTTCATGATAAAATTAGAGTGTGCAATGAATTTTAAGCTTAGTAATTTTGAAGTAGGTAAGAGTATGTGGTTATATGTCTCAATGCAACTCTCAAAGGTTTAATATTTGACTTCTGCAGCTCTTGAGTTCCATAAATTTGGCCATCCCTGCATAGACTTACTACACAACTCTCAAAGACTGCTCTAACTATAATAGGTTCAGTTTGCCATGTTCTGAAAACAGTAGACAGCAGATACACTACTTCAAAGAACTGAATTCAGATAAAAATATACATGAATGTAAATACAAAAAAGTGAATTTGAGCAAACAGAATTAAAAAGTTAATATCTGATGGAACACTAATTAAGATTAAAAGTTCCCCATGATTATATTATGAACATTTCAGATTACTGTATCAAAGAAATCTAAAATATTAAAATTCTAATTTAGTTTTCAGTATGTTTATTATCACATTTCTTTGGTGCCAGGCAAGGAAAATAAACTGACTTTTTTTTTTTTTTTGTAATTATTATTTACAGACAGTTTCATTTTCTTGTTTTGTTCCCTGGCAAAATCCTTGCCAAGTTGCTGACACTGCAGAGAACATTTGTAATAAAAGATTCTCATTGGAATAGTTTTTCACAAATTTTGTGAAGGTATTTTCTACTGATCTTTCATTATTTGAGGATTATGTTCTTAAAGAGATTTGTGTTTAAGTCTGATGTGATAGTATCCTTCAAAGCATAAGGCAGTTCATCCATTCACTTCATGATGTGTTAGAAGGCAGAGATTAAATACTAGTTGACTCTAAATCAAACAAAAGGCATTTTTTATGTATTAGCTTTGTTATTTTAAGACATTTGTACCAAATGCACAATGTTAATGTTATTTCCTTTTAAATATAAAGGCAGTGCCCAGACTGAGAAAACTAAGCACAGGTTTGATAACTTTTAAGTATTAGGATTTTACATGCATGTAAAAACATACAGGCCAAGTTATGACACTGAGTAAATGTAGCAATAATTATAGCTTAGACTGAACAAAGATTCAAAAAACAATAGAAGCTACTACACAAGCATAATGTGGACAAGTTAATTTTTGCTGCACTAACCATTGGAATCATCTCACTTGAGCTCACAGTTTTGCATCACTACCACCACAGGAACCCTTTTTTTCCTTTAGTTCCCTAGGTTTTAAGAAAAAGGAACTAGCTTATTTAACACATACACTAAAACAAACAGCATATCCAAATTCACATACAAAAAAAGAAAGTGATACAGTCCCAGGTCCCACACAATTAGATGCTTCGGCCCTTTAACAACAGGCTTTCTGCAAAAGTTAGTGCCCAAGACACCAGTCATGGGACCAAGGAATCCGGAAACTACATTTGAGAAATATAAAGAGGAAAGCTTCTTCTCAGTTGGAGGGTATGTGAATGTTCAAGTAACATCTTTTGTGAGGCCTCAGGAGATCGACAAAGTATCAAGAAAAGCAAACAAACAAGGAGTCCTATGGCACTTAAAGACTAACAAATGTATTTTTTGCATGAGCTTTCATGGGAGAAAATACAAAGTGCAATTACATGGGAGAAAATGAGAAGTGAGAAAATATGAAAGCTCATGCAAAAAATGAATTTGTTAGTCTTTAAAACGCCACAGGACTCCTTGTGTTTGTTTGTTTTACTGAACTAGAATGATATGGCTACCCCCTTTGGATCAAAATATCAAGAGCATATCCATCCTTCCCCATATGCTAAAATGCTGGAAAAGCTTCACTCGGTTGCTTTAAGTGTTTTGTGTTACTTTGATCCTATTTTGTAATGTATAAGCTAGAACAACCAGTCCTGAGAAACAGTATTTGGATGGAACTGCAGTTTGGGATTTATTATATATTCTCCAAATGATGCATCTGTTCACCTCACAGTCAGCTTTAAATATATGTAATTTAAAACACTGCTAGTTTTCTTCAAGCCTTACCATTTCCTTCCTCCAGCTAGGAAGTTCTAACTTCTCCCATCAGAGTTACATGACCTCTAAGACACCTCCTGAAATATACAGAAAAAAAATATTCCCACAATTTAAGAGTAGCTAAATTGAGTGTCAAAAACCTTTCCAATAAAGATTTGTCTTTGCTCCAACACCAAACAAATAAATTTCAACTCAGAAGCAACTTGTCTGAGCAAGTTAAAAACCAATGAGTAAAGTCAGATTGGAAACTGTATCCGAGGGTTCTGTGTTTTAACTGTGCACTTAAATGTAAGACTTCTTTTGAAATTTACCCCTTAATGATGTAAATTAATCTTTAAAATGGAAACTGACCAATGCAGTGGCATCTGCACTTGTCTGCAGACAGAGTGCATAACATTTCTGGGAAAGAAAAAAAAAATGCTCTTATTCATCTCAGTAGATGAATGCTATTAACTAGCATTTATATTGAAGTACCACTCTGAGGCACATTCAGGATCACTGTGCTAGGGACTGTATAAACACAACAGTAACAATCACTACCCCCCAAAACTCATGACTAATGAGAGACTAGATGCAACAAGTGATTGATTTTTTTTTTTTTAACTGAATGGAATGGATGGGGATGAAGTGAAAATAATGAATGCAAGATCAGTTTCACACGTTTTGTGACATACAATTTAGATTTTAAAAGTGAGTTATTTCACTGCTTAAAATTTCAGCCAACAAATAAAAAAGAGCCTAAGTGTCCTTATTGCATGTAGAAACAATTGTTGTAGACTGTAGCAGGAAGACGTTAATTGCAAAATAAAACCCACATTCTTATTCCCTCAGAACCAGAAGTCCAAGATGCTACTTGACTGCCAGAAGCCAAACTGATTCCTCATACTCCCAGGCACCCTCTGTCCAAACCACTACTACCCAGTCCCTGTTCCCCAAACCCAAGAGCTTCTATAATACACACATTACAACTGAGAATCTGCAGCACAAAATTAAGTGCGGAGGAAGGAAAATTATATTAGAATGCAATCCAGATACAACCTCATCGAAGACCCAGGTACCTTGATGGAAGCATTTCTTGCCAGTAAATTCTATAACACCTGGAAATGTTCTTTCTAGATATAGTCTTTATGTCCAGGTCATCCATGACAGGAATCTACTCTCAATAACCCAATGAGAGCTAAGAGTCTACACTGGTACATACGCCTGCACCTCCAAGTTCAAGTTCACTGATTTTCTATAACATCCATGCTCTTTGTTTCGGCATGAAACTACAAGGCTAAGGCACACCTACACTACAGACTCTACAGGAGCAACTATGCTGCTCTCACATGGATAGCATAAGTGTTTCCTATATCATCGGAAGAGGTCTTTCAGTCAACATAAGTAATCTACCTCCTCAGGAGACGGTGGCTAGGTCAACAGAAATTCTTTCCTCATCAGTGTCCCCAGCATGGATGTTGGAACACTCAGGGGCATGAATTTTTCACACACTCACTGATGTTGCTAAATCAATCTAAATTTGAAGTGTAGACCAGGATTAAATTAACATGTATCAAGCTACTGGAAAAGCATGTCACAGGCTGTTACCGTAAGCTGACCAAACACGTGTTTGAAATACAGGTAACTGAAGCTGCTTCTACTCAGGCTTCACTGATGTAATCTTGTGACTGAAGAGACTAACTTAGTTGCCCAAAATCTTATACCTGCTGTCATTTATAATTTATAAAACCAAGTTAACTTAATACTAGTACTCTCTCTCCAAGAAAAAAATATCTTTATTCGGGATGCAAAAAGAAAAAAAAAAAAAGTCTAGTCAACAGCAGAACTTTCTGCCTGATTAATGGAGAGACAGCAAGAACAGAGAAGATACAAAGCCCATCAGTTTCTGCAGAACTCAAGCTTTTATTTTAAGTAACAACATAACCTTCTGCCTTCTGGAATCTGAGCCTAAGTGCTTTGACAATTAGGGTCTCGCTTTTGATTCCCTACAGTTACAAAGAAAATCTTCTAGCGTCAAAATGATCCAGAGCTGTCTGCCCAAAAGATTCATAGTAAGACAGCTACTCTTGCCTTCCACAATAAGCAACAAAACAGTAATTTTCACTGCTACTGTTCATAACTCTCAATTTCACTTCACTGCTGGTTGGAAAAGCTAACCAGCAGAGGCAGGCACAGTAATTATTCATGGCTCTCACTCTTATCCCACAACTCCAGAGCTTGCTGGCTGTGGGTGGGGTTGCAAGGTGGAAAAAGGGATAGAGAGGCAGAGGTCATCCTGTCAATTTTAAAAGGGATAGCCGTGTTAGTCTAGTCCAGTGAAAAAAACAACAAGCAGTTGTGTGGCACTTGAAGACTAACAGATTTATTTTTTGCATGAGCTTTCGTGGGAGAAGATCCCACTTCCTCAGATGCTTCCAAGATGGGTGAACTTACAGAAAGGAATGAAACTAAATGCAAGGGGGTGTACAACATAGGATCAGGTCATAAAGTAACAGCAAATCAGAGCAGTTTACAGGCTCAAACCATGGGAAGCCTAAAGTCAAATTACCCTTTGTAATGGGAAAAGAATCCATAGTCTCGATTCAGTCCTGCTTTCACAGAATTTAGCTTGCATATTAATTCGAGTTCAGCTGTCTCTCTTTGAAGTCTTGATGTCCCAGGTACAGCTCTAACGATACTCGTTAGCAAATCCATCATTGAGTGATTAGGAAGATGGAAGTGCTCAGCAACTGGTTTCTCTGTTCTTTGATTTCTGATATCAGCTCTGTGCTCATTCAGTCTCTTACGGAGCGATCGTTCTGTTTGTCCAATATATATGGTGTAGGGGCATTTCTTGCACATGATGGCATAGACCACATTAGTAGATGCGCAGGTAAATGAGCCTGTGATGGAGTAGCAGGCTTGATTAGGACCTATGATGGCGTCTGTTGTGTAGATACATGGGCAGACTTGGCAGCATGGTTTTTTGTAGGGGTGTGTGCCTGCTTCAATGTTCCTGTTGTTAGATCTGTAGTTGCTGGTGAGTATCTGTTTAAGATTAGGGGGCTGCCTATAAGCAAGGAGTGGTCTGTCTCCTAATGTTTGAGAGAGAGAGAGAGAGAGAGAGAGAGAGAGAGGGATCATCTTTTAGACTAGGCTGTAGGTCCTTAATGATCTGTTGCAGAGGTCTGACTTGGGGGTTGTATGTGATGACTAGTGGTGTTCTGTTGCTTTCTTTCTTGGGTCTCTCCTGTAGTAGATGACTTCGGGGAACCCGTCTAGCTCTGTCGATTTGTTTTCTTACTTCCCGAGGTGGGTACTGTAGTTACAAGAATGCTTGATAGAGATCCTCAAGATGTCTGTCCCTGTCTGAGGAATCAGAGCAGATGCGGTTATGTCTTAGGGCTTCTCAGCTGAGAGTGGCTCTCCTTTGTCCTTCTGTCAGTCTTTTCCGGGTTCTCCGTTCCACATCCACAGCCAGGAAGCTCTGGGGTTTTAAGGGCAGAGTAAGACCACCACAGCTGGAGGTGAGGACAAGTGATTTTAACCTAATATTAAAGTAGTCAGAGACTGCTACAAGAGATTACATAACCAAGCAGGATACAAAGACAGCTCCCAGGTAGGAATCCTAAAGCCTGTCCTCTCTCACCTAGAAGTGGGGCTCTGAGTTGTATGCCAAGACTAATTTTGCCCTTGGCTTCTGGCAACACCAATGTTTAATCTTCCTATACTATTTATGCTGTTAAAGGATACCCACACTATATCTGTTTAAAATCATCAGACAACAAGTGTCTTAGAAGGAAACAAAAAAGAAAAACTTGGGTAGATCTGTACACAGAATGGAGAAAAATAAATTTAGTACTACTCAGTGAAGAACCTGTTCAGACTGACATTTTAAAAAAGCAAACACTCCACCCACCCCCACACCTCATCCGACTGCAACTGCATAATATTAAAGCCTCTCATTTTTCGTTTCCTGCAAACACAAGAGCCATGCAAATACACCCGTACCTTTCAATGAGTTCCAGCTACAGCTCCCTCCCTCCCAGCACTTGTGTCAAACTATTCATAGAGTCTTCACTGACTACTTGCTTATGAGAAAACATTAAATAGAAAGCCAACAGATTCAGTAGTAAGTTCTTTGGGGAGAAAAGCCCCACCTTTTATGTTTGTACAGCATTTAGAATATTACAAGCACTTCCAGCGAACTACTGCAACACTTAACCACTATAAATACGACATTTTACAGAAGGCAATGAAATGTTCTTGCTACCTTAAGACAAGTCCTTTCCTCTTATCTCCCTTCACGACACCCAGCTCATTTATTTTTAAATCTTCTCTCCCTTTGAAGCTGAGATAGTGAACTACTACATCAAAATAATAGCAAATCCTATTACACGAAGGTTATTATGGTTTATATTGAAAGTCCACTGCTACAGCATAGCAGCACAACAGTACGTATTTTACAGAAGCAGTGATATCTACTTTCTTTATCAAGCCTTTTCCTTTTTCATAAACAGGAGTGCATCAGGGCAGAATCAGAGAACACTTGTGATGTATAGCCTAAAGTGACAGTCATGAACATTACGTAAGATAGAAAGATATCATAGCTGGAAAACAGAGAAACAAAGTGAAGAAAAAAAGTCAGAGAGCAAAACATCAACCTCCAGAGATCTTGATCTCTTTTCAAGTCTTTCCCAATGATGTATTCAGAGCATTGAACACTTGAATAGAATCTCAACCAAGAATTAAATGTTAGGAGTACTGTTTCCAGAATATACAATACAAAAGTTCCAGGAGGCATTTCTGACATCAATTTATTTTTTTGTGCATGGTTGTATCTGGTGCAAACATGATCATAAAAAACGAAATTGGTCCACCATATTTGTAACTCAGTTTAAAATTAAGAGCAAGGAGGAAATGCCTGCTTCCATGATCACTTGTTGCTAATTTTTAGAAATGGGGGGGGGGAGGTTTCTTGGAGAGGGAATCTGAGAACAAAGAACTACAAATCCTGCATAATATGGCTTGCTCCTGCTTACATTTTGTTAATGTGTAGTTCAAAATATTAGCATCTTTACTTCCCTCAGCACTCCACTCCTAAAGAAATGGTTTACAAAACAGATACAGCATAGTTAGGTGCACATTACTCAAACTCACTGCACTTTCCGTCCAATTCATCTCTCACCGAAGTCAATGTGAGTTGAATCACGCCCCTGAAGTACATAAGTTAACCAGCACAACAGCAACTGAGAACATTACGTACCATACAATATTTGAAAAAAAAAATCCCAGATTCTGCTCTCATTCTCAACTTTCAGGATGTAATAATTTACACGTTACATTCATCACAAAGCCTCCCAGAGCAGACACGCCCCCCCAACACAGTCTTCATTATGTAAAAGGCAGCAAGAACACAAACCCAGTTTTTCCTCCTGTACAGTTAACCTTCACACACACATGCACAGAGGAACAGATTTTAAATTTCTATGTTTGCCTTAGCTTTCATTTAAAAAATTCTTAAAGTCAGAATTCAGAGCTGCCAAAAAAGTGACAGGATCCAAGGAAAAAGCATCCAAAGAAGCATTCTGCCGTCCCCTAACTATTTGTCGAGGGCAAGGACAGAAAAGCTTTAAAACAAAAAGAAATGGAGATCTTTGGTTCCCAAATCAACTGAGTTGACTACTTCAGCCCATGGCTAAAGCAAGAAAAATGCTCAATTCATTGCTGTGATTTAGATCTAGCAGTGTCAGCGCCAGTTCCCTTTATTAACAGTTATTACTTTTCTTTCCTCCAAAAAAAGGACTGTGTCTGATCATAAATACTTGACGCCTAACAGCTCACAAGTGACCATAACCACAGAGGGCAACAAGCGTGCAACAGTCTTTTAGAACATGCTCACCCCTGTCTTCAGCTAGAAGCATTTTTAATAGGTAATGAATTAAGATGGACTAGAATCCTTCTTGTCAAGTGCTACTGTAGGATTTAAAGCACGGGTCTCAAACTCGAATCACCACGACGGCCGCATCTGGACTAGTACAGGGCTGCATGAGATCTAGTACGTTAGCCTGAGGGCCACACCACTGAAACCTTTTCATACAATAATGTTGCAAATACCAGTAACAATAGTGTTGTTGCAGGCTGCAAGAAATGACTTTAGGGGCCACATGCGGCCCACAGGCCGCATGTTTGAGACCCCTGGTTTAAAGAGTAAAACACAGCAAGGACTCGGGGCCAGATTATGAAGCACAAGCCTGAGGCCAGAGGCCAGGCTCTGGGCTTCCACCTTGCCCCTGGGCTGGCTAGACCACCCTCAGGGGCAGAGCAGGGCAGACCTGTGCCGGTTTGCTCTGCCAAGAGGATGGGGCCTGCTTGCACCCTGGCCTCTCAATGCCTGTGGCCCTGGGCGGCTGCACCCGGGGCCATGCCCCATACCAGCCGGCCCCTACCCCCGCTCCCAGGGGCAAACTGGCCAGAATGGGGCTGGGGTGGGAACACCCCTTGGCCCCAGGGCTGCCCCCACCAACAGGCCTCCACATCAGTTCAGCCCTGCATAGTCTACTTTTCAGATGGGTTTTGTAAGAAACCAGTTTAGAGCAAGCTAGGGTGTTTTTATGAAAACTGGTGCACATGGCTGAAAAAAATATCTCTAGGTGACTGCACTGGATTCAGATAAGTTCCTACACTTAGTGTTTTCTAAAGATATCACAAGTCAGTGAAATGAAATCATGTTTGTTTTGGGCTTACACCCTGTGCTTAAGGAAGCAGGGCTATCAATTTCAGACGCCAGCCAGCTCACAAGAACAGAGCTGGCAAAGAGCAGAAATGGAACAAAATACACCCTCACTACCACAGCATTTGTTATGAGCAGATAACTGTCCAATAGCAGATCCTTGTTTCAGAGATCTGACACATTTAAAAAGAATAAAAGTGTGGTTAACTTCAAAATTAATTTTATTGGGGACCCAGCCATACAGGTCAGATTTTGATACAGCAAGTGTTGATTTGTATTTTAATTTATTTCAGGTATTAAACTAAAACATCTAAGGCTACACCCAAGAGTCCTTTCATGAAAATTAATGTTTCACAATGTTTTTCTGTACTTAAAGAGCTCTATGTTTAGTCCACCTCTGAGTATAACCCTTCTGACAGCTAGACTTAGCAGCAACAAAAGTCAGCTTCAATATCTAGTGGCTCCTTTCAAAAATAAGCACAAGATCAGCTCCAGACCCCACCCCACAACCTGAATGTATTACAGTGGTTTTCAAACTTTCTTCCTCCAGACCCAGTTGAAAAAAATCATTTATGCCCACAACCCAAGAGTCCCATCTTTGAGCAATGCATTCCATTCTTTTGATGATAGCAGCAGGGGGCACCACGACCCACTGCCTGAAAGTATGCGACTCACCACTGGGCCCCAATACTAAGTTTGACAACCACTGGACTATTTAACCCCTGATGGTGTATAAATGGGCTGGAATGGCCCAGAACGCCATTCCAGGGCCCACTATTTTTAGGGGCTCAGCATTCCAGGCCCCCTAAAAATAGAAAATGGTGCTGGAACACTGCGTTCCAGGGCCCACCATTGAAAAATAGCAAGCCCCAGAATGCAGCGTTCTGGCACAATTTTCTATTTTTAGGGGTCTGAACACTGGGCACCTAAAAATACTGGGCCCTGGAATGGCGTTTCTCTGCATTCTGGCAGGAAAGGGAGGGGGTGCACTCCCCTGCACATGCACAGGCTGTGCTTGGGGGCAGAAGTAGCTGGGGTGCAGGAGAGGGCCCACCCATGCAGGCAGGTTCCAGGGCCCGCCAAATTATACTTTAACCCCTACACACCACCTCTCAGGCATCTCGAGAGGCAATACTTTCTCTCTCATAAGCAGAGAGACTGAGCATAGAAAAGGGACTTTTAATAAATGGTGGGAAACAACTCAGCATTAGTTTGGGAAAAATGCCTGAAGCAGGAGTCACACACGTAAAACTAAGAACTAAATACCCCTCCTAAAGTATGTTGGGCAGTCTTCTTTCGCCTCTGATACTTAAGAACAATCGAAAAGTTTCTTGCATATGCCTCTTCCTTCACAGCACTCCATTCAAAGGTTTGTCCTTAGTCAGAGCAGACCCAGAAGAGGTACAGCTGTAGAATTCACCTGCCATCCTGGTTCTCCACTAGCTGAATGCACCAACCTTCTCCTACCACCTATCATGATCTCTACTGGCATGTCTCAAGGTTCCACCCAGTTCACTGACTCTCAGTCATTTCATTCCTTATTGATTGTCCACTCTTAGCAAGTGAACATCAATGCTAATGTTGAGGCTGGGCAGGGCAGGAGCATTATCTCCAGCGAGCTCTTAACAAAACACTCCTAATGGAATTTTAATTCACTTTTCCTTTGAACAGTGGGGGAGAACAGTTAAACTAGGCTTGCAGTGCTCAGACACAGCCCACATTTCCATACAGGAATACCCACCCCCACCTCCATCAATCTTTACAGGGCTCTCCTGCATCTGAGCCCCCAGCTTAGCCAGTCTGATTAAGATGACAATGACCCTTCAATCAGAACAGACTGAACACAGTTCTGCTGCCTTTTGCTTATACAATAACAGGAACAACATTTGTAATCCAAAACCAGACAATGGGATCATTTGGGACAGCAGTTCCTTCAGGCTGAGCACCTAAGCAGGGTGGGTCTGCTCATGCAAATAGTCTGGTGCTCCTTGAGTTTGGTAGGATATTCAGACCTTGCTTACATAAGCAAATAAATGTCTCATTAAAACAGAATAGTTTCCACTCATCTAAGTTTAAGAAACCCTGCCTTTAGAGAATACTGGGGATTTTTTCAGCTTTCCTAGACATTGTGGTTTATAAAGATACCTTTAAAACAAATATCCGGGATACTTGCATCCTGGGCTGAGAATTAAAAGATTAACAGTGTTTTGTTAAATTTCTAAATATTAAACATACTTGTGAGTGCATTCTTATTGAAAAATCAGTCTTACAGGCCTTCAGATAAACATATAGGACAGGTGTCGCCAAACTACAGCTCAGGAGCCACATGTGGCTCTTGAATGAAAAACTGTGGCTCCTGCAAGAATGTCAGCAAATCAGTTTAGGAAAGCAGCCCCAGCCTAGGGCTTCAGGAGGGGGTCAGGACGGTGGGAAGAAGTGCAGCACGGTTGGAGATGGCAGGGGGAAGCGCAGCATAGTTGGGATTTTAAATAACTTGCCACAAGCCTGCAGTCTTCTACACTAAGCAGCAGCTAAGTTTTTACAGTATAGGCCTAATTTTCATGGTAACCTAAGTAATTGTTAGAATCTGACATTAGTATATTTGTATATTTATCAATATTTGTCCTCTTTTTAAGATCAAATTAAAGTGTGCAATGAATTTTAAACTTAATAATTGTGGAGTAAGTAAAAGTACATGGCTATTTGCCTCAGTGCAGCTCTCGATGGTTTAATAAATCAACCTGCGTGGCTCTTGAGTTCCATAAGTTTGGCCACCCCTGATATAGGAGGATCACTGGTGAAGTGAAATGGCTTGTATAAAACTTGGGAAATTTTAGTCTTGTTCTCTCAGGTATATTAAACAGTTCACCATAATACTCTTCTTCTGGTTAGGGTTACCAGATACCAAAGCATGGAAGGGAGAATGGGGAAGTACAAAGAGGAGCACATTGGAGGACACATGACGAAAATGTAGTATTAATGCAATATTCTTCTGTTTAAGGGGACCCTGCAATGCTTCTCCCTAAAAATTACACATTCCAGGGCATTCCAGCATACTTTAATGTAAAAAGCCAGACAAAATCATGTGTTTTTAAAATGCCTGCCGGACGGAGGACGTGAAGGTGAAAAAGAAGACGTGCTCCTTTTACCTGACATCTGGTAACCCTATTCCTAGTGCTAGGGAAAGAAGACCACTGCCAATTAAGAAAATTAGGGTTCTCACTCCATTATATATTTCTAAAAGGACCTATGAATATATTATCTTGACTCCTAATTTCTATTTAAATATGCCTTATTCATTAAGCCTCCCGCAAGCATGCCTCTAGTCTGACAATTCACAGTTCCTCATCCTTTCCAAACTTCCAGAACAAAATTATTCCAGCCTGACACAACAGCAGCCGCCTTCCCAGGCAACTCAATGAGGCGCCCCATGAAGTGCCGGCCGCCCCCACCCGTGAGATGAGGTGGAAAGTCCCGCCAGCCTCAAACAATCCCCCTCCCCAAGCGGCTAACCACCTCCTCCAGGCATTTCAACGAGGAAAGTGCCCCCGTGGGCTGGGATTTAGCCCCCTACACCACAGCCCCGCTCCACCCGACAGCTGCGGCCGCCCCGCTCCACTCCGCTGGCCCCCAAAGGGACAAACGCAACCTGAAGCTGAGAGCGGAGGGAGAAACAAGCGCCCCACAAAGGGGCGGCCGCCCACCGGGGCCAGGCTGCAGACCCCGGACGGGCGCGCAGCGCCCCGCCAGGCGAGGGAGCGGAGCGGGCGGGAGGACGGTTAACGGGGCGCCGCGGGGCCGGACGGGGGCTGCGCCACGGCAGCGGAGGGGTCTGGAGCAGGAGCCCAGGGGCGGCTGGCTCGCAGCCCGCCGGAGGAAGAGCGGGGTCCGGCCGCGGGCGGGTGAAGAAGAGGCGCGCGGCACTCACCGGCGGTGGGGGGAAGAGACGCCGCAGCCCCGGCGGATGGGGGATCCCGCCCCGAGCCCGGAGCCCGCCGCGACGCAGCGTCGCTGTTTGATTCTCTCACCACAGCCACGCCACCGGCCCACCCCGCGCCGAAGCCACGCCCCTTTCTGGTCAGGTGACGGGACCCTCCCCGCCTCATTGGCGCAGCGCGGGGGGGCGGGGTGTGGGGTTGACAGCTCAGCTCGGCGCGTGAGGCGGCTCCTGGCCCGGCTCACAGACCCGTTCGGATGCCTCAACCGCCGCCCGCTCTCGGGCGCGCGCGTCCCTCTCACAGCGGCACTGACCCCGCCTCCCTGCCACCCCCACCCCCACCCCCACCCCGGGACTGGCCCGGCTTCCCCCGGCTCCTGCCTCACACACACCCCTCCGGCTCCCGCAGCCCCCCCCCCAACCCCAGCTACAGCCTGACACACACCCCTCCGGCTCCCGCAGCCCCCCCCC